>JARQOD010000002.1:633224883-633269372 GCA_033576555.1 Oophaga sylvatica
ACAATACATATATATATATATATAATTGTGACATATATATATATACATATATTTATAGTTCATACACTTCTACATACTGTAAAAGCCGCTAATTCAATTGCCGGCTTTTGTGAAATCACAAATGCCGACATGAAATGATACATTGTTTACACACAGTTAACCATGTCATTTCATGTATTTTGATATGTGGTTTTAACTTACAATTACATGAGTGTATGTGTGCAAAATTTCAGACATGTAGGGGTTAATTAAAGGTGTAAATTTGTTGAAAAAAAAATGCGTGGGCTCCCGCTGTATTTTCTCCACCAGACAGACAAAGCAAGCGAGTGGGGCAGATAATAATAGCCTAGGGAGGGTACATTTTTTTTGTGCCCCCCCTGGCTACTAACATCTGCCCCCAGACACCCCAGAAAGGGCAAATCTCTAATTAGATTTGCCCTTTCTGGCACTTTGCCCGTCTATTCCCATTGCCCTGTAGCGGTGGCGAATGGGTTAATAAGGGGTTTAAAGCCACCTTGCAATTGAAAGGTCACTTTAAGCCAGGTTAATAATTGAGAGCTGTCAATTAGACAACTATCAATTATTAATCCTATTGTATGAAAGAAAAATCAAACACACACACTTTAGAACCCTGAGACTATCACAGAGCAGGTGCATTTATACAGAGAATTGATTACACACAGGTGGATTATATTTATCATCATTAGTCATTTAGGACAACATTGGATCATTCAGAGATCCAGAATGAACTTCTGGAGTGAGTTTGCTGCACTGAAAGTAAAGGGGCCGAATAATATTCTTCACCAAAAATTAACATTTGGTATCTTTATGTTTGAAGCATGATAATGTGGGAAAAGGTTGAAAAGTTCCAGGGAGCCGAATACTTTCACGAGGCACTGTATATACAGGTCCTTCTCAAAAAATTAGCATATAGTGCAAAATTTCATTATTTTCCATAATGTAATGATTACAATTAAACTTTCATATATTTTACATTCATTACACACCAACTGAAATTTGTCAGGTCTTTTATTGTTTTAATACTGATGATTTTGGCATACAACTCCTGATAACCCAAAAAACCTGTCTCAAAAAATTAACATATTTCAACCGTCCAATAAAATAAAAGTGTTTTTTAAAAACAAACAAAAAAACCATCAAATAATAAAGTTCAGTTATGCACTCAATACTTGGTCGGGAATCCTTTTGCAGAAATGACTGCTTCAATGCGGCGTGGCATGGAGGCAATCAGCCTGTGACACTGCTGAGGTGTTATGGAGGCCCAGGATGCTTCGATAGCGGCCTTAAGCTCATCCAGAGTGTTGGGTCTTGCGTCTCTCAACTTTCTCTTCACAATATCCCACAGATTCTCTATGGGGTTCAGGTCAGGAGAGTTGGCAGGCCAATTGAGCACAGTAATACCATGGTCAGTAAACCATTTACCAGTGGTTTTGGCACTGTGAGCAGGTGCCAGGTCGTGCTGAAAAATGAAATCTTCATCTCCATAAAGCATTTCAGCCGATGGAAGCATGAAGTGCTCCAAAATCTCCTGATAGCTAGCTGCATTGACCCTGCCCTTGATGAAACACAGTGGACCAACACCAGCAGCTGACATGGCACCCCACACCATCACTGACTGTGGGTACTTGACACTGGACTTCAGGCATTTTGGCATTTCCTTCTCCCCAGTCTTCCTCCAGACTCTGGCACCTTGATTTCCGAATGACATGCAAAATTTGCTTTCATCAGAAAAAAGTACTTGGGACCACTTAGCAACAGTCCAGTGCTGCTTCTCTGTAGCCCAGGTCAGGCACTTCTGCCGCTGTTTTATGGTTCAAAAGTGGCTTTACCTGGGGAATGCGGCACCTGTAGCCCATTTCCTGCACACGCCTGTGCACGGTGGCTCTGGATGTTTCTACACCAGACTCAGTCCACTGCTTCCTCAGGTCCCCCAAGGTCTGGAATCGGTCCTTCTCCACAATCTTCCTCAGGGTCCGGTCACCTCTTCTTGTTGTACAGCGTTTTCTGCCACATTGTTTCCTTCCAACAGACTTCCCATTGAGGTGCCTTGATACAGCACTCTGGGAACAGCCTATTTGTTGAGAAATTTCTTTCTGGGTCTTACCCTCTTGCTTGAGGGTGTCAATGATGGCCTTCTTGACATCAGTAAGGTCGCTAGTCTTACCCATGATGGGGGTTTTGAGTAATGAACCAGGCAGGGAGTTTTTAAAAGCCTCAGGAATCTTTTGCATGTTTTAGAGTTAATTAGTTGATTCAGAAGATTAGGGTAATAGCTCGTTTAGAGAACCTTTTCTTGATATGCTAATTTTTTGAGACAGGTTTTTTGGGTTATCAGGAGTTGTATGCCAAAATCATCAGTATTGAACAATAAAAGACCTGACAAATTTCAGTTGGTGTGTAATGAATCTAAAATATATGAAAGTTTAATTGTAATCATTACATTATGGAAAATAATGAAATTTAGCAGTATATGCTAATTTTTTGAGAAGGACCTGTATATATATATATATATATATATATATATATCACATAGGAGACCCTGAGACTGATGTTAATACATCATATAGAAAACACTGTGACGTCTGTATTTACATCACGTAAGATACACTGAAACTACTGTGTATATCATGTAGAGAAGAATAACTTTATTTTTAAATGGTTACTGAGTGTAAAAATAAAAACTAAGGAAGATATTGATGAAGAGTCTGAAAGGTGAGAAAATATTAGTTTTGCTATGATAGTTTCCAATTTCTCAGACCCAATCCAGTTAAAGGGCAACTGAGACTGCTGCATATACACATTTATATATATCACATAGGAGACACGGAGACTGCTGTATATACATCACATAGGGTACATTGATACTGGTGTATATACAGTACAGACCAAAAGTTTGGACACACCTTCTCATTCAATGATTTTCTGTATTTTCATGACTATGAATATTGTACATTCACACTGAAGGCATCAAAACTATGAATTATCACATGTGGAATTATACATTACACTTTACAAAAAAGTGTGAAACAACTGAAAATATGTCTTATATTCTAGGTTCTTCAAAGTAGCCACCTTTTGCTTTGATTACTGCTTTGCACGCAGAAAAGATGAACGGCTGGACTCTACATGCCTGGTTCCCACCGTGAAGCATGGAGGAGGAGGTGTGATGGTGTGGGGGTGCTTTGCAGGTGACACTGTTGGGGATTTATTCAAAATTGAAGCGGTGGGCGGTCCAGCTCACCCCAAACCATCTCGATTGGGTTCAGGTCTGGTGACTGTGGAGGCCAGGTCATCTGGCGTAGCACCCCAACACTCTCCTTCTTGGTCAAATAGCCCTTACACAGCCTGGAGGTGTGTTTGGGTCATTGTCCTGTTGAAAAATAAATGATGGTCCAACTAAATGCAAACCGGATGGAAATATCATGCCGCTGCAAGATGCTATGGTAGCCATGCTGGTTCACTATGCCTTCAATTTTGAATAATCCCCAACAGTGTCACCAGCAAAGCTCCCCCACACCATCACACCAATGCTTCACGGTGGGAACCAGGCATGTAGAGTCCATCCGTTCACCGTTTCTGCGTGCAAAGCAGTAATCAAAGCAAAAGGTGGCTACTGTGAAGAACCTAGAATATAAGACATATTTTCAGTTGTTTCACACTTTTTTGTAAAGTGTAATGTATAATTCCACATGTGTTAATTTATAGTTTTGATGCCTTCAGTGTGATTCTACAATTTTCATAGTCGTGAAAATACAGAAAAATCGTTGAATGAGGTGTGTCCAAACTTTTGGTCTGTACTGTACATATACATCACATAGGATACACTGATACTGATGTATATTCACCATATTGGAGACACTGAGGCAGCTGTATATATATCACATAGGAAACACTGTGACTGCTGTATTTACTTCACGTAAGATACACTGCAACTGCTGTATATGCATCACATAGGAGACAGTGAATCTGCTGTATACATCAGGTAGGGGAGACAGAGTCTGCTGTATATAGATCACATAAGAGACACTAAGGCTGCTACATTATCATAGGAAGGAGTGGAACGGGAGCACAGAACTTGCTAACTTCGCCCATAAACAATGTTCAGAACTATTCTGCCCTCTACTTGTGTCCAAAGGCCGGAGGAAATGCACCACGGGCCGGAGATTCCTCACCTCTGTTTTAGAATGATAAAATTGAAACTTAATTTAGCATGCAGTTTTTAATCTGTGAATTTCTTGATACAGAAAAAAGTAAGATCTTTAAAAAAAAAAAATTTTTAAAGGGTTAAAAGGTTACAGAGAAAAGAAATAACTATAGAAGACGGTGATGATGAATTTGAAAGGTGATAAAATAGTAGTATTACTGTGATACAAATTTTCTGATTTCTCAGACACAAATCCAGTTAAATGGTAAAGATTTGCCTGCTTTCATCTGCCACTAGGGGGAGCTCACTATATTGAGATTTAAACAGCTCCCATTGAATGCAATAATAAATCAGTATACAGTAAGCTCCCCCTAGTGGTGGAGGAATGATTTTTTTTAGTGATACTAGAAATCCCCAGCTGTCATTCACATCACATTCCAGATCATTGGTAAGAGTTCGATGAAAGAATTATTATGATTCACCTGTAATAAAATGTTTACTAAAAGTATTTTTTCTTTTTTTATTAATATATTTTTCGGCAATTTAGCTGATTGACTGCCAATTCCCAGCAGTTAGGCAGTAAGGAACTGGCTGTCAACCAGCATGACGTCAGCAGTGACACGCCGTCGACAGAGCAGAGCTGAAGAGAAAGAGCTGCTCTGTTGGCGAGAGGTGAAATGAAGCCGGGGAATTACCAGCTGTGCTGGCACACATTCTCCCAGTGCAGAGCAGGCAGGTAGTTAGTAACTACCTTCCTGTTCATCCTTTTTTTGTTAGGGTTTTTTTTTTTTTAGAGGTGGGACATCATTGTAACATTACAATTCTTTGTTTCCAAATAGAAATGAGAAATGACCTTACGGGCCATAGGGAATAAGCCAAAGACGCTGGACCCAGATGCTCCTTTGAAGCTTGAAGTAACTGGCTGATTTTCAAAGCACTACCTTCATGGCAGGCACATTGGTCTTCAGCGGACCCCGGCTCACATGACAAGTTGGAAGCTGAGTACCGATGTGCATATGGAAAAATGCACCCCAAGACCATACACCCTTAAACGCCGCTGTTAGAGATTGACAAAGAAGTTAAAGGGTTGACAGCAGCGAGCAGAGCTCGGATCCGCTTGCTGCTGGTGGACACAGCTCTTGAGCTCGCTTCAGACATGGTACTAGCACGGTCTCGGCACCTCTATCAGCTACCTTCCAGACTTGTTGAGAAGCTCTTCTTCAGTCCACCTCACGGAGAAACCCACAGCGACCAACATACAGCAATTCATGGGATCACCTATAATGGATCTTTATTTTATTTATTTTGGGTGGCACACCCATATTCCGCATTGCTGTCTGCAGATTGCTATCACGGACAATTTTCTGTCCCTTATGGAGCCGTTTCGTAAGAAGCCAAATCAAGGTGTTTTTGGAGCACGAGGGCAAAGAAAAAAAATACAAGAAGAAACCATGGAGTCGTTCTACGACTCCAAGACCCCACCAGTCCTAACCACTGAGCCGCTATCGTTCTCTGTTACAGTGTCCTGACATTTCAATTTTTTTTTAATTACCTTTACTCTTCAGCCCTCCAGATACCTGTTCCACCGCCGTCAGTCCTCTGAACAGCTCTTAACGCTTCTATCTTCCTTTCAGTGGGGTCTTTAGGCCCAGCGCTGTCATGTGGGGAGTGATACATATCTTTGAAGTGCACCACATCCAGCATGATGACGCTAGGCTTTCTTGAATGGAAGACTCGGCCGGAAGCCGGACAGCCAGCGTTTACTACTTCTATGAGAAACCCTTTAAATGCTTGGGGCAAAGAACTAGAGGAAGGGTTAAGATAAAAAGTTGCTATTCTCATTCTATTATGTTCTGCGTTTCGTTTTATACATTTTGGCAGGAAACTTTATTTTTAGAGTATACCGGTGTTATTTATGCACACTTCTCTGCGGTATTATCTATGAATATTAGACGTGGAGAAGATTACTGACTACAAGTATGTAGCAGACAAACACAAGGAGATATCAAAAATTAACTGAATTAAATAATAAATATATGTAAAAAATAATAAACAATCTACAATGGTATCACCTAGAAAAAGGGATGGCAGACCATCCGGATAAGTAAAACAAAAGGACACTGGGGAATGGTGGGATGGCAGGTGGTAGGGCAAGAGTATATATAAATAAATGCCAAAATGAAGGAAATAAATAATAAAAAATAAAAATAATGATAAATCATAAATCAAATTTATATATAATATATAATGTATATATACATACAAATAGAATTTAATAAAGAAATAAAACTATATTAAAATTTAAATAAAATTAGCCTTTATTAACATATGGCAGAATACAGACACAATATATTATTATATGTATCAGGCTAAGTGCACACGATCAGGAATAATTGCGTTTTTTTCGCGGTTTTTCCGCGGTTTTCCACGGTAAAAACGCGATAAAAACGCAAGCATTAAGCATCCTATACATGTTAATTGATTCCGCATGTTTTGGCCACATGTTGCGTTTTTTTTCCGCGAAAAAAACGCTTCGCGGAAAAAATAGCAACATGTTCATTAATTTTGCGGAATGTAAGCGGTTCATGTGCGGTGGTACCCAGGGTCTGGAGGAGAGGAGACTCTCCTCCAGGCCCTGGGTACCATATCCCTGGTAAAACAATAATTAAAATAAAAAATAATGATATTCTCACCTTCCGGCGGCCCCCGCAGCCTTCCCGCGGCCCCCGCAGCCTTCCCGCCTTCAGCGACGCTCCCGGCAACTTCCGGTCCCAAGAGTCCTTTGCGAGAATCACCCAGATGGCATAGCGGTCTCGCGAGATGTACGTCATCGGTGTGATTTGTCGCAAAGCACTCCTGGGACCGCGAGTTGCCGGGAGCGTCGCTGAGAGGCGGGAAGGCTGCGGGGGCCGCCGGAAGGTGAGAATATCATTATTTATTATTTTTTTTATTATTTTTACATTAGATCTTTTTACTATTGATGCGACATAGGCGGCATCAATAGTAAAAAGTTGGTCACACGTGTCAAACACTATGTGTGACTCGTGTGACCAACCTGTCAATCAGTTTTCCAAGCGATGCTACAGATCGCTAGGAAAACGCTAGCATTCTGCAAGCTAATTACGCTTGCAAAACGCTATTATTCTGGCGGGAATCAGCATACAAAAAACGTGCGTATTTCCTGCGGGAGAAGTGCGGGATTGCCGCGGAAATTTCCGCGGCAATTCCGCAACGTGTGAACTTAGCCTTAAAGTATAATAAAATAGGGCTCTCACAAAATATTCATTTAATGAATATACAATGACTAAATCAACAAGGCTCATGGGTGTAACCAGATGTGGGTGTGACCCACAGATGCACTCAAGGGTAATGATACCTCATCTAAAGTGCAGGTGTCCAAAGAACAAAAACATTGTGCTATAAACACATAGGAAGCTAAAAAAACATATAAAAACCACAAAATAAGCTTCTATGTTGTGCTAAAAATAAAGCAATATTAAACAGTGAAATGTGCACACAATATGTGAAAATTATGCGCAGTGTAGAAAACTCAAAAACGCATAAAATGTGCCAGAAAAATAGGGCAATATAGAATGCAGACACATACAATCAATGTGCATAAAAAGTGCAATGAACTGTGCCTAACAAACGAACCAGTTATGCATATGTGAGGATAATATACCTATGATATAGGAAAGATGTGTATCTTCGTACCGTGTTAGCCAGTAGATAGAAAAATATTTAGACTTGAGAGTCCTCAGTGGTTGATACCTTTTACACTCTTAGTGCTGGGATGAATATATCCCAGAGTTTTATGTCGTTCTACAACAATTAAGGAATCTGCCTCCCTGACCTTTTAGGGTCATCACAACACAATACCAGACCCCAATCAGAGGGTAATAAAACCTTCACTCCTTATCTATGAACTAAAATATTTAGACTTGAGAGTCCTCAGTGGTTGATACCTTTTAATGGCTAACTGAAAAGATGGTAACAAATTGCAAGCTTTCGAGACTACTCAGGTCTCTTCATCAGGCATAGACTAATACAACATCTGAAGAATCACATATTTATACACAAAATAGCACAGAAAAAATGCAATAGGTAGGACAAGTGACATGAAGCAGAACTGTCATTATGGCAGAGGGATTAACATAAATATGACTAGTTCATAGATAAGGAGTGAAGGTTTTATTACCCTCTGATTGGGGTCTGGTATTGTGTTGTGATGACCCTAAAAGGTCAGGGAGGCAGATTCCTTAATTGTTGTAGAACGACATAAAACTCTGGGATATATTCATCCCAGCACTAAGAGTGTCAAAGGTCATCATAAGTTTATATTCCCAGACTTTTCTATCCTTCTCAGATTTGAAGTTAGATTTTAATACAAGTAATTCCATATCTGTCATGCTATGACCGGGCATACAAAAGTGTTTGGCCACAGGTAAATCCATTCTTTTTTCTCTTATCGTGTGGCGATGAGAATTCATCCTTGTTCTCAGTTTTTGCCCGGTCTCCCCCACATACAGACCCCCAGTTGGACATTTAGTACATATAATTAGGTACACCACATTAGATGTGATGCAGCTGAAAGTACCTGGTATCTTGTAGTCCTGATGGGAGTTGGGGATCTTTATCCTGTCCGTGGTCATTATAGATGTACAGGTCTTGCATTTCTTTTGTCTGCAAGGAAAGGTTCCTGCAGCTGTTGGGGAGGACAGGGAGCTTCTGACAATGATGCTTCTTAGATTTGGGGGCTGCCTAAAACATAGTAGTGGGGGGTCTGGAAATATGGATTGTAATCGGGCATCTTTTTGTAGTAAAGGTTGTAGTTTCCATGCAGCTCCCCTTAGCATCTCCAGACTTGGATTGTAGGTGACCACTAGAGGCACCCGGTTATTTTCTTCTTTAGCTTTGTAATGTAGCAGGTGATTCCTTGATATTCTGGTGGCTCTTGTAATTTGGTTTTCAATTGTTCTTGGATGGTAGCCCTGGTTCAAAAAAGTCTTTCTGAGGCGACCAAGGTGTTCATCTCTATCCATGGGGTTGGAACATATACGGTTGTATTTGATGGCTTGGCTGTAGACAATAGAGTTTTTTATGTGTTTAGGATGGAAACTGTCCCATTTAAGATATGTTGGACGGTCGATTGGCTTCTGATACAGGGATGTCTCTATTTCATTGTTCTTTAGCTTAATGGTGGTGTCTAAAAAGTTAATTTCAGTGCTGGAGTAGTTAAGTGTTAAGTTGATGGTGGGATGAAATTGATTGAACTGTTCATGGAACGTCTTTAGCTGTTGTTCAGACTCCGTCCAGATGATTAAAATGTCATCAATGTAGCGGTAGTAGGCCCGAGGCCTGATGGGGCAGGAGGACTTCTGAAAGACTAAGGAACCATCTTTTGCATGTCTGCTACAGCATAAGGAGTAAAGTCCAAGGACAATTGGAAACTCTGAGGAAAACACTTACAGAAAGCACAGAGCAAAAATTACAACAATACTACAACAAACTACGGACCTTTCTGATTCAAAACAAGGAAAAGAAACTACACAGATTGCGCCTCCATTCCGGACTCTATACAAACAGATACAAAACAAAACCAAAACCTGACAACTCTGACAACCACTCCATTCCAGACACAAAAGCATCTAACTGTGTCATCAATCTCTCAGATTACAAACCCAGCAAAGTGGAGCTTGCCGTGCTTTCTAGAGGACTCTCATTTTGTCCTACTAAGGCCCTGGATAAAACCGAACTCTGCAGTGATATGGAACATTTTTTCAGGAGACTGCGCCTGAGGGAATACTTCAATGATACAGAAGATTCAGAAAACACTCGGACTGAAGGAAGAGGGATCCCAATAACCAAGAAGAGGTCATACTGGACACCTCCACCTGGACGTAACCCTCATTTGGATAAATATATAGACTCATTCAGACATTTGATAAAATCCACCATCATAGCCACCAACAAGAGACAAGCCTCCAACATCAGTGCCCAGGAGAGAAAGGCCATACAGTCTCTGAAAACCAACAAAGAAATCATCATTAAACCTGCTGACAAGGGAGGTGCAATAGTCATGATGAACACATCAGACTATATGAAGGAAGCAAACAGACAACTTACGGACACACGCTACTACAGAAAACTGGAGTCGGACCCTACACAGGACTATTACAAGGAACTAAGCAAGTTGGTATCTTGTCTGTCTGACAAATCCATAAGAGCTGATGACCTGATACCAGAAAGTCCAAGAACAGGGACATTCTACATGCTTCCCAAAATCCACAAAGCCGGAAATCCAGGGAGGCCGATTATTTCATGTGTGGACACCCTTACTGAGCAATTATCTGGATGGGTAGAGGGTGTTCTTAAACCCCTGGTAAAGGATACACCCAGCTACATTCAGGACACAACTGACCTACTGAATAAACTAGCAGCAATAGGTTCTCTACCAGAAGGAACCATCCTGGCCACCATGGATGTGGAATCTTTGTACTCTAATATCCCACACCAGGATGGATTAAATGCCTGCAAAGTCTTCATGGAAACACCGGGAATGATGCTGATTCTGTGGTGAAACTCACAAAATTCATCCTCACCCACAATTACTTCGAATTTGACAACAAGATCTATCTTCAGGAGACTGGCACAGCTATGGGAAGTAAAATGGCTCCACAGTATGCAAATCTTTTCATGGCCAAGCTTGAAAGCGAATTTTTGTCCTCCTGCCCCATCAGGCCTCGGGCCTACTACCGCTACATTGATGACATTTTAATCATCTGGACGGAGTCTGAACAACAGCTAAAGACGTTCCATGAACAGTTCAATCAATTTCATCCCACCATCAACTTAACACTTAACTACTCCAGCACTGAAATTAACTTTTTAGACACCACCATTAAGCTAAAGAACAATGAAATAGAGACATCCCTGTATCAGAAGCCAATCGACCGTCCAACATATCTTAAATGGGACAGTTTCCATCCTAAACACATAAAAAACTCTATTGTCTACAGCCAAGCCATCAGATACAACCGTATATGTTCCAACCCCATGGATAGAGATGAACACCTTGGTCGCCTCAGAAAGACTTTTTTGAACCAGGGCTACCATCCAAGAACAATTGAAAACCAAATTACAAGAGCCACCAGAATATCAAGGAATCACCTGCTACATTACAAAGCTAAAGAAGAAAATAACCGGGTGCCTCTAGTGGTCACCTACAATCCAAGTCTGGAGATGCTAAGGGGAGCTGCACGGAAACTACAACCTTTACTACAAAAAGATGCCCGATTACAATCCATATTTCCAGACCCCCCACTACTATGTTTTAGGCAGCCCCCAAATCTAAGAAGCATCATTGTCAGAAGCTCCCTGTCCTCCCCAACAGCTGCAGGAACCTTTCCTTGCAGACAAAAGAAATGCAAGACCTGTACATCTATAATGACCACGGACAGGATAAAGATCCCCAACTCCCATCAGGACTACAAGATACCAGGTACTTTCAGCTGCATCACATCTAATGTGGTGTACCTAATTATATGTACTAAATGTCCAACTGGGGGTCTGTATGTGGGGGAGACCGGGCAAAAACTGAGAACAAGGATGAATTCTCATCGCCACATGATAAGAGAAAAAAGAATGGATTTACCTGTGGCCAAACACTTTTGTATGCCCGGTCATAGCATGACAGATATGGAATTACTTGTATTAAAATCTAACTTCAAATCTGAGAAGGATAGAAAAGTCTGGGAATATAAACTTATGATGACCTTTGACACTCTTAGTGCTGGGATGAATATATCCCAGAGTTTTATGTCGTTCTACAACAATTAAGGAATCTGCCTCCCTGACCTTTTAGGGTCATCACAACACAATACCAGACCCCAATCAGAGGGTAATAAAACCTTCACTCCTTATCTATGAACTAGTCATATTTATGTTAATCCCTCTGCCATAATGACAGTTCTGCTTCATGTCACTTGTCCTACCTATTGCATTTTTTCTGTGCTATTTTGTGTATAAATATGTGATTCTTCAGATGTTGTATTAGTCTATGCCTGATGAAGAGACCTGAGTAGTCTCGAAAGCTTGCAATTTGTTACCATCTTTTCAGTTAGCCATTAAAAGGTATCAACCACTGAGGACTCTCAAGTCTAAATATTTTTCTATCTACTGGCTAACACGGTACGAAGATACACATCTTTCCTATATCAAAATGGAGGATACCAGAATGTACCGCATCTTTATGGAACTGAAACCACTTCTGAAGAAACGTGCACAAATGGACAGCGACATTTTTTTCTTATCTAAATGCAAAAAGGAGAATCTAATTCCCAAAGGACTCTGGATTACAAACCCAATTCTTCACACCTACAATACCCATTATGCACAAAACCTTTGTCACAGGACTTCTGAAAGACTAAGGAACCATCTTTTGCATGTCTGCTACAGCATAAGGAGTAAAGTCCAAGGACAATTGGAAACTCTGAGGAAAACACTTACAGAAAGCACAGAGCAAAAATTACAACAATACTACAACAAACTACGGACCTTTCTGATTCAAAACAAGGAAAAGAAACTACACAGATTGCGCCTCCATTCCGGACTCTATACAAACAGATACAAAACAAAACCAAAACCTGACAACTCTGACAACCACTCCATTCCAGACACAAAAGCATCTAACTGTGTCATCAATCTCTCAGATTACAAACCAGCAAAGTGGAGCTTGCCGTGCTTTCTAGAGGACTCTCATTTTGTCCTACTAAGGCCCTGGATAAAACCGAACTCTGCAGTGATATGGAACATTTTTTCAGGAGACTGCGCCTGAGGGAATACTTCAATGATACAGAAGATTCAGAAAACACTCGGACTGAAGGAAGAGGGATCCCAATAACCAAGAAGAGGTCATACTGGACACCTCCACCTGGACGTAACCCTCATTTGGATAAATATATAGACTCATTCAGACATTTGATAAAATCCACCATCATAGCCACCAACAAGAGACAAGCCTCCAACATCAGTGCCCAGGAGAGAAAGGCCATACAGTCTCTGAAAACCAACAAAGAAATCATCATTAAACCTGCTGACAAGGGAGGTGCAATAGTCATGATGAACACATCAGACTATATGAAGGAAGCAAACAGACAACTTACGGACACACGCTACTACAGAAAACTGGAGTCGGACCCTACACAGGACTATTACAAGGAACTAAGCAAGTTGGTATCTTGTCTGTCTGACAAATCCATAAGAGCTGATGACCTGATACCAGAAAGTCCAAGAACAGGGACATTCTACATGCTTCCCAAAATCCACAAAGCCGGAAATCCAGGGAGGCCGATTATTTCATGTGTGGACACCCTTACTGAGCAATTATCTGGATGGGTAGAGGGTGTTCTTAAACCCCTGGTAAAGGATACACCCAGCTACATTCAGGACACAACTGACCTACTGAATAAACTAGCAGCAATAGGTTCTCTACCAGAAGGAACCATCCTGGCCACCATGGATGTGGAATCTTTGTACTCTAATATCCCACACCAGGATGGATTAAATGCCTGCAAAGTCTTCATGGGAAACACCGGGAATGATGCTGATTCTGTGGTGAAACTCACAAAATTCATCCTCACCCACAATTACTTCGAATTTGACAACAAGATCTATCTTCAGGAGACTGGCACAGCTATGGGAAGTAAAATGGCTCCACAGTATGCAAATCTTTTCATGGCCAAGCTTGAAAGCGAATTTTTGTCCTCCTGCCCCATCAGGCCTCGGGCCTACTACCGCTACATTGATGACATTTTAATCATCTGGACGGAGTCTGAACAACAGCTAAAGACGTTCCATGAACAGTTCAATCAATTTCATCCCACCATCAACTTAACACTTAACTACTCCAGCACTGAAATTAACTTTTTAGACACCACCATTAAGCTAAAGAACAATGAAATAGAGACATCCCTGTATCAGAAGCCAATCGACCGTCCAACATATCTTAAATGGGACAGTTTCCATCCTAAACACATAAAAAACTCTATTGTCTACAGCCAAGCCATCAGATACAACCGTATATGTTCCAACCCCATGGATAGAGATGAACACCTTGGTCGCCTCAGAAAGACTTTTTTGAACCAGGGCTACCATCCAAGAACAATTGAAAACCAAATTACAAGAGCCACCAGAATATCAAGGAATCACCTGCTACATTACAAAGCTAAAGAAGAAAATAACCGGGTGCCTCTAGTGGTCACCTACAATCCAAGTCTGGAGATGCTAAGGGGAGCTGCCACGGAAACTACAACCTTTACTACAAAAAGATGCCCGATTACAATCCATATTTCCAGACCCCCCACTACTATGTTTTAGGCAGCCCCCAAATCTAAGAAGCATCATTGTCAGAAGCTCCCTGTCCTCCCCAACAGCTGCAGGAACCTTTCCTTGCAGACAAAAGAAATGCAAGACCTGTACATCTATAATGACCACGGACAGGATAAAGATCCCCAACTCCCATCAGGACTACAAGATACCAGGTACTTTCAGCTGCATCACATCTAATGTGGTGTACCTAATTATATGTACTAAATGTCCAACTGGGGGTCTGTATGTGGGGGAGACCGGGCAAAAACTGAGAACAAGGATGAATTCTCATCGCCACACGATAAGAGAAAAAAGAATGGATTTACCTGTGGCCAAACACTTTTGTATGCCCGGTCATAGCATGACAGATATGGAATTACTTGTATTAAAATCTAACTTCAAATCTGAGAAGGATAGAAAAGTCTGGGAATATAAACTTATGATGACCTTTGACACTCTTAGTGCTGGGATGAATATATCCCAGAGTTTTATGTCGTTCTACAACAATTAAGGAATCTGCCTCCCTGACCTTTTAGGGTCATCACAACACAATACCAGACCCCAATCAGAGGGTAATAAAACCTTCACTCCTTATCTATGAACTAGTCATATTTATGTTAATCCCTCTGCCATAATGACAGTTCTGCTTCATGTCACTTGTCCTACCTATTGCATTTTTTCTGTGCTATTTTTGTATAAATATGTGATTCTTCAGATGTTGTATTAGTCTATGCCTGATGAAGAGACCTGAGTAGTCTCGAAAGCTTGCAATTTGTTACCATCTTTTCAGTTAGCCATTAAAAGGTATCAACCACTGAGGACTCTCAAGTCTAAATATTTTTCTGATAATATACCTGGGAGCCAAAAACGATATTGTGTGTACTGCTAAGACGTGCCCCAACGCACGTTTCGGAACTCTATTCCTTCGTCAAGTATGTAGCAGGTAGTGTGAACCGGGCTGGTTCTGTTACAGTTGTATTGTCTGTTTTCACTTATCTTTTGTTATTTAACGCAATATTAGAGTTTAAATTCAAAGCTCAAATTGTGGCAAAAATATGTAGAAAGAAACTCTAAATACTGTAAACCAAATCCGTGGACAGGTAGCGTTTATTCATGTCCACTACCAGGTCACTGTTATTAGCTGTGGTCTCGGTATAACCGGTGATTGACGGAGACATCGGCGCCTTTCGTGGTTAATGATTACAACAGACAATTTTGTGTTTAACCCCTTGAAGGAGTTTCAGACTAAATGCATTTACCAAATATTCAGCATGATAGCTGATCAAGTGTATGATTGGTAGGGGTCCGAATACTCATTCCGAGGACGGGGGTCCCAAAGTCCACTGTTAGAGTGGAGTAGTAGCGCACATACAGTATGTGACCATAGATGTGATTTTCCATTTTTGTGCTTTTCATTTTTTTTTCCTCCCCTTTCAAGAGCCATAATTAAATATTAATTATTGGTTATGGATTTATTCACATTGACTTTCAGCTGACATACAGATGCTATTTCTGTATGGTAAAGTGCCATCCCCATATATAGAGACCACGTGATTTAAGGGACATATATATAATGACTACATGAAGGGGGGGGTCGCTCTCTCTCGCTCTCTTCAGACACATGGGACATCTTGCAAGAACACTAAGGTGAATGGACAGCTGCCATGTAACCACGTGTTGCTTCCTTAGACGCTCCTGACAGAGACAGATGTAATTTTACCATTCAGGACACCAAGGAAAGAAGTGTACAAGCTTTGCTATGGACAAATGGACAATCTCTTCGTAACTATTTTACTCATTTTATGTTTTCCTGCAATTATGTATTTTGATGGACAGTCCAATAAACCACTACATGTTTTTATAAGAAACTTTGTGACATTTTCTTTAGAGTATCGCATCTGGTAACAAGTCCTGGAAAAATATACGAAATTAAACATTTTTAACAGTGTTTAACCCCTTGAAGGAGTTTCAGACTAAATGCATTTACCAAATATTCAGCATGATAGCTGATCAAGTGTATGATTGGTAGGGGTCCGAATACTGATTCCGAGGACGGGGGTCCCAAAGTCCACTGTTAGAGTGGATTAGTAATGCACATACAGTATGTGACCTTAGATGTGATTTTCCATTTTGTGTTTTTCATTTTTTTTCCTCCCCTTCTTTCAAGAGCCATAATTTTTTTTTTCCATTGTCACGGCCATTTGACGGGCATTTTTTTTTTGCAGGACGAGTTGTAGTTTCGATTGACACCATTCATTTTACCATACAATGTGTTGAAAAAAAAAAATCCCACCTTATTTTCAGGGTTCGTTAAATTATAAAACTAACCCGGTAATATAAATCTTCAAGACCGTACAATTACAGTGATGCCAAACATGTACAGTTCACATATATACTAGTGGTAAAAAAAATCCGAAGTTTTTTTTTTGTCGCCATTTTCTGGGCTCTTTATTTTTTTTTTTTTTTTTAATCAATGGAGCTGTGTGAGGGCCTTTTATTTTGCATAACAAGCTGACATTTTGATTTACACCACTTTGGGGTTCTTACAAAGTGTTGATTACTTTGATCACTTTGATTACTTGATCACGCCCCCCGAAGAAGCAGACCGGGCGAAATGCGCGCGTCAGGGTGGGAGGCTTCCCTACACGGTCTCAGCCAATCAGGTAATAATTCATGTCCTATTTCACTTTTAGTTAGCCTACACTATGGCAAGCACGGCACCGAATAGGGATCGAGCTTCTGACTGAGGAGCCCATATAGACTATAACTTAAAATGAACTGTGGGCTGTGCTTCCCTCCTCCCGTCACTCCCCTCCCAGGTGATGCCATCTACCGGACCCCACTGACCAGTGGGGACGAAGGGGAAGGGGGGTCCGGCCACATTCTCAGGGGTTAAATTCTAGTGCGAGGGCCGGACCCTTCCTCTTCCTCCCTCGGCTGATCAGTGGAAGTCTTGTGATGTCTGATTCCCTAATTGAGGCCCTGCGGCAGAGAGCAGCACAGGAAGGTGAGCCATGGATACAATCTTTATTGTCCTCCCCTAGTGCTCACCTCCCTGTGCCCTCTCCAGCGTCGCCGCAGGTCTCCCCCGGTGTTCGCCCCCTCTCCTAGGCCCCTATGCTCCGCCGTCGTCTCCGTCTGCGCCCTCCGTCGCGCGTTCTTTTCCCCTCACTTCCCCACCGGACAGCCCGTGGCTCACCTTTGGCCATCGGGTCTGGTGCCTCGCCGGTCCTCATGGTTCCGGAGTTGTGGCCGTCAGTCGGGGGTCTCCTTCTGCACATCACCGCGGAGGCGCCGGGGACCTGCCGAGGGGATGGCGGATTGGGCGGGTATGACCGAGTGTGTGGGGCCCCCGACACGGCCAGTGCAGCCTGTGGCCTCTGGCACGGCCTGTTCCTGGATCCCGGGCGCTCTTGCACAGCGGCCGCCGCGTGGTAGGCCGCGGCCTGTCCCCGGGCCGCCGCTGCGGCCTTCTCATTAGAGCCGCGGCCTGCTCCTGGGCTGCCGCTGCGGCCTTCTCATGCCTGCTCCTGGGCCGCCGCTGCGGCCTTTCTGAGCGGGGGAGCCGCGGCCTGCTCCTGGGCTGCCGCTGCGGCCTTCTCATGGGAGCCGCCGCCGCGGCCTTCCTGAGCAGGGGAGCCGCCACGGCCTTTCCCCTGGGAGTCGCTCCTGCGCCCCACCTCCTGCGCCGCTGCGGCCCCCACCGTCGCGGCCGCCTCCGCCTGCCTCGGTTGTTTCACGCCCACATTAATACTTCCGGTTCCCGCTCCGGGTAGGCCCGTGCCAGGCGGAGCTCCGCCCACAATTCAAGTCACTTCCGGTCCCCGCCAGTCTACTTCGGGATGGCGGTGGCGCAGGACCGGCTCTGCAGCGCTCTCCATCAGGCACAATAGCAATGCCTGTACGGAGCGACTGCGGAGCCGTAATGGTCCCAAAACATCACGTGGCCTGCTCCAAAGTGGCCCTCCAGCAGGCATATGTGCACTGCCTGCGAGGAGGGATGCCGGAGCAGGCACAAAATATAACCACGCTGCTGCAGAGCGCGCTGATCGGTCCATACAGACCGACCAGCGCGCTCTGCATCAAATAAAGTATAAAACACGTATACTCACGTAACACAAACATTCCAATACTAACCGCCAATGCCCCAGTCACTAACAGTACTGAAACCACATTAAACCCTGCCCTCCAAACACCGCACAGAGTACAATTACCGTATATACTCATGTATAAGCCGACCCGTGTATAAGCCGACCCCCTAATTTTGCCACAAAAAACTTGGAAAACTTATTGACTCGCGTATAAGCCGGGTGTATAAGTTGCCATCCTGCTCTGTGCTCCCCCATCCAGCTCTGTGCGCCCCCATTCTCCTCTGTGCTCCCCTCCTCCTGCTCCATTATCCTGTCCTGCTCCGTGCTTTCCATCCTCCCCATCCTGCTCCGTGCTCCCCCATCTAGCTCTGCACTCCCCCATTCTCCTCTGTGCCCACCCCCGTCCTGCTCCGTCTCTCCGTCCTCCCCCGTTCTGTTCCGTGCTCTCCGTCCTCCCCCCCGTCCTGCTCCGTGCTTCCGTCCTCCCCTCGTTCTGCTCCGTGCTCTCCGTCCTCCCCCCCATCCTGCTCCTTGCTCCTTGTCTCCTCCATGCTCCCACCATCCTCCTCCATCATACTCACCCTCCCCGTGCCATCGCTGAACGTCCCGGCCGGCAATTCTGTGTTCTCCCCAGCTTCCTGCAGCTCTCCCCGGCTTCCTGCAGCTCTCCAGCGCTGAGCGGTGACGTAATACCGCTCATTAAGGCCATGAATATGGAGGCCACGCCCATGGGAGTGGCGTCACGTCCATATTACATGACCTTAATGAGCGGGTATTACGTCACCGCTCAGCGCTGGAGAGCTGCAGGAAGCCGGGGAGAGCTGCAGGAAGCCGGGGAGAACGCAGGATTGCAGGGACGTTCAGCGATGGCACGTGGAGGGTGAGTATGATCTCCCAGCCACCGGCTCCTGCCCCCGCATCCCCTCCCCCGCTGGTTTCTGCCCTATGACTCATGCATAAGCCGAGGAGGCATTTTCGGCACAAAAAAAGGTGCTGAAAATCTCGGCTTATACATGAGTATATACGGTACTATTTACGTACCACTAACCCCCAGGTTACGCAGCGCCACCCAACTAGTTACCGCCTGTAACACGCGTAATGGGACATTTAATCTCGGTTTTTACCGGTCCCAATATACCCCCTAGCCACGGCGAGCGCACGCATATGCACCACAGACCCTCCCCATCCTCCTCCGTAGACTCCCGTTATCAGTCCTGCTGTCCCTCAAAATGTCGCTACTCCCATCACCCCCGAATACACCTAGTGAACCCCTGTCACGCTGTCACTGTATACAGGAGGTCCGGGGTCTATGCTGACCCTAAGCTGGGGCCCTGACTAATCCCTCTAACTGGAGGTACTGTTGATGGTACAGAGGTCCAGGCCGCCAGCGTAACCCTATCTCCTGTGAATCCCTGACCCTCAGTAATCTAGTCCCAAGAAGGACCCTGATCACAACCACAGGGGACAGGAAGGTAAATTCCTACAAACAGTATAAGACGAACGAGACAGTACAAGGGGTAAAACAAAAGACCACCTTGCATACAAAACTCACACTACAACTACAGAGGGAACACCAACGGGTAAGGAGATAAATAATAAAGCGAGGAGGGGAGAAAACCACACCAGGTACTCTTCACTTCAGACTTCACAATACCACGATCCGCTCTGCTGGTCTGCATGAATGCTTTCACCGACACTTCCCTAGCAGACTGGCAGGTATTTGAAGGAATCCCATTACTGCAGTATTAACTGCAGCTGGGCGAGGCTGGGCTTCGTCTAGCACAGAGAGAGGGAGAATTAACTCCCTCACTGCCGAAAAACACCTAGCACCAAAAACTCAGCTGTGCGAAGTCAGGTTGTGTAATCGCGACAATCGCGTAGACGCCGCAGGACCTCCCCAGACGACTCCCGTCCCCATTCCCAGTATCCCCCTAAGAGCCGCTACCACCGCAGACACGGATCACACAGGAGCCACCTCAGATCTCGGGCCGCTAGATGGCGTTCCCTGTACATATCTGAGCGGTCCGACGCACCTGAGGGTCACGTCAGGCGGTCACGAGCACACAACAGATGTCACGTGCTCCATCAATGGCTGACAGCCTAGTGAATCATCACCCAGGGCTACCAGCCATTCCAACCACAAGATTAACCCCGAACGTCCCCTGTCGGGAGACACTCGGGCTCGGGCGCACGACGGAGATCATACGTCACGTGCTCCATCTCTGGGTTTCAGCTTGGGAGATCCCAGCACGGGATCTCCCATGGGCAGCACGGTGGCTCAGTGGATAGCACTGCAGCCTTGCAGCGCTGGAGTCCTAGGTTTGAGTCCCACCAAGGACAACATCTGCAAGGAGTTTGTATGTTCTCCCCGTGTTTGCGTGGGTTTCCTCCGGGCACTCCGGTTTCCTCCCACACTCCAAAAACATACTGATAGGGAATCTAGATTGTGAGCCCCATCGGGGACAGCGACGATAATGTGTGCAAACTGTAAAGCGCTGCGGAATATGTTAGCACTATATAAAAATAAAGATTATTATTTATTATTATTATCCCAGGGCTTCAAGCCACTGCAGACAAGTCAAATAGCGGTGAGAGTTCTCATCCCAGCAATCACTCAAGAAGCAAGGATGGCGGTTCTGCCTGGCGGCGGTACGACGAGGGAGTCCGCGCCTGGCCCCACAGCCCAATCTAGGCTGGGGAGTTAAAACAACAGAAGTAATGATGGCTCAGATAAAGCTGCTCAGCAGCATTCGCGGACCAATTCTGTGCTGGCGGACACCCCTGCATCAGGGCGTACCCGCCAAGCAAACGGAGCACTTACGTCATGGCTATGCTTTGATCCCGAAAAAGAAGCTGCTCAGCAGGTATATTATGGTCTAAAATGCAGTCTTTACTGGTTGAGTTGATGGCTGAGTGGTTAAGCTTCCGGTTTATGGAATAAAAAAAAAATGCCTTAGACAACACCTGGTGTCGGGCCAGAGGTACGTCTATCGCGGAAGTCAAGCTGAGAAAGTGCCTCAAGGAGTGCCGCAATGGATAACTCATCTGACTATGGATCAGAAGACTGTAGGTTCAACTCCTACCTGGCTCGAGAATGTTACAAAGCAGACCAGTAATTATAACCCCGGGTATAATCTAAAATTGTCGCGGGAATCCTCCAAGTTTCTACAGCAGAAAATCACAAATGGGTAGAACTAAGCAGGTTGGCGGGCCCATTTAAATCGTTGCCAATCAGTAATTTCAGAAACTCGCTCTAGGCCTTCTGCTCAAAAAAAAAAAACGGAGAATCCCATCTAAAATATCACCTTCCTTCCTCAATAGGCGATTTGGTTAACCACGAGTCACCCCTAGAAGAGACGTCCTGAACCTACGTTTCAATTGACAGAAGGGGAACTCGGACGCACAGCTGGGCCTGGTGTCCCGCTGCCAAAATCCGACATCCCAACATACCTCCATTTGTTGAGCTTTACGGTGAACCAGCAGTTTTAATTCTATATGAGCCTTCCGTCGGTCTGCTCCATAGCACGTCACTACTTCGGGCTCTTCGATACCCTTCTAGACTCGTTAAGGCGATACGCAAATGACTTTTTTATTCGTCAGACCTAGGGACTCTAAACTCTGCCCCTACCTCCAGTCGTTCAAAAATTTATAGCTCGGCACTTTCGGAGTACCATTTCCACCCGATTAACGATCGGACCATGCAACGTGCTCCTTTTCCAGTAATAGGACTAAATGCATACAGACTTTAATTATCTGTTTGTAAAGAATGAATTCAGTCCCTGTATGTGCGGCATTGAAATTTATACCAACAAAATGGTTTTTGTTTTTTTTTTCGTTTACCAGCGGATAAACTACAAAAACACGGCAGACGGTTGAAATTTTCCTCAAAACTAAAAGTCACCCGTCAGCAGATGCACTCGCTAGGTTAGCTCAATTTTCTTGTCCGCAAGGACAGGGTCCTCTCCCCTCGGTACCAATCTGTCTGTAAATTTGTTTACTGTAAACGATATCTGGAGTTTCTGTAGTGTAGTGGTTATCACATTCGCCTAACACGCAAAAGGTCCTCGGTTTGAAACCAGGCAGAAACATTGTCATGTACAGCACCATGGAAATATTGGCGCTATATAAATAAATAATAATAATGGGCAGAGTTTTCCAACGCCACCTATCGTTGTCAACTAAAGGCATTACCCAGCCGGGATACAGATCAGACTTAACCGCCATGTGAAAGCTGATTTGCTTGCCTAGTAGTCATTCTTAGATCCCTACAAGGGACATGCATGCGTAATGGCGCAGGAAGCGCCGAGCACGGAACTAGGTCTAGAGGTTGTTGGAGATATCAATAATGGTATTGTAGCAATCTACAAAGAGCAATGGTGTAAATGAAACTGGCTTGTTTATGGACCATATCCACCTGGGGCCGCAGCCCTGCGTTAGAGAACTTTTCACTAGTAACAGCCATACAGCCTTGGGGTACCCATGTGAAAAACGCTAACACCAGGTTTCTAACCAAACACCCAGGAACCGCAAGAAGTTTGAACATTGTCTTCTCTCCCCGCCCTTTCTGCTGCGCCGCTTAGCGTTACTATGCCTTAGACACGTCTGGTGTCTGGCCAGATTTACGTCTATCGCTGAAGATGTGATGGTTTAACTCTCTGTTGTCTTCCAATTGGCAGGCCTTCAAATTGTTCCAAGTCTCAGTGACACCGGCTACTTGGCAGGTCCACGGTAAGGCATGGGAGGAATGGCGCTCTTTAATCAGGGGAAGGCCAGTCGATACATGTAATCGGGCCAGATGCGACGTGTTGGTAGAACTCCTGAATCTGCTCAGGAATAGAGGAGCGTCGGGTACGGCAGCGCAGCGACACTTAGCAGGAATAGCCTTTTTTCTTCCAGCTTCTAGGTTGGGACGATGTTACTAAATACTCCCCATCAGGCAAGCCGTTAAAGGCTGGAAGAGACTCCAACCTAGTCAGGAATGTCGCAGCCCCGCGTCTCTAAGTCTGTCCGCGATATCTTCATAATCTCGACGTCAGTTTACAAGTCGCAGTACGAGGCGACCCTAATATCTACAGTGCTTGCAATTGCATTTTCGGGGCGCATCGGCAAACTAGTGCCGTGGTTTAAAAACAACATCAGTCGGTTGACCCACGAGGACATCGTCATATGTAGCGACGCTTTACACATTAAAGTTCGGATCCAAATGCGATCCCACCGGTAGAGGCGCGTGGGTCTCGCTCAAGGATTTATGCCCGGTAAAAATAGTGAAACGTTTTGCGTGTATAAGACACGACAGTAGATTCTTCCTCTCACGCACCGACGGGTCCCCGCTCACCAAATATCATTTTCACACAATCTCTAAACATTGTGTGGAAGAAGTCAGCGGTAACCCAAAGCAATTCGGGACACATCCCTTCAGAATAGGGGCGGCCTCTGAAGCAGCCAGGGCCAGCATACGCCCGGATTATATAAAAAAAAAAAGAAAAAAAAAAAAGTGGAGCTGGAGTTTCATGTGGAGCAGCATCTGAAAGGCTGCTGTGGCAGCAAATATTCCAACGTGGCTAAGACTGCCAAAGGGCCGGTGATGTTGGTTTTGCACGCCGGTGGAAACGACCAAGCCGAGAAAAAAGGCACCGAACTTTACGCAATGATGTCGACAGATATACGACACTTTGCCTGCTGGCCCTGATATGGTGGTGGTGCGGTCTGACATAATACCACGCGCTGTCTGGCAGGGAGCCTAAGATCCGAAAGCCATCAACAAATCAAGAAAGAAAATAAACACAAAAATGGCAAAATACATCAAGGAAAACTACGGCATTGTTGTTAACCACCACAAATTGCAAAAGGACAATTCCAACCTACTGAGACTGGACGGCGTTAATCTGAATGATATCGGACTCGGTATATTTTAAAATTTTACAGGATGGGGTTTGAACAGGTCGTTGTGTGGGGGTCGGAGTCCTGTGTAGGTATACACATGATCCTCCGTGGCGGTAGTATGGGGGGGACAACGGTTCGTAACCTCTCATCTGCCTGCTCGGCCACCGGCGGCGCCATGGGCCCTCGGCAGAGAGTCCGTTGCGGATCGTATTTGCCCCTCTCTGCTTATAGTTTACGCCCACCGGCGGCGCCGGGGGTTCTCAGCAGAGAGGCGTTGCGGATCATATTTGCCCCTCCCGGCTTATAATTTAAATAAACTGTGACCGACCTGTTCAACCCATCCAGGCCTGTTGTGTTTTGTTATTATGGGATTGGTGGGAGGCGGGGAAGCACCGCTATATGCCACAAGGGTCTCTTCAGTCTGGCAAGCACGGCACCGAATAGGGATCGAGCTTCTGACTGAGGAGCCCATATAGACTATAACTTAAAATGAACTGTGGGCTGTGCTTCCCTCCTCCCGTCACTCCCCTCCCAGGTGATGCCATCTACCGGACCCCACTGACCAGTGGTGACGAAGGGGAAGGGGGGTCCGGCCACACCCTCAGGGGTTAAATTCTCGTGCGAGGGCCGGACCCTTCCTCTTCCTCCCTCGGCTGATCAGTGGAAGTCTTGTCCCACCCTCCCTCCCTTGTAGATTCGAAGATTTGCCGTACGGCTATTGTATTTAATGTTTATAAAAAAAAATAATTTATCATTCTCATCACTTACAAAGTTTTTTGGTTGTATTCATTGTCACAGCGGTAGTATGGGGGGGGCAACGGTTCGTAACCTCTCATCTGCCTGCTCGGCCACCGGCGGCGCCATGGGCCCTCGGCAGAGAGTCCGTTGCGGATCGTATTTGCCCCTCTCTGCTTATAGTTTACGCCCACCGGCGGCGCCGGGGGTTCTCAGCAGAGAGGCGGTTGCGGATCATATTTGCCCCTCCCGGCTTATAATTTAAATAAACTGTGACCGACCTGTTCAACCCATCCAGGCCTGTTGTGTTTTGTTATTATGGGATTGGTGGGAGGCGGGGAAGCACCGCTATCTGCCACAAGGGTCTCTTCAGTCATAATGTGCATAACAGCCAGTTTACTTTTTGTCATTTCCTACGCACGATAGTAGTCTTGCCATTAATTTTTCTGGGCATTTGACTCTATATATGCTTAGTGAGGAGGAACATTCGTGGTTATATATAGATTGCCACCTGGTGGCGTTTACGTTCTATTTAATTAGCACTTTCGAAATTTTTATTATGCACGGTGCACTTTACAAATTGCGTTAATTCAGGCTGTGATGCATATCAGACTGTGATGTAAATATTATATAAGTTGAAATAATATGTGTTAGGGGTCGAGTTCCCGCTTCTGCACAAGGGGAATCTCGAGCCATCCCGGCTGCGGTCTCCCATCCGTCTCCGGCCGCAATGGACTCTGCTCAGCTTAGATGTCGGTCCCAGCGTCTCACCCAGTCTAACAGTGTGCAGAGGATTACTGCTGCCTCTCCAGGCTCTGCTATTGTGGCCAGTACTGGTTAGCGGCGAGCAGACGTCTTTAGGACAAAGTCCTTGTTTTCCCCTTCTGAGCATGCCCGCGTGAGATTTCTCATTGGAGATCAGGGGTCACATGCTCAGGTACTGCAGCTCCTATTGGTCTGCCAGGAAGGTCCTGTGACTACTGGTGTTCTGGAACAGTTTCATTGGTCCTTGTTTCTGGCAGGTCCTGTAGCTGTTACTATAAAAGGGTGGCATGGCTGGGCCGCCATGCGCTAGTATCAATTGCATTATGTGCTTTGCGCCAGTGTGATCTCGGCCTTTTGGCTGCGATCGTGTGTCGCGGTCAGAGGGTGCGAGTTTTCCTGGAGTGATCCAGGGGCTTTGCTGGCAGCGTGCTGCTGAATTTCTACTGCGGTATCCGTATCGGCAGTCTGGACTGAGGATGTTCATTAAGAATACGATCCGTGTGGTGGTGGAAGGTGGTGAGAAGAACAACCTGGTGTACGTCGTTCGTGACCTGTTGGAGGGAAAGGCTGGAGCCCATCGTCAGGATATCTACAGCGTCAATGAATTCTGGAGTCAAGGTACATATGATGTAACCTTTGTGAATGAGGGATGCTGTTTGACCGTCTTTGAATGGCTCAGAAGCAATGAAGGTGATCCATGCCTGGAGGGAGTGCGGGTGGAGCCCCTGTTTGGGCTCATGGAAAAAGTGGTGACTGTGACTGTGTACAACCCCTATACAGAAGTAGCACTACTGGAGCAGTTCCTGGAGCGGTACTGTAAATACGTGAAGGGAGGGGAGAAGCAGAAAAATGTCTTGGCATTTTCAACTGCAAGTATGTGTTTCGGGTGAAACTGAAGAAGGACCCAGGTTGTTTGGGAGGTTTCACCCACCCACCAGCGAACTTTTCAGTGGCGGGTCATAGGGGCTTCCTGTCATACCCAGGGCAGCCACTATACTGCAGGAGGTGCTTTCAGTTCGGGCACCTGCTAAACATGTGTAGCAAGGAGTTGGTTTGCCGTAATTGCAAGCAAGAGGGTCATGTGGCGGCTAGGTGTCCGATGCCTCGTGAATGTGACAGGTGTGGCAGTTCAGAGCACCTGTATAGAGACTGCCCGTTTGGTTTGCCGAGGAGGTCAACTAGAGAGGAGGAGGAAAGAAAGAGACGTGAGGAGGAGCGGAGGCGGGAGGAAGAAAGGAAGAGAGAGGAGGAGGTTAAGAGGCGGGAGGAGGAGAAGAAGCGGAGGGAAAGCGAAGTCGCCGCGCTGCAAAGCGTTGTGAGGGTGCCACCCACTCCTGCTGAGAGATGGAGGGAGAAGCGGCAGGAGGACAAGGAGGCTGAGAGAAGGAGGGAGAAGCAACAGGATGAAAAGGAGGACAAGGAATTTTGGAAGGCCATAAGGTGAGAGGAGCGTTCATGGCCTAAAAAAAGAAGTAAAAAAAGAAGTCCCAGTCGCTGAATCATGGTCAGAATGCCTGATGGATTTTGATATAGGAAAGATGTGTATCTTCGTACCGTGTTAGCCAGTAGATAGAAAAATATTTAAACTTGAGAGTCCTCAGTGGTTGATACCTTTTAATGGCTAACTGAAAAGATGGTAACAAATTGCAAGCTTTCGAGACTACTCAGGTCTCTTCATCAGGCAAAGACTAAAACAAAAACTGAAGAATCACATATTTATACACAACAGGACACAGGAATAATGCAATAGGTAAGACAAGTGACGTGAAGCAGAACTGTCATTATGGCAGAGGGATGAAGATAAATATTGGAACAGTTCATAGATAAGGAGACAAAGTTTTATTGCCCTCTGATTGGGGTCTGGTGTTGTGTTTTGATGCCCCTAGAAGGTCAGAGACGCAGATTCCTTAATTGATATAGAATGACATGAATCCGTGTGATATATTCATTCCAGCACTAAGAGTGTCAAAGGTCATCATGAGCTTATATTCCCAAACCTTTCTATCTCTCTCAGATTTGAAGTTAGATTTTAATACCAGTAATTCCATATCCATCATGCTATGACCGGGCATACAAAAATGTTTGGCCACAGGTAAATCCATTCTTTTTTTTTTTTTTCTCTTATTGTGTGGCGATGAGAATTCATCCTTGTTCTCAGTTTTTGCCCGGTCTCCCCCACATACAGACCCCCAGTTGGACATTTAGTACATATAATTAGGTACACCACATTAGATGTGATGCAGCTGAAAGTACCTGGGATCTTGTAGTCCTGATGGGAGTTGGGGATCTTTATCTTGTCCGTGGTCATTATAGATGCACAGGTTTTACATTTCTTCTGGTTGCAAGGAAAGGTTCCTGCAGCTGTTGGGGAGGACAGGGAACTTCTGACAATGATGCTTCTTAGATTTGGGGGCTGCCTAAAACATAGTAGTGGGGGGTCTGGAAATATGGATTGTAATCGGGCATCTTTTTGTAGTAAAGGTTGTAGTTTCCGTGATGGATTTTGATATTTCTGTGGCAGAGGAGGAGGCTGAGGTTTTGGTTCATGAGTCTGATCCGAGAAATATTAGTGCCTTTTCCTCAGAAGAGGACTCAGGAGGGTTAAAGTGTCACAGGGAGGGGTGTGGGAAAACAGAGACATTGAGGTGGTGGAAGAAGGAATGGCCCAGAGGAAGACTGGGTAGAAAAAGGGACGGGTGGAGGAGTATATGGAGGCCAGCGGCTCAGAAAGCTGCTCTGCACAAATGGTGGAGGAGGACACTGGCGGTACTGGTTAAGTACGCTTTACTTTTCCAGTAGCCAGGTAGGGTTTTTTTGTGTACATAGCATTGCTCTTTAAGCAATGGCTATCTGTTTTTTTGTGTGTTTTATGTAATGTGTGTCAAGTTATATCTGTAAGTTGTTTTTTGTATTTTTTTTTCCTTTTTTGGCTTCTTTGGACAAGTGTTTTTTTGAGCTTTTTGTTTTGTGTTTAGTATGGGTGTTAGAATTATATCTCAAAATGTGAGGGTTTTTAAAAATAAGTTGCGGCGTGCGGCCATTTTTGAGTTTTTTGCAGCGCAAAATGCGGAAATTTTTTGTTTACAGGAGTGTGGGATTGTGGATGGTGTCAAGGGGAGTGAATGGCCTCATGGTGCGTCTGTGTGGTCAGGGAGTGCATGTAATAGAAATGACGGTGTTGGTTTTTTGGTGAAGGGGCGTAATGTGAGTTTGTGTGACTATATGGTGATTGAGGTTGGGAGATGTGTGTTAGCAAATTTTGAGTTTAGAAATATTCGTTTTAGTGTTATTAATGTGTATGCTCCTGTGGAAAAACAGGAGCGTAAAGTTTTATTTGAAAAAATTAAGTTTTTTATTCCAGGTAGAGTGCCTGTTGTGATTGTGGGTGATATGAATGTTGATGTGGGAAAGGAGAATGTGGATGTGTCAAGGAAAGAGTTAATGGACATGGTGAGTGATTTTGGTTTGAGGGATATGCAGAGGGAGTGTAAAGTAACTCCATTGTTAAATACATTTTTTTCTGAGAGTGGGAGGGTGGCGTCTAGACTGGACTATTGTTTTGTTTCAAAAAATCTGATTGCTGTTAGTTATGCACAGGAGAGTGTGCCGTTTTCAGATCATGTGTGTATGAAGTGTGAAGTGGATGTGCATACTGAGGAGGTAGCTGGGAAAGGTGTATGGAAGCTGAATGTGAGTTTACTGGAGGGGTGGAGGTGAGAGAGGAGTATGAGAGACATTATAAGGAGTGGTGTGAGAGCAGAAGTGAATTCAGTAATGTGTGTGAATGGTGGGATTGGGTTAAAAGGAAAACCAAGTTTTTTTTTAAAAAAAACTTGGTTACAAGTGTGCAGCTGCTAAGAGAGAAAGGTTTGCTGGGTTGAATGCAAGACTGAGTGTGTTATATAAGCTAAGAGAGGGAGGGATGGATGTGAGTGAAGATTTGTTGAGAGTGAAAAAAGAAGTGAATGAGTTTTTGAGAGAGAGAGGAGGAGTATTGTGTATAGGGCTAAAATAGAGAACTTGGAAAAGAATGAGAAGTGTTCGCGTTTTTTTTTTTCAGGAAAGTTTTTGGAAAAAGACAGAGCATGAGTGTTTTGAATGGAGTGGATGGAAATGAAGTGAGTGGTGCGGACTTATGTGAGGAAGTGGCAAAGTTTTATGATGATTTGTGTGCAGTGAAATGGAGGGATGAAGGTTTGGAGAGTGATGTGCTGAGTGTTTTGGAAAATAGATTGAATGGGACAGAAAGGGAGAGTTTGATGGGTCTGGTGACGAGTGAAGAAATATGGAAGGTGGTGTGTAGCATGGCACTGAATAAAACGCCGGGGGATGATGGTCTCCTGGTGGAATTTTATCGTGTGATGTGGGATGTGATTGGGAAGGATTTTGTGGATGTATGTAAGTATATGTGGGCGAATGCAGAGGTGGCGAATGGTATGCGTGCAGGAGTGGTTGTGTTGTTGCCAAAAAAAGGGGATTTGAAAAATCTAAAAAACTGGAGGCCGATCACATTGCTTAATTGTGATTATAAGATCTATGCGAAGCTTCTGGCAAATAGGATGCGTGATGTGGTTGGGAGTGTGGTGGGTGAGGAGCAGTGTTGTGCGGTGCCTGGAAGGCGGTTACATGAGGGTGTGTGTATGCTGAGAGATTGTTTGTGGGACTGTTTGAACCGTAAGAAGGGGGTGTATGTGTTGAGTTTGGATTTTGAGAAGGCGTATGATAGGTTGGCGCATGGTTTTCTGTTTAGAGTGTTGGTGAAAATGGGTTTTCCGGCTGAGTTTGTTGAGCGAGTGAGAAGTTTGTATAAAAATATTTATAGTTGTGTTTTCTTGAATGGGAATGTAGGGAGGAGAGTGAATGTGTTTTCCGGTGTACGGCAGGGGTGCCCATTGTCCCTGTCGTGTTCATTTGCGCGATTGAGCCGTTGTTGTGTATGTTGAGGAAAGATAAGGTGATTCGGGGTGTGCAAGTGCCGGGGGCGGGGGGGAGGAGTGGAAGGTGAATGGCTACATGGATGATGTGTGTGTTTTGTGTGATTCAGAGTGTTCGGTGCGTCGTGTGAAGTTGTTGGTATCCGTTTTTTGTGGAGCGTCTGCGTTTAAAGTGAATTGGGAGAAGACTGAATGTAAGATTTTTGGTGGGAGGACTCTGAGCAATGATATTGGGGTGAATGTGGTGAGTGGACCGATAAAGGTGCTGGGTGTGAAATTTTCAGAGAAGTTGGATGGAGAGGAAAGTTGGGTGGATGTGAGAGAGAGAGTGGAGCGCAAGATAAATTTTTGGAAGATGATAGATCTGCCGTTTTTTGGTAAAATTTTAGTTATTAAGAGTGTGGTGTTACCAATTTTTTTGCATGTTGCGGTGGTTTTTCCACCAGGTTATATGTGTGTTAGAAGATTAAATAGGGTTTTGTTTGTATTTTTTTGGCGTTCAAGTATGGAGCGTGCAAGGAAAGAGGTTGTGATGAAGAGAATGGATAAGGGGGGCTGGGATTCCCCAATTTGAATGTATTTTTTGGCGTGAATATTATGGTGTTTGTATTGGGTGTGATTAGGATGGATGGGAAGTGTGCATGTATGTGCAGGTATTTGTTTGGAAGTTTTCTGTTCCGTTTGAAGTGGCGGGAAAGGGATCTAAGGTGCCCAGTGGCTTTTGAGGTGCCTGTGTGGTATGTGTGGGTTTACAAATTTTTGGTGAAGTATGAACTGTGTGATGTGGATGTGAGGTTGTTAGAGAAGAAGAAAGCAGTATATAGGATGATTGAGTGTAGAGAGATGGAATGTGGTATCAATATGGTGAGAGGAAGTGATGTGCAGAAGGTATGGAAGAAGGTACGTATGGATGGTATGACAAATAGACAGAGCGAGATTGTGTGGCAGTCATTGCATGAGGTGTTACCGGTGAGAGACTTCCAGAGAAACCGGGGTTTAGTGAGGAGTGAGATGTGTCCGAGGAGGGGATGTGGTGGGAGAGAGAGTGTGGTGCATTTGTTTTGGAATTGTCAGTATGCTAGAAATGTGATTTCAGGTTTGGGCCCGTTGTGTAAGGAGTTGTGTGATGTGAATTTTTTGACGTTTGAGTTATTTATGTTTGGGTTGGGTATGTGTGGAGAAAAGGAGAGAGTGTTGTGGTTGATGCTTGCATGTATAAAAGAGGTGTTGTGGGATGTGAGGAACATGTATGTGTTTAAGAGGAAGGAGATTGAGGTTAAAAATTGTTTAAAAATTGTTTTGGGAAAATTGTATTTTTGCTTTGTGTGTGATAAGAGAAAGAGGGGGGAGGAGGACGCAGAGGGAATTTGGAAAGTTAAAAAGTGGAAACACCTTGTTAATGTGTCTTAAGGGTATGCCACACTAAACAACATTGCTAACGGGATCGCTAAAAAACGTCACTATTTAGCGATCCCGTTAGCGATGTTGTTGTGTGCGGCATGCAGCAACGACGTGGCCCCTGCTGTGATCTCGTCCGTCGTCCTGATCGTTCCGGACCCTATTCTGATCGTCGGCGTCCCGCTGGGTAAGTATATATCGCTGAGTGTGGCACCTTTTTTAGCGATTTAGCGGTACTTTTGTACCGCTAAAGTCGTTAAGGAGATCGCTAACCGCGATAGCGTCCTTAACGACATCGCTAAATGTGGCCGACACTAGCGATATTGTAAACGATCCCGCTAGCGATCTCATTAGTATGCTACGCTAACGAGATCGTTAGCGGGATCGTGTAGTGTGGCAGTACCTTTAGTTTTGTGTTTTTTTTTGTGCTTGTAAATAAAGTTGGTTTTCCGATGATGATGGGAACAGCTGCTGCATTATGTAAGTGTACACGCTGTTTGGGAGTCGAGTTCCTTATACTTTTGGTTATCTGACTGTGGAACTTCCCATCTGAGGGAAGAAAAAAAAAAAAGTGATCATGCACGCATGTGGTTAGGGCTCGGCTGAAATAAGCCCCTAGACTACCGGCTTCTCCGGTGAGGAGATTGCTTGAATGCGTTGCTGTCTTCATGATCACGGACTGCTAACCGCACAGCAGTTATCTGTGTATCCCTGTGGTGTTAACAGGACACAGTCTTTTTCTCAGGGCTCTGTGACGCACCAGGGTTCGCTTTATAACGCTGATTCAGTGCCCTAGCGTTTTACTTTGCGGCTTACTGAAGCTAAGTGAGTTCTCACCTATCGCCATATAGCGCTGTGGCATTCCCGTTAGCGGCTCTGGGGATTAACAGAGTTCGCATTTACTGTCACAGCGCGCTACGGTGTTTATTTTAGCAACTCTGCGGGATAACAGAGTTCGCTACTTTCGCCATCTTACTAGCAGCGGGCTTCGCCTGCACGGTGGACCCCGGGCTGCGAACGCACCTCTCTACTATATCTATTAGGTTCGTTCCGCAGACCCTAGCATAATACTAGCGCCGTAGTCTGGCTAGTAAAATGGCGGATGACCATCGTCTACTGCGGGACATCCAGCAGCTGGAGGGTAGGTTGGCGGCTCTTGAGTGCACAACCTCAGCTGTGGATGTTACCGCAGTTGCTGTTCAGGCTGCTAGAGTGGCTGCAGCCAGCCACTGCCACCTCTGCCCCCACAATATCCCACTTCCAGACAGGTTTGCTGGTGACAGCAAGCAATGTCGGGGATTCGTGAGTCAGTGCTCTAAACAACTCGAGCTTCTGGCTGCATGTTTCCCCACGGATCGGGCACAAGTGGGCTTTGTAATATCTCTTCTGTCGGGCAGAGCGTTGGAGTGGGCCACCCCGCTGTGGGAGCGTGACGACCGTGTGGTGCGGAGTGCTCCTCATTTTCTGGAGGCTCTAAAAAAGGTCTTTCTAGGACCTTAGGTTACCCACGATGCGGCGCTCCAACTTCTGGCAAGTTCACAGGGTTCGTCCTTGGTCAGCTGTTTTGCTGTCCAATTTCGGACTCTGTCCTCGGAGTTGGACTGGCCGGATAAAGTCCTCATTCCCATGTTTTGGAGAGGACTAGCGGGCCATGTGAAAGACACCTTGGCTACCAGGGAGATTCCCGCCACACTGGAGAAGCTTATCGCCATATCTACCCGCATCGACCTCCGTTTTCACGAGCGGAGGTTGGAGCGGTCCCAGTGTAGGCAGAGGTTTTGGCTGGCTCCCACCTTCGCCAGACCTCTAGAATCTTCCAGCCAGGCGCCCGACTTCCATGAGGCCATGGAGGCTTCTCGAGCAGGACCTAAGTCCCGGGCCGCTCGAGTACCCGTGGTCTGTAACATCTGCCAGCAGTTAGGACATTATGCCAACAAATGTCCACAGCGGTCGGGAAGACGGTCGCGTCTAGTGACCTTGGGAGTCACTAGACACTGCGGCATTTTCCACCAAGTTGTCCTTTAAGGGGACAATTACTGTAGGTCCATCCACGCTCACCGCCGAGCTCTGTGTGGATTCTGGAGCCGAGGGGAATTTCATGTCCTCTGCATTTGCTCTCCGCCACACTATACCTCCGGTGATGCTCGCCAAACCGGTGACTGTGCGAGTAGTGAATGGATCAACTCTGCCCTCACAAATCACCCACCAGACTATCCCTCTCACTTTATCTATGTCCCGTTCCCATCAGGAGAGTATTTCTTTTCTTGTCCTGCCCGAGGGAATAGACGAGGTGTTGCTGGGAGTACCTTGGCTCCGTTACCACTCTCCAAATATTGAGTGGTCCTCTGGGAGGATACTGGGTTGGGTGATTCATGTAGAGGCAGGTGTGTCAGGGAGTGCGTTCAGGTCACCACTACAGAGATACCCATAGATCTCACTTCTCTTCCTCAATGTTATTGGTCATATGCAGACGTTTTCTCCAAGAAGGCGGCGGAGACTCTTCCACCTCATTGCCCCTACGACTGTCCTGTTGATCTCTTGCCTGGAGCAGAACCTCCTCGGGAGAGAGTCTACCCCTTCTCGCTTCCTGAGACGGAGGCCATGTCCCAGTATATTCAGGAGAATCTGGCAAGAGGGTTCATTAGGAAGTCGGTGTCACCAGCAGGGGAGGGGTTCTTCTTTGTGCAAAAGAAGAACGGAGAATTACATCCATATATTGACTACAGGGGTCTTAACGCCATTACCATCAAGAATAAGTACCCGTTGCCCCTAATCTCTGAGCTCTTTGATAGGCTCCGATGAGCAAGAGTATTTACCAAGCTTGATCTATGTGGTGCCTATTGTCAGGTTGTGACATGCATGTCTTTGCTTTAACCCTTTGCTCCTTTTCCCCCTAATATAGCTGGGATACTGATAGCTGTTACCTGTATGGATGATGGTCAGTTCCCAGTTCCTCTGCGTAGCCACACATGCGTGGGTGTTTCCGCTGCGTTGCATGACCACCCGCATGTGCGGTCCCTGGCTACTGCTGTGAAAGCTACCCTTAGGTTGCAAGTTCCTCTGCACTGGTGCATGGCTTGCTACGTGGGTTTGGGCTGCAGTCATTTCCAGGTGCCCTTGCTGTGCTTATGTCTGGCTCTCTTAGGGTGCGCAGGCCACACCTGCCCTGCTTTTATCAGGGTTAGTGTGTGTACCTGAAATGCTGTCCCCAGCCAATTGCTGAGGGGCAGCTCATATATAAAGGCTTCCTGCCCTATGGGCGGGGCCTTAGCTACTCACATAGCTTCTGAACCTAGCCTTGTGTGTGTGTGTGTTCAGCTTCTGCTCTGAGTCTGATCAGCTCTGGAGAGCTGATTCCCTTGTCCTGTTTGGTGTTGCTGAACTCGTTCCTGTGCCTTTCCTAGAGGCGGTAATTCTAGGCTCGTATCTCTGTTGCTGAACTCGTTCTTGTGCCTTTCCTAGAGGCGGTAATTCTAGGCTCGAATCCCTGATCCTGAACTCGTTCCTGTGCCTTTCCTAGAGGCGGTAATTCTAGGCTCGTATTCCTGATCCTGAACTCGTTCCTGTGCCTTTCCTAGAGGCGGTAATTCTAGGCTCGTATTTCTGATCCTGTACCTGTCCTGTACCTGACAGTCTGAACTGTGTCTGCTGTGTAATGTTCCTGAATCCTTCTGTGTCCTGAACCCAGTGCCTAGTGACTGTGAGACTTTGCTACTGACTTCCTTTGATACTACCTGGGTTTCATCTTGGAAGGAGGAGTCCGGTGTGGGTGTGCTGAGTTTCTGTTACTCTGTGCTCAGTTTGCTTTTGGTGCAATCCCCGCCCGGCTCCAGTTGAGCTGGTGGGACTTGCACCAGACGCTTGGGTTCCTTTTCAGATCGCTTTCAGATGTCCGGATCCGATCCTTTCCTGCCTGATGTCCGGAGCCTGCCGATCGTTGCCAGATGTCCGGAACCTGCCGATCGTTGCCAGATGTCCGGAGTCCGATGCCAGTGTTCTCCGTGTTCCTGATGTCCAGTCCGTGTTCCGGTGTCCGTGTTCCTGATGTCCAGTTCGTGTTCGTGTGTTCGTGTTACTGAGATCCAGTCCGTGTTCCTGAACTTCAGTTCGTGTTCCTGAGTTCGTGATTCTGATAACCTCGTCTCATGTTTGAGTTATGTACTGTGTGTCATCACGTATTTACTTTAGTAAACTTTACTTCACTATACCTGAAGTTGTGCGGTGTGATCAAGTCCTACGTGTTTCTATTCTGTCCACATGCTCAGCTGTCACAGAAACCCCAGTCTCTGCCCTTCCCTAGTATGGGTAGGACCGTGTCCCCCTCTGTGGTATGGAGGGTCCAGATTTCGTACCCGAGGGATGCCCGCCCCACGCCATGGTGGGCGGTTGCGATCCCCAAACGTGACACCTATAACCCATTCGCATCCGTGAGGGGGACGAGTGGAAGACAGCTTTTAATACCAGGGATGGGCATTATGAATACCTGGTGATGCCCTTCGGGCTCTGTAATTCTCCCGCTGTTTTCCAAGACCTTGTCAATGATATCTTCCGGGATATGCTCTCCACCTCTGTAGTAGTCTATCTGGATGATATTCTCATCTTTTCACCAGATATAGACTCTCACCGGAGGGATGTCAACAAAGTCTTCGACCTCTTACGGGCAAACTCCCTCTATGCCAATCTGGAGAAATGTGTGTTTGAGCAGGAGTCCTTACCTTTCCTGGGCTATATCATCTCTGCCCAGGGATTGGCTATGGATCCTGCCAAACTACAGGCTGTAATGGACTGGCAAGAACCCCTTTCTCTTAAAGCGGTGCAACGCTTTATGGGGTTCATTAATTATTATCGCCAGTTCATTCCCCATTTCTCGACTTTGGTAGCTCCCTTGGTAGCTCTCACCAAGAAGGGAGCAAATCCCAAGTTGAGGTCTGAGGAGGTCTCCAATGCGTTCTCTTCCATCAAGTCGCATTTTGCCAGTGCTCCCATATTACATTGCCCTGATGTTGATAAGCCGTTTATTTTAGAGGTGGACGCCTCTTCTGTTGGTGCTGGAGCAGTCCTTTATCAAAAGGATGCTCAAGGTCGGAAGCATCCCTGCTTCTTCTTTTCTAAGACCTTTACACCAGCAGAGAGGAATTATTCCATCGGGGACAGGGAGTTGCTGGCTATGAAGTTGGCCTTCTCTGAGTGGAGACATCTTCTGGAGGGGGCTCATTTTCCCTTCCAAGTCTTCACCAACCACAAAAACTTGGTATATTTGCAAACGGCTCAGCGGCTAAATTCTCGCCAGGCCAGATGGTCCCTATTCTTCTCTCGGTTTCAGTTCACCCTCCATTTTCTCTCCGGTGAGAAGAATGTTCGGGCCGACACTCTCTCTCGCTCCTTAGTGTCATCAGAGGAGGAGGATGAGGAGCCTCAACATATTGTCCCCGAAGACAGCCTGAGAACTGTAGCCCCGGTTTCGCTAGAGTCTGTGCCTCCGGGCAAGACTTTTGTGCCCACTAATTTACAACCGGAGGTACTCTCTTGGGCACACTCGTCCAGGGTGGGTGGACACTTTGGGGCAAAGAGGACAACTGAGTTATTGGCGAGGACATACTGGTGGCCACATATGGTCCGTGACGTCAGGGAGTATGTTCAGGCGTGTGTCTCCTGCGCCAGGAACAAGTCCCCTCGACAACGGCCAGCTGGGTTACTTTTTCCTTTGCCGGTGGCAGACAGGCCCTGGGAGATGGTCGGGATGGACTTTGTGGTGGGTTTACCCAAGTCTCGGGGTTGCACTATCATTTGGGTGATCACCGACCACTTCTCCAAAATGGTGCACTTAGTGCCGCTACCACGGTTACCTTCTGCATGGGCCTTGGCAGCATTATTTATTAGACACATCTTCCGTCTACACGGTATGCCAGACAAGATCGTCAGCGATCGAGGTCCCCAATTTGCGTCTCGGTTCTGGAGAGAGTTGTCATCTACTCTGCATTGAGTTGAACCTCTCCTCTGCATATCATCCCGAGACTAATGGGTTGGTAGAGAGGGCCAACCAGACCTTGGTCACCTACTTGCAACATTTTGTCTCTGCCAGGCAGGATGACTGGGCATCCTTGCTCCCGTGGGCGGAATTCACGCTAAACAATGCTGTGGCTGACTCCACCGGACAGACCCCATTCCTCTTAAATTACGGCCAGCATCCGGGTACCGGTGCCCATGCCCGTGGCTTCCGCCAACTCCAGGGTGGCAGACTGGGCTGTGGAGGCACGGGACAAATGGGACTGCACCCAGGATGCCATTCAGGCTTCCAAGGAAAGGATGAGGTCTTCTGCCGATGCCCATCGGCGTCCCGCTCTGACATTTGCTCCTGGCGACCTAGTGTGGCTCTCCGCCCGAAACATCAGGCTACGGGTGGAATCCACTAAGTTGGCACCCTGCTATTTGGGTCCCTTCAAGGTTCTCGAGCAGGTGAACCCTGTGGTTTACCGTTTGGCCCTTCGCCTTGGCCTCGCCTTGGTATCTCCGACACCTTCCATGTGTTCCTCCTAAAACTCATGGTCATCTCCCGGTTGCCTGAGTCATCTGCCGGGACGTCGGGTTCGTCTTCGGACGACTACGAGGTGAACGCCATTGTAGGGTGCAAGGTGGTACGGGGCAAAAAATTTTTTTGGTTGGATTGGAGGGGTTATGGGCCTGAGGATAGGTCCTGGGAGCCTGCCGAACATGTTCATGCTCCGCAGCTCATCGCTGCCTTTGAGCGTAGCGAGGTCCAGAGAAGGGGAGGCCCTAGGAGGGGGGGTAATGTTAGGGGTCGAGTTCCCGCTTCTGCACAAGGGGAATCTCAAGCCATCCCGGCTGCGGTCTCCCATCCGTCTCCGGCCGCAGTGGACTCTGCTCAGCTTAGACGTCGGTCCCAGCGTCTCGCCCAGTCTAACAGTGTGCAGAGGATTACTGCTGCCTCTCCAGGCTCTGCTATTGTGGCTGAGTCGCACTTAGTACCAGGGCAATGGGGTACTCGGCACCGAGCCCATGAAAGTCTATGGGGTTTGTCACTGGCAGCAGGACTCGGTCCGTGGCCCTGGGCGCTCATACAATGGGGGATATTTACAGGGGATTATTAGGTAGTTCGTGACGCCACCTGTGGTATCTGGTCAATTGTACCAGCGCTGCTATAAGGATCTTCACAGGGGATGTTATGGGGCAGCTGGGTGGTAAGTCTCCCACAGGTGAGACTGGTCCCTGGAAGTCTATGGTGGTGATGCAGGGTGTAGATAAGAATTCAGTCACACACAATGCAGCTTCTTTTCATACCTTTTACTTGAAGGTGTTTCAGCAAAATCCCGGGGAGCTGGTTGGGGTGGAGAATGCACATTCGGGTAACCGCTGAGCAGGTTAGAGGCCTCCTTATCTTCAATATGTATGTGAGTCCAACTTGCCTGAAGCGAAGTTAACTCTGAACTCTCCAGCTTTCTCTATAGCTGTAATGCCCGGCCAACATTGTGGTGGAGCCTTCTAAGTGGTGAGAACTAAGTCCTTACTTTTGTCTGCGCTTGACTCAAAGTCCCCGTTCTCCCTGACTCTGGTTACGTATTGACGCTTTGGGCTGCACTCTGCGACCTGTAGTCCAGATGCCTCCGGTTTCCTTGTTACTAAGCTTGAAACTCTAGCAACGCTTCGGACCCCGGTGTCCGGCAAATTAGTGCAGGCAATCCAATACCTAAAGCACTTCTCTATGTCTTCTCCACTGCGCCCTTCGCCCTGCTTCCCGCTCTTAACATAAGCACTTGTAGCTTTTCATGGAAATGTCAGCTTTCTCCCAGAGCTCGCTGCACAGCTCTCAGTATCCTCCAAGTCCAGACTGGACTGAGACTGAATGGCTGCTCTGTCCTTAGACAGAAGCTAACTGACTGAAGTCAAACGGAACACTCCCTGAGCTTGACTGAACTGAGCTCTTCTCAGACAGGAAACTCTCCCTGATTGCTATGTGTCACTCCCTCCTATATCTCAGATGGGTGTGTCTAAAAAGGTGAGTGTAGTGAATGCATATCAAGCGTTGCGATTACCTTCCTGTGCACTCTCCTGGATTTTATGTGTGCCTTACATAGCTGGGCCACACATCCCCCCTTAGTTAAACACAGCACTCCTGGGCTGTAAAAGAGAAAAAGAAAACATTTTTGTTTTGCATTAAACAACAACATTTTAACTCTTCCCATCCGGGAGGTAAGGAATCTTGAACGTTACAATTTGTACAATGAAGAATACAAAAGTATCAAAATATCAAGACATGCTCATAAATACAGGATACTTGTGGAGGACCCGCACCAAAAACCTCCCACGTGGGTCCTGGGTGGGCTGCAGGACTTCTGACTGCAGACCTCACTCTAGGCCCACCATACGGGTTTTTCTTCAGAGGTAGATAGTAATGGTTTCGTGTAAAACCAAGATAATGCACCGTAGCGCAACTATTTACAAAGCAAGTTCTTGGGCTGGCACAGTCCACAGCCTCTCAGTCCATTGGCATGGTAAAAAGACACATAGATAGATATAAATTTAGAAATCAAGTATTCACATATATCTCAATAACTCACTTTACTTGCTTTACCCAACTGGGGTATTCTACTCAATATGTAAAACATCATCATACACAGCAATAAAGTGCAAATTGGCAAATCTTCTTTTATCAACTTTTTACAATTCTTGGATACGGTAAACCCCTGTCTGGGTCCTACGGTCTTCACTTTTCTTGCTAATTTCGATAACGTCTTCCACTCCTGGGGCTGGAACGACGCGATGTTCCTTAGAACGCATTACAAACAAGTCATGGCCTGCTATGAGCGTTTGAGTGGCCACAGTTCTCATTTTAACGGTGGACCCAACGGGTACTTCATTTCTGTAGGACGCTGATTGCATCGCTGCAGGGGCCACAGTAACTTGCGATGCTGGTCGCGTTGCTGAGATAGCCGCAGGGGGCGATGGAAAGTGGGTCGCAGATTGCGATGCAGAGTAGGTCGCCGATTGCGATGAGTATGCAGGGGGCGATGCAGGGGCACGGCCTGGTGCGGTGAGAGCCTGGGACTGGGACGCCTCGGTATTGTGTACGGTACCGGCGTCGGGGACGGGGCCACTGACGATGGAGACGTTCAGGGCATACCACCCCTTTAAACCCCAGTGACGTGTGTAGCTCACTATGTCCCCATTTATCAGGTCCCTCCCAGGATGACCGATGGGCAGGTGGGACTCCACATCCCGGCGGCTCACAAAGACCCCCTGATAGAGGCCCGGCTCGCGGATAAAGCCCCAGCCCTTGCGGAGCTGAAACTCAGTAACGCACCCCTGCCGCCGTGGTTCCCGTCGGGTACCTTTATCCCGGCGGACTGTTTCTTTATCAGCGATGAATTCCTCATACTGTTTTTGTCGGGACCGCTGTATGTTTCTCTCTTCCTCCTGCTGCTGTCTCACTCTCTCGCAGTGCTGCCAGGCGTTTACGGTTTGGAGGTCGTAAGTCACGTCGTCCAGACGCTCCATCTCATCCCAGTCGATTTCCGGCAATGACGGCTGGGACCCCTCCGGTGACCTTACCGGGGAACCGTACTCCGCTGTGGCCTCCTGGCCTGGCTGGCACTCCGGACTGGGCAGGGCCTCCTCAGCCTCCTTCTCCTCCACCTCCGCATCGGTGGGATCAGGTACAGCACTCTTGGGGGCAGCCTCCGGTTGCTCTTTAGCCTTCCTCAGCAGGGAACTTGGGAAATCAGGAGACGGCGTTAGGCTTGTGGGAGAGAACACTGCATCCCACAGCAGCCGCTGTGTCTGGGCACGCCAGCGTCTCTCCGTCTCCTGCAAATCTGCATGACGCTGGATCATTCTTTTAAGCTCCGCGTTCTCCTTCTGCAGCTCCAGTATAGCGGGGTTAGTGTCCCGATCTGGGGACAGCTCTGGCACAGGCCGTAAATCTTCAGGGGAGCAGGGCCTGCCTGCCACTGCTCCACTGCATAGCTGCTCTTGTCCTTCTGCCACCTCTCCCCAGGCCAGACTGTAGTTTCCATCTGGAACAGTCCGGTCTCTTCCGTGGAGGCGGGATTTGCGTCTCCTCCTCTTCGCATAGAGGATGAAGAGGAGGCGGATTTCTTTAGCAGTGGGGCAGGACCGCACATTATAGTAGCATTTGGAGAGGGCGGCCATAACTTTCGCGCCTCAGGGGGGGTACACGCCCACGAATGCACGCCCACCTTCTTCACCAGCGCCTCAGGGCGCCAACTTGGCGGTAAAATGGCGGTATTTGGCGCCAAATGCAGCAAACAGTCTTTTTCACCAAACAGTTCAATATAGGCACACAGGACTCACAATTGCAAGTTTCGCATCCTGTTCGTGACGCCAAAGATGAGTCGCACTTAGTACCAGGGCAATGGGGTACTCGGCACCGAGCCCATGAAAGTCTATGGGATTTGTCACTGGCAGCAGGACTCGGTCCGTGGCCCTGGGCGCTCATACAATGGGGGATATTTACAGGGGATTATTAGGTAGTTCGTGACGCCACCTGTGGTATCTGGTCAATTGTACCAGCGCTGCTATAAGGATCTTCACAGGGGATGTTATGGGGCAGCTGGGTGGTAAGTCTCCCACAGGTGAGACTGGTCCCTGGAAGTCTATGGTGGTGATGCAGGGTGTAGATAAGAATTCAGTCACACACAATGCAGCTTCTTTTCATACCTTTTACTTGAAGGTGTTTCAGCAAAATCCCGGGGAGCTGGTTGGGGTGGAGAATGCACATTCGGGTAACCGCTGAGCAGGTTAGAGGCCTCCTTATCTTCAATATGTATGTGAGTCCAACTTGCCTGAAGCGAAGTTAACTCTGAACTCTCCAGCTTTCTCTATAGCTGTAATGCCCGGCCAACATTGTGGTGGAGCCTTCTAAGTGGTGAGAACTAAGTCCTTACTTTTGTCTGCGCTTGACTCAAAGTCCCCGTTCTCCCTGACTCCGGTTACGTATTGACGCTTTGGGCTGCACTCTGCGACCTGTAGTCCAGATGCCTCCGGTTTTCTTGTTACTAAGCTTGAAACTCTAGCAACGCTTCGGACCCCGGTGTCCGGCAAATTAGTGCAGGCAATCCAATACCTAAAGCACTTCTCTATGTCTTCTCCACTGCGCCCTTCGCCCTGCTTCCCGCTCTTAACATAAGCACTTGTAGCTTTTCATGGAAATGTCAGCTTTCTCCCAGAGCTCGCTGCACAGCTCTCAGTATCCTCCAAGTCCAGACTGGACTGAGACTGAATGGCTGCTCTGTCCTTAGACAGAAGCTAACTGACTGAAGTCAAATGGAACACTCCCTGAGCTTGACTGAACTGAGCTCTTCTCAGACAGGAAACTCTCCCTGATTGCTACGTGTCACTCCCTCCTATATCTCAGATGGGTGTGTCTAAAAAGGTGAGTGTAGTGAATGCATATCAAGCGTTGCGATTACCTTCCTGTGCACTCTCCTGGATTTTATGTGTGCCTTACATAGCTGGGCCACACATGGCCAGTACTGGTTAGCGGCGAGCAGACGTCTTTAGGACAAAGTCCTTGTTTTCCCCTTCTGAGCATGCCCAGGGTGAGATCTCTCAATGGAGATCAGGGGTCACATGCTCAGGTACTGCAGCAGCTCCTATTGGTCTGCCAGGAAGGTCCTGTGACTACTGGTGTTCTGGAACAGTTTCATTGGTCCTTGTTTCTGGCAGGTCCTGTAGCTGTTACTATAAAATGGTGGCATGGCTGGGCCGCCATGCGCTAGTATCAATTGCATTATGTGCTTTGCGCCAGTGTGATCATGCACGCATGTGGTTAGGGCTCGGTTGAAATAAGTCCCTAGAATACCAGCACCTCCGGTGAGGAGATTTGAGTGCAAGTGATTAGGGCTTGGCTGAAATAAGCCCCTAGAATACCGGCTTCTCCGGTGAGGAGATTGCTTGAATGCGTTGCTGTCTGCATGAGCATGGACTGCTATCCGCACAGCAGTTATCTGTGTATCCCTGTGGTGTTAACAGGACACAGTCTTTTTCTCAGCGGCTCTGTGACGCAACAGGGTTCGCTTTATAATGCTGGTTCAGCGCCCTAGCGTTTTACTTTGCGGCTCACTGAAGCTAAGTGAGTTCGTACTTATCGCCATATAGCGCTGTGGCATTCCC
>JARQOD010000002.1:633269472-633482676 GCA_033576555.1 Oophaga sylvatica
GCCATATAGCGCTGTGGCATTCCCGTTAGCGGCTCTGGGGATTAACAGAGTTCGCACTTACTGCCACAGCGCGCTACGGCGTTTATTTTAGCGACTCTGCGGGATAACAGAGTTCGCTTCTTTCGCCATCTTACTAGCAGCGGGCTTCGCCTGCACGGTGGACCCCGGGCTGTCAACGCACCTCTCTACTATATCTATTAGGTGCGTTCTGCAGACCCTAACAATATGTCATCTTTTAGTGGGCTTTATATATGAATTTCTAATGATATGTTTCAAGATGGATCTATGCACAATGCACTTTATTACGTTAATAAAATTGGTGATGGCATATATTATAAATGATTAAATTTACCATTCATGGTGTTAGCATTTAAAGGTCATTGATGCCTTTTTTCTTTGATGAGATTCTATGTAGTGCATTTTGCATACTTCCACCGGTAACAATTAATTTAGTGATACAATTTGTGGTGTACGTTTATATTAAATTTTTCTGATCTCTATTTGACTGTGTTTAGGATACTATCCTCCATTTTTTCCAGTGCTATATTCTGATTTAAATTGTATTGTTGGTAATTTTAATTGATTTTTCAATAAAAATTAATTTTTTTCATATAAAATTTTTTTCTTTTGGCACTTCTTTTGGTTTCTATGCTCCCACTATAGGGATAGTATAGAAACAATTGTATCTTATTCATTATTTGAGAGGTGCTGATGCCCTTTTGGGTTTAACAATATATAGGATTTCTGTATAACTCTAATCCTAAATCATGTGGCAAGGCTCATTAAAGGGTAAATATTGACTTTTAGGTTTGCTACCTTCAATAGTTGGGGCCAGAGGTCCTTTTCCTCTCTGAAGAGGCTTTTTACATATTTAAACCCACTGAGGAGCATTGTACGGCCTATAAGTCTCCTTATGCCGGCTAGGCGCTGGCCGCAAGAAGAAACGTTCCTCCTTAGACACTTGGAATATTGTGACACAAACCAAAATGTATTTATTTTTTCAACAAATCAAAATTTTTTTTCATTGCCTAAATAATAAAAATAAAATCCAGGCAAGATTTACATATCTGTAATAATATGTACTTCGCAATGAACGCCGCAAAAACAAAACCCAAAAACAATAGTGGAATTGCTTTGCCCTAACCCTTGCCCCAGCCCTAAGATTAACCCCATCCTTAGCCCAATCTCCAACCTTAACTTTAGCCCCATCCTTAACTCTAGCCCCAAACTTAACCCTAGCCCCAGCCTTAACCCTAGACCCAACCTTAACCTTAGCCCCAACCTTAACCCTAGCTCCAACCTTAACCCTAGCTCCAACCTTAACCTTAGCCCCAACCTTAACCTTAGCCCCAACCTTAACCCTAGCTCCAACCTTAACCCTAGCCCCAACCTTAACCTTAGCCCCAACCTTAACCTTAGCCCCAACCTTAACCCTAGCTCCAACCTTAACCCTAGCCCCAACCTTAACCTTAGCCCCACCCTTAACCTTAGCCCCATCCTTAATGCTAGCTCCAAACTTAACCTTAGCCCCAACCTTAACCCTAGCTCTAACCTTAAACCTAGCCCCAACCTTAACCTTAGCTCCAACCTTAACCTTAGCCCCATCCTTAACACTAGCCCCAACCTTAACCCTAGCCCCAACCTTAACCCTAGCTTTAACCCTAGCCTGTATTTATAGACTGATTTTGTGTATTTTCTTTATCTTTTTATCTTCATCCTGATTACCGTATATACATTAATAAACTTTCCGAGATGTCATTATATTATATTTTCTCTGGGATTCCATTCTAATAGTCTGTTGCTGATGTGGTTTATGATTCCTTTGTTTTTAATGGCATTATCTGGTATTGGTACTAGGGGGCTTTTGTCTTTCTAGTAGGGGATAATTTAGTTATGGGATCATCTTATGGTCATGGTCTTTCTCCGAGTGTCTGGTGTGCTCATGTGCTCTGTATATTTATACAGATGTGACATAATTTTAAGTGTGACATCTTTGAAGTGTTACATCAGAAATATATCCAGAAATAGTCCAGAAATCGGTCAGAAGGTAAGAATAATCACTGTCTTCTAATTTTACTTGCCTTGCGTTTTACCCTGCCCTTTAACCATGCTCACATTTGCCCTCACCGTTTTTGCTCCACTAATCTTCACTCGCCTTCGCTATCCCCAAACCCCTGCAAACTCTAACCAAATAACTGTCTCCTCCTCTCTCTTACCCCCCTACATCGCCTCATCTGCAGACCTGCTTCTTTACCTCAGACCTCTCCCACTAAAATATAACGTAAGCCGGTCACTCTCCTTCACCCATCTGCTTTCCCTTTCTCTGCTTCTTCTCACTGCTGGCGACATATCCCCCAATCCTGGCCCCTCTTACCCCATACATCCCACTAATCCTCACCCCTATACTTCTCACAGTAAGAGAAACTACCGCAATCCCTCACACTTAAAACGCGTGCCACTGACCCCTACCCCCCTGCTTTCTCTCTCTGGAGCACTCTGGAACGCCCGCTCCGTCTGCAACAAGCTCCACGTGATCCACGATCTCTTTACCTCCCGCAACCTCTCCTTCCTGGCCCTCACTGAGACCTGGCTGACGCCCCATGACACGGCCTCCCCTGTTGCGGTGGCCTCCACTTCACCCACACTCCTCGCTCTGGCAACAGACATAGTGGAGGCGTGGGTTTCTTTCTTTCTAATAACTGCTCCTTCAACCCAATCCAACCCCCACCCTCCCTCATCCTCCCTTCCTTTGAGGTCCACTCAGTCTGTATCTACTCTCCCTCTAATCTCCAAATGGCCGTCATATACCGACCACCGGGCTCAGCCACTGCCTTCATTGACCAATTCTCAAGCTGGCTTCTTCACTTTCTCTCTGCTGACATCCCCTCCATCATCATGGGTGACTTTAACCCCTTCACCCCCAAGGGTGGTTTGCACGTTAATGAACGGGCTAATTTTTACAATTCTGACCACTGTCTCTTTATGAGGTTATAACTCTGGAACGCTTCAACGGATCTTCACGATTCTGAGATTGTTTTCTCGTGACATATTGTACTTCACGTTAGTAGTAAAATGTCGTCGATATAACTTGTGTTTATTTATGAAAAAAATGCAAATATGGCGAAAATTTTGAAAATTTTGCAATTTTCAAACTTTGAATTTTTATTCCCTTAAACCAGAGAAATATGTCACACAAAATAGTTACTAAATAATATTTCCCACATGTCTACTTTACATCAGCACATTTTTGTAACCAATTTTTTTTTTTGTTAGGAAATTATGAGGGTTAAAAGTTGACCAGCAATTTCTCATTTTTACAACAAAATTTACAAAGCCATTTTTTTTAGGGACCACCTCACATTTGAAGTCACTCTGAGGGGTCTATATGGCAGAAAATACCCAAAAGTGACAACATTCTAAAAGCTGCACCCCTCAAGGTACTCAAAACCACATTCAAGAAGTTTATTAACCCTTCAGGTGCTTCACAGGAGCTGAAGCAACGTGGAAGGAAAAAATGAATATTTAATTTTTTAGTCACAAAAATTATCTTTTACAAACTTTTTTTATTTTCACAAGGGTAAAAGGAGAAAATGGACAGATAAGGTTGTTGTGCAATTTCTCCTGAGTACGCCAATACCACATATGTGGGGGAAAACCACTGTTTGGGCACACGGCAGAGCTCGTAAGGGAAGGAGCGCCGTTTGACTTTTTCAAACCAAAATTGGCTGGAATTGAGATTGGACGCCATGTCGCGTTTGGACAGCCTCTGATGCACCTAAACAGTGGAAACCCCCCACAAGTGTCACCATTTTGGAAACTAGACCCCCTATGGAACTTACCTAGATCTGTTGTGAGCACTTTGAAACCCCAAGTGTTTCACAAAAGTTTATAATGCCTGGGTGTGAAAAAAAAACAAAACAATTTTCCACAAAAATGATTTTTTAGTCCCAAATTTTTGATTTTTCCCAAGGAAATTGGACCCCAAGAGTTGTTGTCCAATTTGTCCTGAATACGCTGATACCTCATATGTGGGGGGAAACTGTTTGGGCGCACAGCAGGGCTTGGAAAGGAAGTAATAACGTTTTGGAATGCAGGCGTTGTTGGGGGTCATGTTCTGTTTGCAGTGCCCCAGATGAGCCTAAACAGTGGAAACCCCCCACAAGTGACCCCATTTTGGAAACTAGACCCCCTAAGGAACTTATCTAGATCTGTGGTGAGCACTTTGAACCCCCAAGTGCTTCACACAAGTTTATAATGCCCGGGCATGAAAATAAAAAATCCTATTTTTTTCCCACAAAAATTATCTATTAGCCACCAATTTTTTATTTTCCCAAGGGTAACAGAAGAAATTGGACCACAAAAGTTGTTGTCCAATTTGTCCTGAATACGCTGATACCTCATATGTGGGGGGGAAACTGTTTGGGCGCACGACCCCATTTTGGAAACTAGACCCCCTAAGGAACTTATCTAGATCTGTGGTGAGCAATTTGAACCCCCAAGTGCTTCACACAAGTTTATAACGTAGAGCCGTAAAATTTAAAGATCATATTTTTTCCACAAAAATGATCTTTTCACCCCAATTTTTATTTTCTCATGGTAACAAGACTCCAAAAGTTATTGTGCAATTTGTCCTGAGTACACTGAAACCCCATACGTGTGGGTAAACCACTGTTTGGGTGCATGGCAGAGCTTGGAAGGAAAGGAGCGCCGTTTGACTTTTTCAACGCAGAATTGGCTGGACACCATGTCGTGTTTGGAGAGCTCCTGATCTGCCTAAACAGTGGAAACCCCCGACAAATGACACCATTTTGGAAACTAGACCCCTCAAGGAACTTATCTAGTTGTGTGGTGATAACTTTGAACCCCCAAGTGCTTCACTAAAGTTTATAACGCCCGAGCATGAAAATAAAAAAATCATATTTTTTCCACAAACATGATCTTTTAGTCCCCAACTTTTTATTTTCCTAAGGGTAACAGGAGAAACTGGACCCCAAAAGTTGTTGTCCATTTTGTGCTGAGTACGCTGATACCCCATATGTGGGAGAAAACTACTGCATGGGCACACTTCAGGGCTCGGAAGGGAAGTAGTGACGTTTTGGATTGCAGACTTTGATGGAATGGTCTGCGGGCATCATGTCGCATTTGGAGAGCCCCTGATGTGCCTAAACAGTGGAAACCCCCCACAAGTGACCCGATTTTGGAAAATAGACCCACAAGGAACTAATCTAGATGTGTGGTGAGCGCTATGATCCCCCAAGTGCTTCACAGAAGTTTATAACGTACAGCCGTAAAAACAAAAAAAATTATTTTTTTTTACAAAAATGATATTTTCGCCACCAATTTTTTATTTTCCCAAGGGTAACAGAAGAAATTGGACCCCAAGAGTTATTTTGTAATTTGTCCTGAGTACGCTGATACCCAATATGTGGGGGGTAAACTACTGTTTGGGCGCATGGCAGCGCTCAGAAGTGAAGGAGCACTGTTTGACTTTTTCAACGCAGAATTGGCTTGAATTGAGATCAGACGCCATGTCACATTTGGAGAGCCCCTGATGTGCCTAAACAGCGGAAACCCCCCAATTCTAACTCCAACCCTAAACCCAACACACCCCTAACCCTAGTCCCAACCCTAACCATAACCCTAACCACAAACCTAACCCTAACACACCCCTAACCCTAATCCCAACCCTAACCCTAACTTTAGCCCCAACCCTAACCCTAACTTTAGGCGCAACCCTAACCCTAACCCTAATGGGAAAATGGAAATAAATACATTTTTTAAATTTTATTATTTTTCCCTAACTAAGGGGGTGATAAAGGGGGGTTTGATTTACTCCTTATAGTGGGTTTTTATGATTGGCAGCTGTCACACGCTAAAAGACGCTTTTTATTGCAAAAAGTAGTTTTTGCATCACCACATTTTGAGAGCTATAATTTTTGCATATTTTGGCCCACAGAGTCATATGAGGTCTTATTTTTTTGCGGGACCAGTTGACGTTTTTATTGGTACCATTTTTGAGCACGTGACATTTTTGATCGCTTTTTATTTAGATTTTTGGGAGGTTAGAATGAACAAAAATCAGCAATTCATGAATTTCTTTTGGGGGGGGCGTTTATACCGTTTTGCGTGTGGTAAAATTGATAAAGCAGTTTTATTCTTTGGGTCAGTACTATTACGGCGATACCTCATTTATATAATTTTTTTTAGGTTTTGGCGCTTTTATACAATAAAAACAATTTTATATAAAAATAATTATTTTTGCATCGCTTTATTCTGCGAGCTATAACTTTTTTATTTTTCACTGATGATGCTGTATGATGGCTCGTTTTTTGCGGGACAAGATGACGTTTTCAGCGGTACCATGTTTATATCGGACTTTTTGATCGCGTGTTATTCCACTTTTTGTTCGGCAGTATAATGATAAAGCATTGATTTTTTTCCTTTTTTTTTTAAGGGGTTCCCTAAAGGGGTTAACTAGTGGGACAGTTTTATAGGGGGGTTTTACGGACGCGGCGATACCAAATATGTGTACTTTTATTGTTTTGTTTTTTTTATTTACAGGAAGAAATGAATTTATTGGGGAATATTTTTTTTTTCTTTATTTTGAAATTTTATTTTTACACTTGTGATTTTTATTTTTTTAACTTTTTTACTTTGTCCCAGGGTGGGACATCACAGTATTTTATCAGATCGCTGGTCTCACAGTGTGCACAGCACTTTGTCACATCAGCGATCTCACAGGCAGTGCAGGACGCTTCCTCAGCGCCTGCTCTGAGCAGGCACTGAGGAAGCAGCCTCCCTGCAGGACCCGGCAGCCATCTTGGATCCAGGGTCCTGCAGGGAAGAGGCCTTCAGTACAGCGCGGTCACATCGCGCTGTTCTGAGGGCCTCAGGAGCACACAGGGAGCCCCCTCCCTGCGCGATGCTCTCCTGTGCCCCTGGTACACCACGATCATGTCTGATCGCGGTGTGCCAGGGGTTAACGTGCCGGGAGCGGTCCGTGACCGCACCTGGCACATAGTGCTCGGTGTCAGCTGTGATAATCAGCTGACACCCGGCGGCGATCAGCTGCGCTCCCCCCGGGAGCGCAGCTGATCGCTTGGACGTACTATCCCGTCCATGGTCAGATTGTCACAGGTTTTATGGACGGGATAGTACGTCCAATAGCAGAGAGGGTTTAATATCCCTACTGACACCCGCCAGCCAGCAGCCTCCAAACTCCTGTCACTTCATCCTTTGGACTTACTCAGTGGTCCTCCACAGCCACCCACACAGACGGACATACATTAGACCTCATCTTCACTCGCCTCTGTTCCCTATCTAATCTCACAATCTCTCCCCTTCCTCTATCAGACCACCACCTACTCACCTTCTCATCCCTGTCCTCTTCACCTGCCCCCTATTTTCAGCCCCTGGCACATCCTCGCAGAAACCTCGCACATCTAGATATTCACAGACTCTCAGACTCTCTTCTACCTCTATCCTCCATATCTTCACTCCACGACACAGACAGCGCCACCGCTTTCTATAACACCACCCTCACATCTGCCATAGACTCAGTCGCCCCTCTCACGCATGGCAAAGTACGATGAATCAATAGGCAACCCTGGCACAACAATCTCACCAAAAAACTTTGACAATCATCCAGGGTCGCGGAGCGGCATTGGAAGAAAACACGCCTGCCAGACGACTTCTCTACTTTCAAATAAGCTACACTTGCCTTCAAAATAGCCCTCACCTCTGCTAAACAGACCTATTTCACAAACTTTGTATCTTCATTATCCTACAACCCAAAACAACTGTTCAGCACATTCAACTCCTCCGCCTAACACTGCCACCTCCAACTCCCCTCATCTCTGCCGAGGACTTTGCCACCTACTTCAAAAATAAGATCGACCAAACAAGGCAAACCTTTACTGTTACATCACCCCAACCACTCCATATACCAGACCTCTGCCCTTCCCTACTAACCTCCCTCTCCAACATCACTGAAGGAGAGCTTACTCATCTCCTTTTCAAATCACACCTCACCACCTGTGCACTTGACCCCATCCCTTCCCACCTGCTCCCCAACCTCACTAACACGCTCATCCCAGCCCTAACCCATCTCTTCAACCTATCGCTATCTTCTGGTACCTTTCCCTCTGCCTTCAAACATGCCACCAGCTATCGCCCAATATCATTGCTCCCGTTTGCTTCCAAACTCCTTGAGCAGCATGTCCACGCTCAACTTTCCTCCCACCTCTCATCTAACTCTCTCCTTGACAACCTCCAATCTGGCTTCCGCCCCCACCACTCCACTGAAACTGCCCTGACCAAAATTACTAATGACTTACTCACAGCCAAAGCTAACAGACAGTTCTCCATCCTCCTCCTCCTTGATCTGCCTTTGACACAGTCGACCACTGCCTACTGCTACAGATTCTTTCTTCCCATGGCATCAAAGACCTTGCCCTGTCCTGGATCGCCACTTACCTTTCCGACCGCACATTAAGGCTAAGTGCACACATTCAGGATTATTTGCGTGTTTTTTTGCGGCAAAAAAACGCGTAAAAAATGCATGAATAAAGCATCCTATTATTTAGAATGAATTCTGCAATTTTTGTGCACATGGTGCGTTTTTTTCCGCGAAAAAAAACGCATCTCAGAAAAAGAAGCAACATGTTCATTAATTTCGTGTAATTCTAGCGTTTTTTCCCGCTATATTATTGACCTAGAAAGTTCAGGGAAAAATTGCGGTAAAAAGCGCAAAATCAGCGCAAAAAAACACACATTTTTACAGCGAAAAAAGTCTGGTTTTGCTCAGGAAAATTCTGCACACATTCCTGAACGTGTGCACTTAGACTTAGCGTCTCCCACTCCCACTCTACCTCCTCATCCCGCCCTCTCTCTGTTGGAGTCCCTCAAGGCTCTGTCCTGGGGCCCTACTTTTTTCTATCTATACCCTTGGCCTAGGACAACTCAAAGTCCCATGGCTTCCAGTACCACCTCTATGCGGACGATACTCAAATCTACCTCTCTGGCCCAGATGTCACCTCTCTGCTGTCCAGAATCCCGGAGTGTCTATCAGCCATATCCTCCTCCTTCACCTCTCGCTTCCTAAAACTCAATGTAGACAAAACCGAGCTCCTCATCTTTCCTCCATCTCACGTATCTTCCCTACCCGATCTATCTATTATGGTAAATGGCATCACGATCTCTCCCGCATCTGAAATCCGCTGCCTCGGAGTAACTTTCGACTCTGCCCTGTCCTTCAAACCACATATCCAAACTCTTGCCACCTCCTGTCGCCTCCAACTTAAAAATATTTCCAGAATCCGTCTCATCATCTCCCACCTTGATTACTGCAACACCCTCCTCTGGGGCCTCCCCGTCAACTCTCTTGCACCACTCCAATCTGTCCTCAATTCTGCTGCCCGACTAATCCACCTCTCTCCTCGCTACTCCCCTGCTTCTCCCCTCTGCAAATCCCTCCACTGGCTCCCAATTCCCCAACGAATCCAGTTCACACTACTAACATTGACCTACAAAGCCGTCCACAACCTGTCCCCTCCCTATATCTCTGAACTAATCTCCCAATATCTTCCTTCACATAATCTTCGATCCTTCCAAGACCTCCTACTATCCTCCACACTTATTCGTTCCTCACACAACCGCCTCCAAGATTTCTCCCGAATATCCCCCATCCTCTGGAATTCCACGCCTCAACATGTACGATTATCCACCACCCTTGGATCCTTCAGACGGAACCTGAAAACCCATCTCTTCAGGAAAGCCTACAGCCTGCAATAACCATTCTGCCTCGCCGCCACCACCCGAGCTTCCGCCTCGCCGCCACCACCCGAGCTGCCGCCTCGCCGCCATCACCCGAGCTTCCGCCTCGCCGCCACCACCCTAGCTGCCGCCTCGCCGCTGAGTCGCCCGCCAGGGCCTGTGGGGTACTCGGCACCGAGCCCGTTCACTTCAATGGGGGATGTCACGGGTAGCACAGCTCGGTCCGTGGCCCTGGGCGCCCACTAAAAGGGGGGGTATTTACAGGGGATTAAAGTATTTGTAGGAATTTGTGACGCCACCTGTGGTACCTGGTCAGTGTGACCAGCGCTGCTGTGTAAATCCGCTGAGGGGTTGTTTCTGGGCAGCAACGTGTTAAGTCTTCCACAGGCAAGACTGGGTCCCTCAGGATAGATGGTGGTGTAGGGGTGCAGGACGAAAAAGGGGGCTTTCAGCCACAGGAGCAATAATGCAGACACACACACGAAAGTCTCTTTCTGTACCTTTACTGATGTAGTTGCAGGCACGTCCCGGGATGCTGGCAGGGTGGAGGATGCACATCCAGTAATTCCCACTGAGTAGGTGTAGGGCCTCCTTACTCCTGTAGAGTGAGTTTCTGACATGTATATCACGAAGTCTAACTCTGTCTTCACTTATACGCCTCGCTGACTTTGTGGTGGGGCCTTTTCTTGGATAGAACAGTGTCTCTAATGGCAGATCCTGCCCAGACTCCTGTCTTCCTAACCCTGGTTACGTATCAACACTTGTGGGCCCCTGCGACTTGAAGTCCCGCAGGGTCTCCGGTATCTCCTACTAGTCGTGTAGACTCTAGCAAGCTCGGACCCGGTGTCCGGTTATTCAGAGTAGAGGTAAGCTATCAATGCTGTTTCAACCTCTATTACTCTCTTCTTCTCTTCCACTCGCCTTTCGTCCTACTCCGACCTTTAACATAAGCACACTAACAGAAGATGGCTGATTCTTCCCTCTCTTCACCGCTCTCAAAGCGTCGGCACGCTTGCTCACTGAAACTGCACTCAGTTGACTCAGTTCTGACCAGGCTGAAGTGGCTATCTTTCTCCACTCGTACTAGCCTCCACACATTGAACTAAGATCAAAGCTGCAGTCTTCAGGTTCTCTCAGCAACTCTCAACTCCTCTCTGAGATGTCTCAACTCAGACTGAACTCTCTCAGCTCTCAGGCTAATCAGCTCTCTCTGCTGTCTAGGCGTAGACTGTTTGTCTGCTGTGACTTCACCACACTTATATACTACAAAAGGGCTCCCTCTGGTGGCTCTAGGGAATGGTGAAGGTGTGTTGTGTGCATATCAGGTCTCTGTGGGTGTTACCTTTGGTGCATCTCCCTGGGGAATAAGATTCCAGGCACAGCTGGGCTACACACCGCCACCACCAGAGCTGCTGCCACCACCAGAGCTGCCGCCACCACCAGAGCTGCCGCCTCGCCGCCACCACCAACAGAGCTGCCGCACCCCGACCTTCTGTTTCTTCCTCATTATCCCGTAGAATGTAAGTCCGCAAGGACAGGGTCCTCTCCCCTCTGTACCAGTCTGTGATTGTAAATTTGTTTAAACGATATCTATAACTTTGTATGTAACCCCTTCTCATGTACAGCACCATGGAATTAATGGCGCTATATAAATAATAATAATAATAAGATTGTTCTAACTGAATTGTCTTAATAGATAAAGTATCTGCTTAATTTTTCTTAACCTTTTGGTTTTGCCTTATGGCTGGTCTGTGATTATTTTACTGGCCGTGGAGGTCTTGGTATAATAGTATTGGATGAGGGGACAAGTAATACTGCAATACTGTGGGAATATTCTGTAGGTGTTTTGAGAAACACCACATCACTGAGTACAGACAATGTAGTAGATATCGCCTGCAGTCCCATGTAACACCACATCACAGTGATACGTGAGTACAGATAATGTACTAGATGTCATCTGTAGTCTCATGTAACACCACAGATAACTGAGTACAGGTAATGTAGTAGATGTCACCTGCAGTCCTATGTAACACCACAGATAACACAGTGATAACTCTCTAAGTACAGATAAAGTAGAACATGTCACCTGCAGTCCTATGTAACACCATACTGTAGATAGCACAGTGATGACTGATCACATATATTAGATGTTACATGCAGTCCTATGTAACACTACAGATAATACACTGTGATGACTGTCTGGGTAACTGACAATATAGTAGATGTCACCTGCAGTCCTATGTAATGCTACTATTCCCCACATATAGTGACCGTATAACAGTAGACACGGTGCTGAGAGAGAATGCTCTGTATGTGAAGGGATCAAAGTGTCTTTTTGGCGTACAGAGGATCTCATTTCTGGGATTCATTTTGTCTCCATCTGTTATTGAAATGGACCCGGTCAAGGTTCAGGCCATCTGTGATTGGGTCCAACCTACTTAATTGAAGGCTCTTCAGAGATTCTTGGGTTTTGCCAATTTTTATCGTAAATTTATTGGTAATTTCTCTGTTATTGTTAAACCATTGACTGATTTGACTAAAAAGGGTTCTGATGTGGTGAATTGGCCTCCTGAGGCAGTCTCTGCGTTTCAGGAACTTAAGCAGAGATTCACTTCTGCTCCTGGTCTACGGCAGCCTGATGTTTCTCTGCCATTTCAGGTGGAGGTTGATGCCTCTGAAATTGGGGCAGGTGCCGTTTTGTCCCAAAGAGATCCTGAGACCTCTAAAAGTAACCCTTGTGCCTTTTTCTCTCGAAAATTTTCTCCTACTGAACGTAATTATGACGTGGGTAATCGGGAGTTATTGGCCATGAAGTGGGCTTTTGAAGAGTGGAGACATTGGCTGGAGGGAGCCAAACATCAGGTGGTGGTCCTCACGGACCATAAGAATCTGGTTTATCTGGAATCAGCCAAGCGACTTAATCTTAGACAGGCCAGGTGGGCCTTGTTTTTCACACGTTTTAATTTTGTGGTTTCCTTTCTTCCTGCACTAAGAATGTTAAGGCGGATGCCCTCTCGAGGAGTTTCCTTGCGGACTCTCCTGAGCTATCTGATCCCTCTGTTATTTTGAAGGAGGGTGTAGTTCTTTCCGCCATCTCGCCCAATTTGAGACTGGCTCTGGAAGGGTGTCAGGAGGATAAACCCGAGCGCTGCCCTATTGGGAAATTGTTTGTCCCAGACCGGTGGAAAAAGAGTGTGATGTCTGAGATTCAATGTTCCGTGTTGGCCGGTCATCCCGGAATTTTTGGTACCAGAGACTTGGTGAGTCGGTCCTTTTGGTGGCCTACTTTGTCTCGTGACGTCAGGGAATTTGTGCAGTCCTGCGGGACTTGCTCTCGCTCCAAGCCTTGCTCTCGCTCTAGTGGTTTGTTGATGCCATTGCCTGTGCCCAAGAGACCATGGACCCATATCTCTATGGATTTTATTTCCAACCTCCCTGTTTCTCAGAGAATGACCGTTATCTGGGTGATTTGTGATAGGTTTTCCAAAATGATACATCTTGTGCCATTACCTAAGTTGCCTTCCTCCTCCGAATTGGTGCCTTTGTTCCTTCAGCACGTGGTTCGGTTACACGGCATTCCTGAGAACATCGTGTCTGACAGAGGAGTCCAGTTTGTTTCCAGATTTTGGAGGACTTTTTGTTCTAAACTTGGTGTTCAATTGTCTTTCTCCTCGGCTTTTCATCCTCAGACCAATGGACAAACTGAGAGAACAAACCAGACATTGGAGACTTATCTAAGATGCTTTGTGTCTGAGATGACTGGGTCTCTTTTTTGCCTTTGGCTGAGTTTGCTCTTAATAATAGGGCTAGCTCTGCCACTTTGATGTCTCCATTTTTCTGCAATTTTGGGTTTCACCCTCGATTTTCTTCTGGACAGACGGAGGCTTCTGTCTGTCCAGGTGTTGACTCTGTTGTGGAGCGTATGCAGCAGATTTGGGACCAGGTAGTGGAGAGGTTGTCCCTCTCTCAGGAGAGGTCCCAGCGGTTTGCCAACCGGCATAGGACTGATGGTCCTCGGTTTGAAGTGGGGGACTTGGTCTGGTTGTCCTCAAGAAATATCCCTATGAGAGTTACATCTCCTAAGTTTAAGCCTAGGTTCATTGGACCTTGTAAGATCATGGAGATTCTTAATCCTGTTTCCTTTCGTTTACTTCTTCCAGGGACATTTAAGATCCATAACGTGTTCCACAAGTCCTTATTGAAGAGGTTTGTCGAGCCAGTGGTTCCTATGGCTGCACCTCCTGACCCTGTTTTGGTTGAGGGCAATCTGGAGTATGTGGTTGAGAAAATATTGGATTCTCTTTTTTCTAGATGAAAACTCCAGTATTTGGTTAAGTGGAGAGGTTATGGTCAGGAGGACAATTCTTGGGTGTTTGCTTCGGACATCCATCCTAGGAGACTGATCCGTGCGTATTACAGAGCTCATCCTGACCGACCTGGTTGCACAAATGAGGGTTCGGTGACCCCTCCTCAAGGGGGGGGGTACTGTTGTGAATGTTTTAGAAATGAATTCTGAGCCGAAGCTCCCTCTGGTGGTTACAAACAGTACTAAAACCATTCAATGAGGATTGGCAATCAGGAATCACAGACTGGCTGGATATAAGAAAGGTTCCCTCCCATCATGGTTGCCGGTGAACAATTGTTCTTGTCTCAACGTTGTTTCCTGGTTCTCTTGGAAGCTTGCTGAGTCTTGCCTCTTCTCCTGCTCTCAGATAAGATATTTTCTGTTTTTTGTTTTTGTGCTTACCATTTGCATATTTCTCTGCATATCTGTGAGGTTAGCCAGGTTCCCCCCCCCCCCCCCGGGGGTGCTTGGGCTCCTCTCAGTTCCTCAGGAGCCACTGTTGTTTGTTCATTTGCCTTTTCCAGTTTTTTCAGTGGCTGCGGCTTAGTTTTGTTACACCAGAGAACTAATTTAGGTGGTGGAGGTCGTGTGATCTCAGGTGATTTTGCAATTAGTAGCGTTGGCATTTTTTAGGGTTTTTGTGGATTGCAGTGAGTATCCTTCCTATCCTTTTCTGTATAGGCAGATTGGGCCCCAACGTTTGCTCATACTATTTTCTGTCTGTGTCTGTATTTCCTCTTGTCTAACCGCCATTACATGTTTGGGGGCTTCCTATGTTCTTTGGGGATCTGCTCCGGGGCAGATAGCTTTCCTCTTTCTATCTTTAGGTGTAGTTAACCTCTCAGGCTGTGACGAGGCGTCTAGGACCAACATAGGAACGCTCCACGGCTGCCTTTAGTTGTGGTGGTTAGTCAGGGTACTGCAATCCAGTAGATTCCAACCTCTCTGGTGTATTGCCGTTTTTGCCTGCTCTCCTCAGCTACCAAATCATAACAGTTAATAGTTAGCCATGAACCTGAGGAGTCTTATATGATTCCTCTATGGGACTCACTTCTGCCCTTTCATTGGGGTTGAAAATTGAAGTTTCTTTTTAGTATATCAGTCTCCAGGAATCCTTAAACTCTTGTGTGCTTTTGGCTTATTATCTGACAATACAAAATACCAATGACGGACTGTAACTTCAGACTTCTGAATCCTCATGGCGCACACTGTGAGGATTCTCCGGTGCCGGCATTGGGAACGGCCTTCATGTGACCCCATGTATGGGATTCTCACACCTCCGGCCACATTCCGACTAATTGTACTCGACTTTGTTAATTTCACTTGCTAGCATTTGCTGGCATTTGCCAGAATTGCCAGATGGCCAGTCCGGCCCTACAAGGTACTATCTATTTCTGATGTACATGTTCTTGATAAATCTTTACCCTGCAGTTGAGATGTACAACATCATGGGCATCGTAGTTTTCTATCCGTCCTCTATTTAGGGCCAACAAGGTCAGCCTACGGAAAGTCAACGAGCGGAGGCATCATTTCTCGATATCTTTTCTAGGGTGCCAACCTCCGCAGCCAGGAAGGTGCTTATAAAGGACAGTCAATAGAGACAGGGCTCCTTTCTGACACTATGATCTCTGTTAGACCTTACATACAATCGCGGTGTTTGTACCTTATTCATTTCATTAACTTTAAAGCCTTTTTAATACTTACCTAATAAAGTTTATATTTCATATAAGGATTTTTTTTTGTGAGCTGGTCTATACCCTTTTTTTGTTAGCCCTTCCTAGTGTTTTGCGATCATTTACAGTAATGCGATGTAGCGGAGACACCTAGTGACCTATTTCACAGCCGAATTCACAGCATGGCCCCAGCCTAAGGGTATGTTACAGGGAATGTCCACTGTCGTTGCAGCACAGAGGATATTTTTTGCAATACAGTGAGTCACATTTCAGCCTTTGCATCGGACTCTAGCATTTGCCGCATAAATTTACAAGCTGCGCATTAAACGTTACACTGCAGATATTCTATGGGAATGTCATCCCAAAGTGAAAAGTGTTATTGTGACACAGTTTCATGAAAAAATGTATGGAAACGTCAGGAAGAGGTAACACCATGTGCAAATGGTTGTGCGGCACATTCTGACGCAATCAAGGATCTTTAAGTGCCATTTAATCTTGCTGACGGTGGCCATTAATGCCTTCTTGACATACAGTTATATGAAAAAGTTTGGGCACCCCTATTAATCTTAAGCTTAATGTTTTATAAAAATTGGTGTTTTTGCAACAGCTATTTCAGTTTGATATATCTAATAACTATTGGACACAGTAATGTTTCTGCCTTGAAATGAGGTTTATTGTACTAACAGAAAATGTGCAATCTGCATCCAAACAAAATTTGACAGGTGCATAAGTATGGGCACCCTTATCATTTTCTTGTTTTAAATACTCCTACCTACTTTTTACTGACTTACTAAAGCACTTTTTTTGGTTTTGTAACCTCATTGAGCTTTGAACTTCATAGCCAGGTGTATGCAATCATGAGAAAAGCTACTTAAAGTGGCCACTTGCAAGTTGTTCTCCTGTTTGAATCTCCTCTGAAGAGTGGCATCATGGGCTCCTCAAAACAACGGTCAAATGATCTGAAAACAAAGATTATTCAACATAGTTGTTCAGGGGAAGGATACAAAAAGCTGTCTCAGAGATTTAACCTGTCAGTTTCCACTGTGAGGAACATAGTAAGGAAATGGAAGAACACAGGGACAGTTCTTGTTAAGGCCAGAAGTGGCAGGCCAAGAAAAACATCAGAAAGGCAGAGAAGAAGAATGGTGAGATCAGTCAAGGACAATCCTCAGACCACCTCCAGAGAGCTGCAGCATCAACTTGCTGCAGATGGTGTCACTGTGCATCGGTCAACTATACAACGCACTTTGCACAAGGAGAAGCTGTATGGGAGAGTGATGCGAAAGAAGCTGTTTCTGCAAGTACGCCACAAACAGAGTCGGCTGAGGTGTGCAAAAGCACATTTGGAGAAGCCAATTTCTTTTTTGAAGAAGGTCCTGTGGACTGATGAAACCAAGATTGAGTTGTTTGGTCATACAAAAAGGCGTTATGCATGGCGTAAAAAAAAACACAGCATTTCAAGAAAAACACTTGCTACCCACAGTAAAATTTGGTGGAGGTTCCATCATGCTTTGGGGCTGTGTGACCAATGCCGGCACCGGGAATCTTGTTAAAATTGAGGGACACATGGATTCCACTCAGTATCAGCAGATTCTTGACAATAATGGTCAGAATCAGTGACAAAGTTGAAGTTACGCAGGGGGTGGATCTTTCAGCAAGACAATGATCCAAAACACCGCTCCAAATCTACTCAGGCATTCATGCAGGGGAACAATGACAATGTTCTGGAATGGCCTTCCCAGTCCCCAGACCTGAATATCATTGAACATCTGTGGGATCATTGAAGAGGGCTGTCCATGCTCGGCGACCATCAAACTTAACGGAACTGGAATTGTTTTGTAAAGAGGATTGGTCAAAAATACCTTCATCCAGGATCCAGGAACTCATTAAAAGCTACAGGAAGCGACTAGAGGCTGTTATTTTTGCAAAAGGAGGATCTACTAAATATTAATGTCACTTTTCTGGTGAGGTGCTCATACTAATGCACCTGTCAAATTTTGTTTGGATGCAGATTGCACATTTTCTGTTAGTACAATAAACCTCATTTCAAGGCAGAAACATTACTGTGTCCAATAGTTATTAGATATATCAAACTGAAATAGCTGTTGCAAAAACACCAATTTTTCTAAAACATTAAGCTTAAGATTAATAGGGGTGTCCAAACTTTTTCATATAACTGTAGAACCTAAGTGTGGAGTGGGGTCAGAAGCTGAGTAAGCACCATCCCTGGCAAATGCTTGTAACAGCAGCAACCAGAATTTCCTCTAGTTGCTGCTGTTTAACCATGTTAATGCTGCTGTCAATCACCGACAGCGGGAGGTAAATGAGGAGATGCCGATTAAAATGTGATGAAATTATTTGCAAAAAACTACTCAGCTTTATCGCTAGAGTCTCTAGTTGGGCGATCTCCTGTACCTGTATAGCAATGCCTACTTACCCTCCTGACTTTCCTTATGAGCAAATACCAAGAAATGGATAACATTGTGGACTGTAGGAGCAGTAGCTGGCCAAGGAAACAAAGTGCAGCTGAAAAAACACACATCATGCTTAAGTCTCTTCTTCACAATTGGAAGATGTCTAGCAGTGCCATCAGTTCAGAACTGGCATCAACTAGTGGGACCCAGTTACATCATTTTACTGTTTGAAGATGTCTGGTTAAAAGTTGTCTTCATGGAAGAATTGTGACCAAAAAGCCATACCTTCTACATGGAATGTTAACTATGCATGATAGGAACTGGGTGGGGTGCAGAAAAATAGGAGCAGGTGTTTTGGACTGGTGAATAGTTGACTGTAACAAAAAACAGTTTATTCCCCAAAAGCTGGAGAGCAGAACAATAATGAAGGTCTGCTGGCAGCAATTAAGCATGTTGGAGGGTCCTGCAAGTTTAGGGCTGTACTTGAACAAATGGAGTTGGAGTTTGGTCCAGATTAATGGTGTCCTCAATGCTGAGAATACCAGGCAGATATTGATCCATCATGTAACACCAAATTTATTCTGCAGCAGAACAACGACCCCAAAGGTCCAGCCAATGTCACTAAGAATTATCTTCAGTGTAAAGAAGGATCAGGAGTCTTGGAAGTGATGATCCAGCCCCCATAGAGCCCTGATCTCAACATATCGGTACTAATATTATTTTATTTATTATTTAACAGTCTTCAGCTCCATCTCAAGCCACGGCGACTTGATGGATAAATGATCTCTAGGAACATCGATCTTGTGCAAACCTAGATAGGTCCACCAGGGTCTTCTCTGCCATTATCTTGATAGTATCAAGCCATCAGGTTGCTGGTCTTTCTTTTCACCTTTGTTCTTCTATTTTTCCACCATAATGTCCTTCTCCAGTGATCGCTCTCTACATATGATGTTTTCAAAATAGGCAAGTCATAGCTTGGTGATCCTTGCTTCCAGTGACCCGTACTGAATCTTTCATGCTGACAAGTCTCCTAAATTAGCAGAAGACTTCACAACTCTCTCTCATCCCAACAGCCATGAGAAGGTATAGAAGTCTCTGATAGGCAGGAGGAGGACACAGAGCACAGGACAGGAGAGGACTGAAACCTGATTCTCTAGTTCTGGTCCTGTCCGGCTCTGCATGGGCTGAAGCTGAGCTCCTCCCTCCAACTCACTTTCTGTTCTGATGGAAAAGGACCTTGTTAGTAGACAGAATAATCCTGTGCTATGACTCAGTAGTGCTGCCACCTACTGGCGGAAATAATTATGACTTCTCTCAAACAGAAGAGGCATAATTATAAATTTTCTGACACTGTATCCTCTTCCTTCTGGGCCCTACTGGACAGGCAGTATGTCCACCAATCTAATCTTTTCCTACGATAGAATTTTCTAACGTTATACCCTTTAAAGCTGTTTATCATTTATAGACTCCCACCACTATACATTGTTTTGCAGGATGTCTCTTTTGCATCAGGTTGTGCTATTCCATACAGTGAAAAAAGGTATACCAACATAGATGATATTTTTTTTTTACTTTTTTTTTATTTGCATCTGTTGGATGAACAGACAGATCTACTGAGCCCCTTCATGAAAAATCTTAAATGATATAATAGACTGCAATACCACCGTAGGTTTAAGATCAAGTCTCCTAAGAAGAATTAAAAAAATATAAAACACCTTAAAAAATATATAAAGCGCCATGGAATAAATGGCGCTATAAAAATGTATAATAATAATAATTTATGCTATACTGGGAACACCGACAAAACAAATAAATAAGCGAATATTGTAGAATTGCTGGGGGGTTTTTGCTCAATTTGCCTCCCACAAAACATGGAATAAAAATTCAAGGGCCAGAAAGTAGTACCAATAAAAACTACATCTCATCCATCAAAAAAAGCTTTTTAAGTAGTTAAAAAAACTTATGCAAATTTGCTGCTGAGTATTTGCTGCGTCTTTTTTCTGTGCTTTTGTCAGGGTACATTTTTCTCTTGTGCATGCTGATAAAGTTTAGAGCATAAAAAAATCTGATTCAAATTCATCAGGTTTTGTCACCAAAAATTCAGCAAAACCTGATACCTGCGTATTTTGTTTAGTTTTTTGCAGCGTTTTTGCACTTATTGCTTTTGATAGGTGAAAAACGCTGAAAAAAAAACTCTTAGGGTGAGTTTCCACGGTCAGGAAACGCTGCGTGTTTGGCGCTGTGCGCTGGCGCAGCGCCAAACACGCAGCGTCCAGATGTTACAGCATAGTGGAGGGGATTTCAAGAAATCCCGTCTCCACTATGCGTAACAATACGCAGGTGGCAAACCTGCGTAAACGGACATGCGGCGCGTCTTTTCAGACCGCAGCATGTCCTCGCGTATTGCGGCGACGCTGCGTCGCCGCAACAGAATATTACACAGGGCTATGTAGCCCTGCGTTCTTTCCGGAGGTGTTCCGGAGGTGTCCTGAACACCTCCGGAAAGATCGCGCGTCAGAAAGGGGGCGGGGCTTAGACGGAGCGGAATTTCCGCTCCGTCAAAAGCGCTATGGTTCCGGACCGTGGAACCATAGCCTAAAACAAGTGACACGCTGCATTCTGCAAAAACCAAGCTCATAACAAAACAGTCAGGAAAAAAAAAAACAAGATGTGTGCATGAGATTTCTGAAATCTCAATGATTTTGCTGGTACTGTGAAACGCAACTGAAAATTTTTATTACGAAAAAAAAAATCGCTGAAAAAACGTAACCTGTGAACATAACCTAACTGTTCTAAACCACAGAACAAAGTAGCATTTTTGCCACAAAGTGAACATCATAGAAACAAACTCCCCCCAAAATGTCTCAAAATTTCATATTTTATTTTAAATTACAACCACTTGGATTTTTTTCTGTTTTTCATTACATTATATACTAAAGAGAATTATGTCATTCAAAGCTACAACAGCAAAAAAGAAAAAACAATCCAAAAACAGTCCCTTTTTTGTTGATATTATGGTTCTGAAAGGAGAAACAAGGAAGCGAAAAATGTTATTTACATAACCTGAAACACTCCTTCGACTGTGAACAGTCAGTATCTCGTATATTGTTATTAGAGCAATGAACCCGCGCATTGATAAGAAGCTACAGAAGCCACATTGTCTTCTGTAACGTCCGGTCAATCACACAGAGCTGCTTTCGTACTTCAGACTCTTGATTTGATGGCTCAAACTGCCCATTCTTTCTTGTTGGATACAACTCCTAGCATATTTGTATAATGACCATGTCCCAAACCTGAAATGTTAGTGCCGTAAAGGGACTTTTTCTAAATTACTATGTGAGATATCATCAATCACGCCAACATGGGATGATACATGGAGGGCAACTGTTTCTATTTCATGTTTGGTGCAAGGATCGGAAAAGCTCCAATGTCACGAGGTCTTCTTGCATATAGGATGTGCCATGGGTATCTTCTTCATGGATATCTGAATGGAACAGAAGTGCACAAAATAAGGCAAAGGCAACAAGGGTGATGGTAGTTCTCACCTGGAGGGGTAGTGTGAGGACACAACACCTAAAAGTGCCTTGAAATCCGCTGCTGATGTCCCATGGCCAAAAGAGAACCTTCTTACAGATAAGAATGACCAAAAAATGGAAATAACATTATAGACAGACTTTGCTTATGGAAATGATGAAGTCTTGAGTTAGAAATAAGGTTCAGTGCCGAAACACGTTGGCGTTATTACACTGGGCAGGAAAGCACAGTCTGTTACTCTAAGTGATTGATAGCCAATGTATTGTCACGGGGTTACTACAACAGTATGGATTGTTCCTACTCTGGCACTGAGAAGAAGCACTTCTCCTTTTTAAATGTGTTTATTTCTTCTGGTAGAACAGGGGTTAATCGGCCATGTTGGAAATCCCTGTACTCACAGCTGAGCTCAGTTAGCCACTCCTCTTCCCATTTATACTCTGAGCTCTGATACAAATCCATGTCAGAGCTAGCATTTGCTGCATGGCTATTGGTGGGAGAGGAGCACATGTGAGCAGAAGAGTTGGAGGCGTTATTAGTCACTGTTACTTGGTTTGTATGTGTGGTAATTGCTTATCCTTCTCTATTTTGGTTTATTCCCCTTCCTCCATGCTCCGGTGCTTTCCTCTGGTATATGTGAGTGAATATTTTGTATGCCTGAAGTTTTCTGTTAACCCTTGTCTATTTTGCCTTGTTTGTCATGTTGGTGTACTACGGTGCACAGTAGAGCCCCCTCTTCCCTGGGTGGGGGAAGGGAACAGATAGAAGGCTAACTCAGGAGATAAGGTAAGGGCGGAGGCCCTTCACCTTCAGAAGTATCCCGGGGAGTTGGGCAAGCTAGGGCGCCCCTTAGTGTTAGAGACAGGGAAGTAGCCCCTGGTCCCGGGTCACCCGACAGCTGTGTCGTCACATGTGCACAATCTGAAAAAAACTTTCTGTGTCAATTTCAATGCCCAGAAAAGCAAATGTGTGCATTGACGCTTCATCTTTTCCGCTGATAATGGAACACCCACTTCTGACATCAAACCATTAAACGTGTGCAACAAGCAGAGACACACTGCCGAATCAGCTGGACCTACGAACAAGAAATCCTCAAGGTAACGTGTTGTTGAAGGGATGCTTGTCTTGAATCTGAGGATCCATTTAAAAAAGAAACTACATTTGAAGTAATAGCACGAGATTGAGCTCCTCATCGGCAAACACATATCTGCGAAATAATGAACTTTGAGATAACATCCCCAAATAATGGAAACACTCATCGTGTATTGGCAATAATCTGAAAGCCACCTCCATATCTGATTTGGCAAACAAGGCGCCTCGGCTAGCCTTTCATATTAGAAAAATTGCTCTACAAAAGGACGTGTTCATGACTACCGGCTCATCCTTTAATATACCGCAATTGATGGATGCTCCCGAGGGGAAAGACAAGTGGTTAATGAGGCAGAATTTACCCTCCTCTGCTTTTGGCACAAACCCTAATGGTGATAGTCTCAGGCTATTAAATTGTGGATGGTGTGGGTGGCTAAAAGCACCTGCCATTCTGCCTAAGGCCACTTCCTTCATTAATTTTTACCTGACCGTTGGAACAACCTGGCACCCCCCCCCCCCCCAGACTGAGCATTCATGTCAGAATTTGTATTTTGCCTCCCAGCCTCCTACATCCCTTGGTGGCGGTGCGATCCTGATGATTGACAGTTCAGACCGGCACCTGCTCTGCCATGCTGCTAGCAAAGGAAGCTTAGCCTCTGCAGTAACGAAGCAACGGAGCGGCACAGGGGCTCTGAAACTAGCTGGATGTGGTGATCATGCTAGCTTCAAAGCTTGTAAGCTGTACAGTATGTCAAACAACGTGGAAGAGCATGTTCATTGCTTAATAATAATCTTTATTTATATAGCGCCATCATATTGCGCAGCGCTTTACAGTTTAACAGTTTCAAAACACAAGTCATAAGTAACAGCGTTAACAATACAATAATTAAAGCAATATAAGCCGCCCCTGCTGGTGAAAGCTTACAATCTACAATGAGGTGGGGGAGATACAAAGTACAGGTGTGTATATACAATGGTGCATTTACAATGATGGTCCAGCCATCTTGAGGGAGTGAGGGATGGATGGAGATAGTGAATGGGCTACACACACACACACTTACACATAGAATGACTTTGATTAGTGAATGTGATAGGCCGCTCTGAACAGATGTGTTTTGAGGGAGCGCCTGAAACCATGCAAATTGTGGATAGTCATAATTTCTTGGGGTAGAGCATTCCAGAGGATTGGCGCAGCGCGGGAGAAGTCTTGGAGTCGGGAGTGGGAGGTGCGGATTAGTGCAGAGGTTAGTCGAAAGTCATTTGCAGAGTGCAGCAGTCGGTTAGGCCGATAGATGGAAATGAGGGAGGAGATGTAGGGGGGTGCTGCACTGTGGAGAGCTTTGTAGGTGAGAACAAGTACTTTGAATTGGATCCTATAATGAATGGGCAGCCAGTGTAAGGACTGGCGAAGAGCGGACGCGTCCGAGTACCAATTAGCCAGATGGATTACCCTGGCTGCTGCATTAAGGATGGACTGGAGAGGGGATAGTCGAGTAATGGGGAGGCCAAGTAATAGAGCGTTGCAGTAGTCCAGGCGGGAGTGGATCAATGCTACAGTGAGGGTTTTTGTTGTTTCCATGGTGAGAAAAGGGCGGATTCTAGAGATGTTCTTTAGGTGCAGGCGGCAAGAGCGGGCAAGAGATTGTATATGGGAGGTGCTTAGGGAGGTTGCTTAGGTAACTGGCCACCTCAAATAGACTGCAGAGGAGGTCGTAACCTAGGCGCCAAGGAGTAAGCTATAAAATGAATTTTCCATTCTTGAGAATCGAGAAGATTTTTAGTAAAAGGTACATGTTAAAGTAGATTGTTTTTAGACAGGTTGTAAGTTGTACTGAGACAACCCCTTCAATGGCAACTTTCAGGGTACTGCTAAAAAGTTCAGCATGACCATAAATAAAATAAAAATATATAAAATGTCATAAAAGGAGAAAATATAAACTATATAGAAAGGCAACATTTAGAGGCGAGAAATGTTAGTGTGCCAGCCCCCAAATACAGATTTTCAGCCAAAACTCATGTCAGGATCCCTGTGGTTACCTACTAACTACTTTTATTTTTTATTGACAAACCATTGTGTTTTTTTGGATATATTTTTGCACTAAACCATTTTACTTTTATGCAGCAGCTTTCGTGAGAACTTTATGTGTATTTCTTTGAAACATCTGCTTGTGCCCTACATAATTATCTCTTTGAAGCTTTGGCACAGCTGTCCAGACTGTTGTTTCAGTTAGAGATACCAGACTACAAGGGGTTTTTTCCCACTTGATAAAGCTGGGCTATAGTACAAGGCTTTGTTTCAAGGCTGCACTCCTTGGATTTATGACATGCCACACTTTAAATCGTGTGAGACAGGAAACGGTCAACAACCACCTGCTGAAGGACCAATGCCAAGCTGGGGTGGAACTCAACTGTGATATCTGTCACCTGCTCGGATGTTTATGGAGGCCTCCCGAGGCTGTTACCTGAATTAATTAGGCCATAGGACTCATTATTTTATCTTGGACCAGTAGCTTTCCAAGCAACATTTCCCACCACCTTGCTCTGGAAGGACCAAGCTGGAGAGAAAAGTAATAAGAAAAAGAAACAGACGATGACTCGTTCTCTGGCATTTCTTACAACCATTTTGTTTGGGAAAGAATAAAATGGTTATCCAACCAGACATTTATGGCATATCAACAGGCCATCGATGTATGTACCAAACACACTCAGGGTTCACATAGAAATGAACGTATAGAGCGGCACATTTGGAGCCACCTCTTTATTCATTCATTTATGGGACATTTATGGCATGTTCTCTTGATATCCCATGTGTGAACACCCTGTTACACAGGAGAATGGCTTCTCATTGAGCCATTTGAATATTGTTCATGATCATTTGCCACGAAGCATCCAAAAAAAACAGAAAGAGACTTTTAGATTTTTTTTTTTGCCCTCTGCGAGAAAAGCCAATTGAGTTTTTTTCTTCTCTCTACCGAAGAAGAAAGTGGCTCATTTCTCCAGTCTGTGCTAGTACAACAAGAGACAATGGTTCCAAACCCCTGTGAACATCATTTGAGGATCATCAGGAACATTTCACTGGTGACGAAGACACAACTCGTACAAAGTTTGGTCTTTTCTGTGGCAACATACGGATGCAAAACCTGGATGATAAAGAAACAAGACAGAAGAAGAATCGACACCTTCGATATGTTGTGCTGGAGAATAATGCTATCAATATCATGGTCAGCAAGAATAACAAAGAAATAAATTTTTGAACAAATCACGGCAGACATGTCACTTGCAGCAATGATCACCAAGCTACAACTTGCCTACTGTGGACACATCGTACGAAGAGAGCGATCACTGGAGAAGGACATCATGGTCTGAAGAATAGAAGGAACAAGGCAAGGAGGAAGACCAGCAACCTAATGGCTTGATACTATCAAGATAATGGCGGAGAAGACCCTGGTGACCTATTTAGGCTTCACAAGATCGATCTTCCATCAAGTTGCCATGGCTCGAGACCGATCCGAAGGCCATTAAATAATAATAATAACAGGACCAGCACCAGGACAAGCCTCTTTCATACATCTGTGTATGGACCATGATACATAAAGTAGCCGCTAGTGTCCTGACCCGAACTTGACAGTCTAGTAGGCATATAGGAGGCTGTCAAGTTAGGGTCAGAAGACCAGTGTCCACTTCGTGTATCATGGTCAGTACGCAACACGGGTTTTCATGAACGTATAAATGAGACTTAATAGCAAAAGCACCAGCACCACCAGTAGCCAATCATGCATTATTGACCATGATGGAAACATACTGAGCAGGCAGTAACACATCTGGTACAAACTGCTACACTCAAAGCAATGGTCAAACCTACCATGGGTTAATGCCTCTCACCTGGAAATCTACACATCTGAAAAATACCCTCAAACACTAACTAAAGGCAAAACTAAAAAGTTATTGCTGACAAAATTAAAAGAAGCAAAAACAAAACTGGCCCTTAAAATTTGACTATTAGCTAATTTTTAGCTAAAAGAGGAACTTAGGTTAAAAATAAAATGGTGAAAAGTCTTGAGTCACAGGATAAAATATATGCATGAGATTTGTCTCTTATGACTTTTTTCGCAAGATATAAAAAAAAAAGTATTTCCCATTTTTTGGGCTGCAAAGGTCAAGAATGTAATTTTCCAAACTCTTGTCCTACAGATCTCTTATACAATATAGCACAGGTTGAGGTGGTGATCACATTTTTATAGACTTATCGGGGTTGTCCAGTTGATAAAAATTAGTCTTCAAAATGCTGACTGGTTTAAAAAAATTAAGAAAGTAATACAGGGTGAGCCATTTATATGGACACAACTAAATAAAATGGGAATGGTTGGTGATATCAACTTCCTGCTTGTGGCACATTAGTATATGGAAGGGGGAAAACTTTTCAAGATGGGTGGTGACCATGGCGGCCATTTTGAAGTCGGCCATTTTCGATCCAACTTTATTTTTTCCAATGGGAAGAGGGTTATGTGACACATCAGACTTATTGAGAATTTCACAAGAAAAACAATGGTGTGCTTGGTTTTAACGTAACTTTATTCTTTCATGAGTTATTTACAAGTTTATGACCACTTATAAAATGTGTTCAAAGTGCTGCCCATTGTGTTGTATTGTCAATGCAATCCTCTTCTCCCACTGATAGCAACACCGCAGAAGAAATGCTAGCACAGGCTTCCAGGATCTGTTGTTTCAGATGCTGCACATCTTGTATCTGAAGGCAATTATCTATGCTGTAAAGACAATCTCAGCTACTAGTGACATTTCCAACCATTTCCTTTGATGATACCAGAAAGTACTGGACTTGTTGGGGATTAAACCAGGCTTCAATGTTATTTAAGAGAGGATAGGCTTAAATTTTAATTGGCCGTTTATGTATTTTACTGATTACCGGGGGTTCAAGCCCAGTCCTGAATGGAGGGGAATTGCACGTGACCATTCACTGTCAATGGGCCTGCCAGAAATAGTGGAACTCTGTCCACTTTCTCGACCAGTTCCATAAACAATAAATGGGGGTCCACCTCCTCTCTAATCAAGATGGGGCACTGAATATCGCAGTTCCCGGGTTCCTGAGTCCCATATTTAGGATCACTGAAAGTCCTAACGGTTAGACCCTTGACGATGTATGTTAGTCTCTATCCTATTAGAATCATAGAATCATAGAATGGTAGAGTTGGAAGGGACCTCCTGGGTCATCTGGTCCAACCCCCTGCTCAAAGCAGGATTCACTAAATCATCCCAGACAGATGTCTGTCCAGCCTCTGTTTGAAGACTTCCATTGAAGGAGAACTCACCACCTCTCGTGGCAGCCTGTTCCACTCATTGATCACTCTAACTGTCAAAAAGTTTTTTCTAATATCTAATCTGTGTCTCCTCCCATTCAGTTTCATCCCATTGCTTCTAGTCTTTCCGTGTGCAAATGAGAATAAAGATGATCCTTCTACAATGTGACAGCCCTTGAGATATTTGTAGACAGCTATTAAGTCTCCTCTCAGTCTTCTTTTTTGCAAGCTAAACATTCCCAAATCCTGTAACCGTTCCTCATAGGACATGGTTTGCAGGTCTTTTTTAAAATGTGGTGCCCAAAACTGGACACAGTATTCCAGATGAGGTCTGACCAAAGAGGAGTAGAGGGCAATAATGACTTCACGTGATCTAGACTGTATGCTTCTGTTGATACATCCTAGAATTGTATTTGCCTTTTTTGCTGCTGCATCACACTGTTGACTCATGTTCAGTCTGTGATCTATTAGTATACCCAAGTCTTTTTCACATGTGCTGTTGCTTAGCCTTATTCCTCCCATTCTGTATACGTTCTTTTCATTTTTATTTCCCAGATGTAGTACTTTGCATTTTTCCATGTTAAAAACCATTCTGTTAGTTGCTGCCCACTGCTCCAGTTTATTTATATCTTTTTGAATCCTCTCTCTCTCTTCTCTAGTATTAGCTATCTCTCCTAGCTTTGTGTTGTGTAGCCCAGCTACGCAGGCACACATGAAAATCCAGGAGAGTGCACAGGAAGGTAACAGCAACGCTTGATATTCATTCACTGTCACTCACACTTTCAGACACACCCATCTGAGATATAAGGGGGAGTGACACGTGGCAGACGGAGTCTGTTTCCTGTCTGAGAAGAGCTCAGATCAGATAGTTTCCTGTCTTCAGACAGTGCAGTTCAGTGCCAGTTCAGTCTGGACTAGGAGAGAGGACTGAATCCTCGCAGAGCTAGCGTAGCTCACCTGACAAAGAAGTGGAGGCTAGTACGGGTGAAGTGCATCATCCTAGCCTAGTCAGAGCTACCCTTAATCAGTACCTCAGTAGAAGCTGAAACAAGGAGGAAACTGAGAGCTGCTCAGCGAGCTTGGAAGAAAGCTGACTATTTCCATCGAAAGCTACAAGTGCTTATGCAAAGAGCAGAAGCAGGGCGAAGGGCGCAGTGGAGAAGTTAGAGAAGTGCTTCAGGTATTGGATTGCCTGCACTAAATTGCCGGACACCGGAGTCCGAAGCGTTGCTACAGTTTCAAGCTTAGTAACAAGAGAACCGGAGGCATCTGGACTACAGGTCGCAGAGAGCAGCCCTAAGTGTCAATACGTAACCGGAGACAGGGAAGACAGGAGTCTAGCCTGATCAGCAAATATAGACTTAGTTTTCACCACTTAGAAGTTTCCACCACAACGTTGGCCGGGCAGTACAGCTATTGAGAAAGCTGGAGATTCAGAGTTAACTTCGCTTCAGGCAAGTTGGACTCACCTACATTCGAAGTAAAGGAGGCCTCTAACCTGCTCAGCGGTTACCCGAATGTGCATTCTCCACCCCGACCAGCTCCCCGGGATCTGCTTGAACCATCTACCAGTAAAAGGTATGGAAAGAAGCTGCATTGTGTGTGACTGAATTCTTACTACACCCTGCATCATCACCATAGACTTCCAGGGACCCGTCTCACCTGTGGGAGACTACCACCCAGCTGCCCCCATAACATCCCCTGTGAAGAACCTTATAGCAGCGCTGGTCCAATTAACCAGATACCACAGGTGGCGTCACGAACTACCTATCCTACAAATCCCCTGTAAATATCCCCCCCATTGTATGAGCGCCCAGGGCCACGGACCTAGTCCCGCTGCCAGTGACAAACCCCATAGACTTTCATGGGCTCGGTGCCGAGTACCCCATTGCCCTGGTACTAAGTGCGACTCAATCTTTGGCGTCACGAACAGGATCCGAAGCTTGCAATTGTGAGTCCTGTGTGCCTATATTGAACTGTTTGGTGAAAAAGACTGTTTGCTGCATTTGGCGCCAAATACCGCCATTTTACCGCCATGTTCGCGCCCTGAGGCGCTGGTGAAGAAGGTGGGCGTGCATTCGTGGGGTGTACCCCCCTGAGGCGCGAAAGATATGGCCGCCCTCTCCAAATGCTACTACAATGTGCGGTCCTGCCCCACTGCTAAAGAAATCCGCCTCCTCTTCATCCTCTATCCGAAGAGGAGGAGACGCAAATCCCGCCTCCACGGAAGAGACCGGACTGTTCCTGATGGAACCTACAGTCTGGCTTGGGACGAGATGGCGGAAGGACAGGAGGATCTGTGCCGAGGACCGGAAGATTTCCTACCTGTGCCGGAGCTGTCCCCAGATAGGGACACCGACCCCGCCATGATGGAGCTGCGGAAGGAGAATGAGGAGCTGAGAAAGAAGCTCCAAAGTCGTGCTGAACTGCAGGAGACAGAGAGGCACTGGCGCGTCCAAGCTCAGCGGCTGCTGTGGGACGCAGTGTTCTCTCCTACAAGCCAAGGGCCGTCTCCTGAATTCCTGAAATCGCTGCTGGATAAGGCTGAGGGACGACCGGAGGTTACCACCGAGAGTGCTGTACCTGATCCCACTGATGCGGAGGTGGAGGAGAAGGAGGCTGAGGAGGTATTGTCCGGACCGGAGTGCCAGTCAGGCCAGGAGGCCGCAGCAGAGCACCGCTCCCCGGTAAGGTCACCGGAGGGGTCCCAGCCATCGTTGCCGGAAGTCGACTGGGACGAGATGGAGCTATTAGATGACGTCACCTATGCCGTTCAGTGGGAAAGTGAGTGGCGCCGTCGTGAAGAGGAGCAGCGACGCCAAAAGCAGGAGGAAGAGAGAGACATCCAGCGGTCCCGACAGAAGCAGCATGAAGAGTTCATAGCTGACAAGGAGAGCGTACGCCGAGAAAAAGGTACCCGACGGGAACCGCGGCGGCAGGGGTGCGTTATTGAGTTTCAGCTCCGCAAGGGCTGGGGCTTCATCCGAGAGCCAGGCCTCTATCCAGGGGTCTTTGTAAGCCGCAGAGACGTAGAATCCCACCTGCCCATCGGTCATCCTGGGAGGGACCTGATTAATGGGGACATTGTGAGCTACACCCGCCACTGGGGTCTGAAGGGGTGGTATGCCCTGAACGTCTCCATCGTTAGTGACCCCGTCCCCGACGCCGTAGCCGAAGCGTCTCAGTCCCGAGCACCCACCGCACCAGGCCGTGCACCAGCATCGCCCCCTGCTTCGCAAACAGCGACCTGCTCGACATCGCAACTGGCGACCTAATGTCACGCTGTATAGCAGATATATATATATGTGATGTCAGTAATCTATATCAAAAGGGCAACATACTATATAACATGCGCATAGATATATGATAACATAGATTTACCTGACAGAATGTCCAGTGGGTCAATACGGAATCCGTTATACGCTGTCTCCGGCTAGAGGGTGACCGGGGTCTATGCTGACCCTAAACTGGGGTCCTAACTAATCCCTCTACCTGGAGGTACTGTTAAAGGTACAGAGGTCCAGGCCACCAGCGTAAACCCTGTCTCCTATCAATCCCTGCCAACTGTATTCTAGTCCTAAGAAGGACCCTGAATACCACCAAAGGGAATGAACAGGTAACGGTTAATGAACAGAAAGACATACAAGAAAGACAAGAAATAAAGTAAATAAAGTCTTACATACAACACTCACACACAGTAGGAACACCTAAGGTCTCAGAGAAAAACTATAAGCTATAAGAGTAAAAACAACTAAGGAGCTCTTAGCTTAAATATTCTCAGAACCGATCCAGTCTGCTAAACTACATGAATGCTTTCACCGGCGTCTAACACCCAGACTGGCAGAAATATAAAGGAAACTAATTAGAACATAATCAAAAGCAGCCGGGCGAGGCTGCACCTAGCCTTAGCAAAGAGCTAGGAAAAATTAACTCTCTCATTACCAAAAAACAAAGAAACAGCAGCTCAGCTGTGAGAAGTCAGAATGTGCAATCGCGACGATCTTCATGGCGATGCACCCATGACAGTACCCCCCTTCTACGAGGGGCCTCCGGACCCTCATGACCAGGTCTGTCCGGGTGAGTTGTGTGAAAGGTCCGAACCAATCGATCTGCGTTAACATCAGACGCAGGGACCCACGTCCCCTCCTCAGGACAATACCCCCCACTGAACTAAGTACTGAAGGGATCGGCGACTGAGACGTGAGTCAATGATTTTCGACCCATGAATTTCCACGTTATCATTGACCACCACTGAAGGAGGTAGAGGTGACGGTATGACTGGTGCCACATACTTTTTAAGTAATGACTTGTGAAACACATTATGAATTTTAAACGTAGGAGGGAGGTCCAGACGAAATGCCACAGGATTAATTATGGAACTGATCCTGTACGGCCCGATGAATCTGGGACCCAACCTCAGGAGGAAACTTTACGTTTTATATTCCTGGTAGACAACCAAACCAGATCGTTCACCTTCAGATCTAGACCAGAAACTCTCCTCATATCAGCCATCCGTTTGTAACGGTTCCCCGTAACCTTCAGTCTTAAGCGATCTGGAACTATCAGTCTCCCTGGAAGTCCCACAGGGGCGTCCCCCTGAGCCCCCAATACCTCCCCCTCAAGCTCAGAGCATACAGCTGACACTACAACTCCCTCCTGAGGAATAGGAACCGGATCATCCTATACCAGACCCAGGGCAGTAAAAAATCGATCCACTGACTGGAGATCTGGGGAGCCTGGAGGAATAGAGAACGCCCAAGATTGAGGGTCCCCTTGTAAGAGCGAGATAACAATTCCCACCCTCTGCTCTTCACTCCCAGATGACCGAGGCCGCAGCCGAAAGTACAATTTACATGCCTCCCGGAAAGTAAAAAATTTGTCCCGCCCACCAGTGAACCTGTCCGGGAGAGCAACCTTAGGTTCAGATCTGGTTTGCTCCGGGAGGGACAAAACCTTGGTCTTAATGTCTGCAAATTCCATGGACAACCCCTGCAACTGCCGGGCCAGCTGGGCTACTGGATCCATGACAGCTGGGGAGAATCTTTAGTTTGGCCGGTGAAAATGTCACGCTGTATAGCAGATATATATATATGTGATGTCAGTAATCTATATCAAAAGGGCAACATACTATATAACATGCGCATAGATATATGATAACATAGATTTACCTGACAGAATGTCCAGTGGGTCAATACGGAATCCGTTATATGCTGTCTCCGGCTAGAGGGTGACCGGGGTCTATGCTGACCCTAAACTGGGGTCCTAACTAATCCCTCTACCTGGAGGTACTGTTAAAGGTACAGAGGTCCAGGCCACCAGCGTAAACCCTGTCTCCTATCAATCCCTGCCAACTGTAATCTAGTCCTAAGAAGGACCCTGAATACCACCAAAGGGAATGAACAGGTAACGGTTAATGAACAGAAAGACAAACAACAAAGACAAGAAATAAAGTAAATAAAGTCTTACATACAACACTCACACACAGTAGGAACACCTAAGGTCTCAGAGAAAAACTATAAGCTGTAAGAGTAAAAACAACTAAGGAGCTCTTAGCTTAAATATTCTCAGAACCGATCCAGTCTGCTAAACTACATGAATGCTTTCACCGGCGTCTAACACCCAGACTGGCAGAAATATAAAGGAAACTAATTAGAACATAATCAAAAGCAGCCGGGCGAGGCTGCACCTAGCCTTAGCAAAGAGCTAGGAAAAATTAACTCTCTCATTACCAAAAAACAAAGAAACAGCAGCTCAGCTGTGAGAAGTCAGAATGTGCAATCGCGACGATCTTCATGGCGATGCACCCATGACACCTACCCGGCATCGCCCCCTGCTTCGCAAATAGCGACCTGCTCGACATCGCAATCAGCAAAGTATCCCGCAACGCAACCTGCAACTCATTCTGTATCGCAACCGGATAATGCGACCACAGTTAAATCGCAGCCTAAGCCTGCATCTTTGATTAAAAGCCAATATTTGCTTGAGACACCCGTTGCGTCCCAGGTGATTCGCACAAGGACTGTGGCCACGCAAACACTGATATCGGGCCATGACTTATTTGTTATGAGGTCCAAAGAGCATCGCGTCGTTCCAGCCCCAGGAGTGGAAGACGTCATTGAAAGTTGTAAAAGTGAAGACCGGTAGGACCCAGACAGGGGTTTACCGCATTCTAGAAATTGTAAAAAGTTTTGAAGAAATAATTGCCATTTTTGCACTTTATTACTGTGTATGTATAGAGTTTACATATTGAGTAGAACACCCGGCTGGGTACAAGAAAAGGAATTTTGAAAAATTAAAAAGTAATGATTGCCTATTTGCATAGAATACCCCGGTTGGGTAAATCCAGTTGAATTATATTGAGTATACTTGAATATTGAAGTGTATATAAATGTTTTACTATGCCAATGGACTGAGAGGCTGTGGACTTTACCGGCCCAAAAACTTTCACTTGTAAATAGTTGCGCTACGGTGCATTATCTTGGTTTTACATGAAACCACTACTACAATCTACCTCTGAAGAAAAACCCGTATGGTGTGGCCTAGAGTGAGGTCTGCAGTCAGAAGTCCTGCAGCCCACCCAGGACCCACGTGGGAGGTTTTTGGTGCGGGTCCTCCACAAGAATATTGTCTTATACTGTGAATATTTATGAACATGTTTGATATTTTGATATTTTGATACTTTTGTATTTTTCTTACTGTACATATAGTAACGTTCAAGAAATCCGTACCTCCCGGATGGGAAGTGTTATAATGTTGATGTTAATGCAAAAACAAAAATGTTCTTTTTCTCTTTTACAGCCCGGGAGTGCTGTGTTTTACCAAGGGGGGATGTGTAGCCCAGCTACGCAGGCACACATGAAAATCCAGGAGAGTGCACAGGAAGGTAACAGCAACGCTTGATATTCATTCACTGTCACTCACACTTTCAGACACACCCATCTGAGATATAAGGGGGAGTGACACGTGGCAGACGGAGTCTGTTTCCTGTCTGAGAAGAGCTCAGATCAGATAGTTTCCTGTCTTCAGACAGTGCAGTTCAGTGCCAGTTCAGTCTGGACTAGGAGAGAGGACTGAATCCTCGCAGAGCTAGCGTAGCTCACCTGACAAAGAAGTGGAGGCTAGTACGGGTGAAGTGCATCATCCTAGCCTAGTCAGAGCTACCCTTAATCAGTACCTCAGTAGAAGCTGAAACAAGGAGGAAACTGAGAGCTGCTCAGCGAGCTTGGAAGAAAGCTGACTATTTCCATCGAAAGCTACAAGTGCTTATGCAAAGAGCAGAAGCAGGGCGAAGGGCGCAGTGGAGAAGTTAGAGAAGTGCTTCAGGTATTGGATTGCCTGCACTAAATTGCCGGACACCGGAGTCCGAAGCGTTGCTACAGTTTCAAGCTTAGTAACAAGAGAACTGGAGGCATCCTGACTACAGGTCGCAGAGAGCAGCCCTAAGTGTCAATACGTAACCGGAGACAGGGAAGACAGGAGTCTAGCCTGATCAGCAAATATAGACTTAGTTTTCACCACTTAGAAGTTTCCACCACAACGTTGGCCGGGCAGTACAGCTATTGAGAAAGCTGGAGATTCAGAGTTAACTTCGCTTCAGGCAAGTTGGACTCACCTACATTCGAAGTAAAGGAGGCCTCTAACCTGCTCAGCGGTTACCCGAATGTGCATTCTCCACCCCGACCAGCTCCCCGGGATCTGCTTGAACCATCTACCAGTAAAAGGTATGGAAAGAAGCTGCATTGTGTGTGACTGAATTCTTACTACACCCTGCATCATCACCATAGACTTCCAGGGACCCGTCTCACCTGTGGGAGACTACCACCCAGCTGCCCCCATAACATCCCCTGTGAAGAACCTTATAGCAGCGCTGGTCCAATTAACCAGATACCACAGGTGGCGTCACGAACTACCTATCCTACAAATCCCCTGTAAATATCCCCCCCATTGTATGAGCGCCCAGGGCCACGGACCGAGTCCCGCTGCCAGTGACAAACCCCATAGACTTTCATGGGCTCGGTGCCGAGTACCCCATTGCCCTGGTACTAAGTGCGACTCAGTGTCATCAGCAAATTTAATCAGTTTACCCTCAATTCCTTCATCTAAATCATTGATAAAGATGTTGAACAATACAGGGCCCAAGACAGAGCCCTGTGGTACCCCACTTGATACATTCTTCCAACTCGATATTGATAGAACACTTGTTATCTTAGTATTAACTCCTTAATTTCACTTTTGTAATAGTACATAAAAAAAAAATTTAAAGCCCTTAAGAAAAAAATATTCCTCCCCCACCCCCCAAAAAAATTTGACCACATTTAAAAGCGTAGCTTGCAATATGGAAATGCGATTAAACTCAGTGTGCGGCCCTGTCCTTCAGCTCAGTACGAGGTGTTCCCATTCTCAGCAGAGAGATTATTTCCATGGTTGCTATTTCCAAATTTAACACCAGAACAATTCCAAAAATGTGGCCCCTCCTGGACCTCGAGGTCCTCACACTTGTTACATAGTTTTCTTACAGAAGGCGCTCCCAAATTATTGCTATATCCTAAACCTTCCAAATAACTTAGTGAACTTTCCTCTGTTTCTACTGCCAGGAAAAAAAACAGGAATATTACAAAAGAATTCCAAATTGTGAAACAAACAGAAATCGGAGTCAGAATTTACCAAAAGATCAGTAAAGTGAATATCCGAAGATTCTCTCGTCTTTAGTAACAAGTATTCCGTTTTATCTGACAAATGTGACAGCTCGATGCTGCTTGACATCAGTACATCTGGGTTTAATTTCGACTCTAACTATCCGTAAAGAGAAGTTACAAAATGCAAATGTTTAACAAAATCTGAATGTGAACTTGGAAATAAATTGTAAAATCAATCTAGTTATAAAGACAAATGGCTCGCTAGACTGGCATCAGCAGAAAATGGCGCCAGAGAAATTAATCATTTATTACATTAGGAAACGTCTGGTCCAAGATTAACTTGTTATTGCACATAAGTTACCAAAGTAAATCAGTGTTTCTATACAACAGCAGTCTGGGTGTCTAATCTGGAGCCCCTATAACAGCAGTCTGGGTGTCTAATCTGGAGCCCCCTATAACAGCAGTCTGGATCTGTAGTCTGGAGCCCCCCTATAACAGCAGTCTGGATGTGTAGTCTGGAGCCCCCCTATAACAGCAGTCTGGATGTGTAGTTTGGAGCCCCCCTATAACAACAGTCTGGATATGTAGTCTAGAGCCCCCCTATAACAGCAGTCTGGATGTGTAGTCTAGAGCCCCCCTATAACAACAGCCTGGATGTGTAGTCTGGAGCCCCCCTATAACAGCAGTCTGGATGTGTAGTCTGGAGCCCCCCTATAACAGCAGTCTGGATGTGTAGTCTGGAGCCCCTATAACAGCAGTCTGGATGTGTAGTCTGGAGCCCCCTATAACAACAGTCTGGATGTGTAGTCTGGAGCCCCCTATAACAGCAGTCTGGATGTGTAGTCTGGTGCCCCCCTATAACAGCAGTCTAGATGTGTAGTCTGGAGCCCCCCTATAATAGCAGTCTGGGTGTGTAGTCTGGAGCCCCCCTATAACAGCAGTCTGGTTGTGTAGTCTGGAGCCCCCCTATAACAACAGTCTGGATGTGTAGTCTGGAGCCCCCCTATAACAGCAGTCTGGATGTGTAGTCTGGAGCCCCCTATAACAGCAGTCTGGATGTGTAGTCTGGAGCCCCCTATGATAGCAGTCTGGGTGTGTAGTCTGGAGCCCCCCTATAACAGCAGTCTGGGTGTGTAGTCTGGAGCCCCCTATAACAGCAGTCTGGATGTGTAGTCTGGAGCCCCCCTATAACAGCAGTCTGGGTGTGTAGTCTGGAGCCCCCTCTAACAGCAGTCTGGATGTGTAGTCTGGAGCCCCCCTATGATAGCAGTCTGGGTGTGTAGTCTGGAGCCCCCCTATAACAGCAGTCTGGATGTGTAGTCTGGAGCCCCCTATAACAGCAGTCTGGGTGTGTAGTCTGGAGCCCCCCTATAACAGCAGTCTGCTCAATATTAATATTAACATGTTAATTAAAATTATTTTATATTAATATTAATTGTACCACTTAACATAGAGCAAATTTAAGTATGCTGACATCCCCCTCTATATAGTGTGAGCCCCCACACAGACCCCTATAAATATCGTATGAAACCATGCACAGAGACCTATATATCATAAAAGCCCACACACAATCACCTATATACAATATGAGGCCACACACAGCCTGCTATATACCTTATGAGCCCATACACAGCCTCCCTATATACCACATGAGCCCACACATAGCCTTCTTTTTACAGTATGAGCACCCACATAGCCTCCTATATTCAGTGTGAGCCCCAAATAACCTACTATATGCAACATGAACCCCACATAGCCCCCTCAACATAGCCTCCCATATTTAGTGTGAGCCCCACATAGCCTCACTACATTCAGTATAAACACCCACATAGCCTCCTATGTGCAGTATAAGCCGCCACATACCCTCTTATATACTGCATGAGCCACATGTATCCTCCTATATACAATACAGTATAAACCATCACATAGCCCCTTTTATACAGCAGGTGCCCCACATAGCCTTTCTACATACTGATGAGCCCACATAGCCTCCCTTTATATAGTAGAAGCCTCAACATAGTGTCTTATATACAACATGAGCCCCACTCAGCCTCACATAGCTTCTTATGTACAGCAGGATCCCACACATATCTTCTTATATACAGCATGATGCCCCACATAGCCTCTTATTTACAGCATGAGCCCCCACATAGCCTCTTATTTACAGTATGAGCCCCCACATAGCCTCTTATATATACAGCAAGAGCCCCCATATAGCCTCCTATGTGCAGTAAGAGTACAACATAGCCTCCTCTATGCAGCATGAGCCCCCAAATAGCTTCCTATATACAGCATGAGCCCCGCACGTAGCTTCCTATACTTAGCATGAACCCCACTTTTCCTCTTATATACAGCATGAGCCCCCACATAGCCTCTTATATACAGCAAGAGCCCCCATATAGCCTCCTATGTGCAGTAAGAGTACAACATAGCCTCCTCTATGCAGCATGAGCCCCCAAATAGCTTCCTATATACAGCATGAGCCCCGCACGTAGCCTCCTATACTTAGCATGAACCCCACTTTTCCTCTTATATACAGTATGAGCTCCCACAAAGCCTTTTTATATACAGCATGAGCCCCCTCACAGCCTCCCATATACAACATCCACACTAGATAGCATTTAATATAATAAATCCCCCACATAGCCTCCTCTGTACAGTATAAGCCCCATATAGCCTCCTATGTACAGTATGAGCCCCACAAATCCTCTTATTGTCACAGGTATACCGCAAAAGAGAGGTGTACTTATTTCCTCCCTTGGTAGCTCACAATATGTTCCACTGTCCAATATCCATCTTGGCAAAATAAAGTGGTCATTTCTGCATTTCTGGACAAGAGGGCAGGGTTTAATGTGATCGACGCTAGGTTCATCGATGCCTATGACCTCAATCCACATACGTTCTCTCAACCTTTACCCATGGTCACCATTGACTCTGTACCCTTGAGCCAGGGCTCTGCTAGAGGGCTTGCCCTTTCCTGTAGTTCTTGGACTACCTTGGCTTACACTGCATAATCCTGTGGTAGACTGGCAGACTTGGGCATTGGTAAAATTGAACGAATATTGCCAAGAACACTGCTTGGGCACCGGGCCAGCCAGGGTGGGTACCCAATACCTGAATACCTGTCTATTATCAGGATGTGTTTTCAAGAACTTCCTCCATATCATCCTTATGATTGAGCCGTTAATCTTATTCCTGGGGCAAAGCTGCCAAAAAGCATGTTATGTAAAATCTCTTGTCCAGAGAAGCAGGCCATGAAAGACTTTATTTCTGAGAGTATGGCAAAGGGTCATATCAGACCATCTTTTATCACCCATTGCAGCAGGGTGTTCCTTTGTCAAGAAAAAATACGGGGTTACACCCTTGCCTAGATTTTCACTAACTGAATAGGATCACAGTCCAGGATCCATACCCTCTCCCTGTTATCCCCGACCTCTTTAATCAAATCGTACGAGCCAAATAGTTTTCTAAACTGGGAGCATATAATCTCATTCGCATAAAGTAGGGGGATGAGTGGAAGACAGCCTTCAATACACCTGAGGGACACTATGAGAACCTTGTGATGCCATTTGAGTTGACTAATGCTCCCGCCATCTTTCAACATTTTGTTAATGACATTTTCAGTCACTTAGTAGGTAGGTTTCTTGTGATCTAGCTTGCTGACATATTGACTTATTCTCCTGACCTTGAGTCACATTAGGTACATGTCAGGCAGGTCCTACAGATACTCAGGGACAATAAATTATTTGTTAAACCAAAGAAATGCACGTTCTCAGTTCAGGAGATCCCTTTTCTGGGTTATTTTTTTATCATCCACTGGTTTTCACATGAATCTAGCGAAAGTCCTAAAGGCGTTACAAAGGTTTTTGGGTTTCGCCAACTAGAATATATATAGTATGAGCCCCACATAGCCTTCCATATACAAGATGAGCCCCACATAATCTCCTATATACAGCATGAACCCACACATAGCCTCTTATAGATATCATGAGCCCCACATAGCCTCTTATATACAACATAAGCCCCAGAAAGCCTCCTATATACAATATGAGCCCCACATAGCCTCCTATGTACAGCATGTGCCCCATAAGGCCTCCTATATACAATATAACCTCTTATATACAGCATGAGCCACGCATAGCCTCTTGTAGAGACACGGGGGTCAGTGGATGCTTTAGTCCTCTAGCCAAAACCGCATGGACCAGGGATCCTTCCACCAAACACCCAATCTCTTTTTTTACCATGGGCATAATACTACTCAGACAACACAGGGTGAGGGTAACACAGTGTGGCTATAATTTATTGAACCATCAACAAACAATAGAATATAGAGTCTCAGCAAATTACAGAGTCTCGCCCTTCCGCTGAGCTCACCGGGATTAGAGCTGCTTCTAGGCCGACTACCCCACCAGTGGCACCCCGCTTATAGCGGCCCCCACAGAGAGGAGGTAACGACAAGCTTAGTAAGCTAACTAAAAGCAGTAAGGTATGTGTCCAGGTGAACTGATTGTCCCAACCTGTATTCTTCAAGACATCTCTGAGAGTTCAGTCTCCTATATACAGTATACACCCCACACAGCCTCCTATATACAGCATGAGCCCCACTTAGCCTCTTATATACAGCAAGATCCCCCACACAGCCTCTCATATACAGCATAAGCACCGCATAGCCTCACATAGCCTCCAATATACAGTTTGAGTCCCTACATAGCCTCCTATATACAGCATGAGCCCCTGCATAGCCTCCTATTTACAGCTGAGACCCACATAGAGTCCTATATACACCATCAGCCCCATATAGCCTCCCATATACAGTATGACCCCTCATATAGCCTCTTATACATAGCATATGCCCTGCATAGCGCCCTATATAAAGCACAAGACCCACATAGCCTCCTATGGGAAGTTTTTTATTGCCGAGTTTTTATAATTCCCATAAAAAACAAAAACCTTCGCATTGGTTGAGGACTAAAGGTTTTTACAGGTGTGTTAATTTTCTATGTAAAACCTGTACACACATGTTGAAAAACTTTGACTTTCTCAGATAGCAAAAATGAAAAATATATAACATAAAAAGTTTTTTGAATTGCAATTCAGAGTTTGTGGTTTACATTATAGAATGTTCAGCATGTAAACTCCAACATGTTGGTTCTACAATCTGCAAATTAAAAAATAGAATCGGAGAACATTTATACGATATTTTGCAACCCACCACTCGTGGTATCTCAAATTTATCAAATCATTTTGTCACTGTACATAATCGACAAATTGATCACTTTAAGGTTTTTGCAATAGAACAAACCAATTTAGATCCAAGACGTGGTAACAGGGAGAGAAAGCTACGTGACAGAGAAGCTTTTTGGATATATATGCAAATACTCACGTTCCATTTCGATTAAACCTTAAAAAAGAAATGATGTTGCATTATTAATCATTCACGCTTTAATAACTGGTCGGTTATTCATTTAGTTTTTTGATATTTTTTATTTGATGTTTGTTTCCTGTGTGTAATTGATTGCCTTTTTATATTACACCTGATTGTATAAATTACCTTCACGTCTGCTTCATGCTGAGTCTAAGAACAGTGTGTTGTTCGAAACGCGTTCAGTCAGCAGAGACAGACACTCTCTTACAGGTATAACCGGTTTTTATATGTTTTGCAGCTTTCACTTATTTTTATCGGATATCATTAAACATTTTTTATTTATATCTTGGAGCTGGATTCATCTTTTTCAATTTGTATAAGCCTGACATAGCCACTTATGTACAGCATGAGGCCCACATAGTCTCCTATATACAGCATGAGCCCCACATAGCTTCCAATATACAACATGAGCCCCACATAGCCTCCTATGTACAATATGAGCCCCACATAGCCTCCAATATATAGTATGAGCCCCTACATAACCTCCTGCATACAGCATTTTCCCCCGCATAGTCTCTTATATACAGCATGAGACCCACATTGCTTTCTATATACAGCAAGAGCCCCACAAAGCCTCTTATATACAGCATGAGGTTCACATAGCCCTTTACATACAAAATGAGCCCCACATAGCCTCCTGTATACAATAGGAGCCCCCTTATAGCCTCCTATATACAGCATGAGCCCCACATAGCCTCTTATATACATGAACCCCTCATAGCCTCCTATATACAATATGAGCCCCACATAGCCTCCCATAGACAGTATGAGCCCCATTATAGCCTCCTATATACAGCATGTGCCCCGCATAGCATCCTATATACAGCACAAGACCCACATAGCCTCCTATATACAGCATGAGCCCTACATACCCTCTTATATACAACATGAGCCCCACATATCTTCCTATATACAATATGAGCTCTACATAGTTTCTTACATACAAAATGAGTCCCACGTAGTCTCCTATATACAGTATTAGCCCCCACATAGCCTCCTATTTACAGTTGTATGAAAAAGTGTTTGCCCCTTTCCTGACTTCCTATGCTTTTACATGTTTGTCACATTTAAATATTTCACATCATCAAACAAATTTAAATATTAGACAAAGATAGCACAAGTAAACATAAAATGCAGTTTCCAAATTAAGGTATTTATTAATAAGCGAAAAAGAAATCCAAACCTACAGAGCCCTGTGTGAAAAAGTGATTGCCACCCCCTTTCTACTTAAAACATAAATTAACTGTGGTCTATCACATCTTCGGGAAGCTAAATTCAAATTCCCTAGCTACACCCAGGCCTGATTACTGCCACACCAGTTCTCAATCAAGAAATCACTTAAATAGGACCTGCCTGACAAAGTCAAGTAGACCAAAAGATACTCAAAAGCTAGACATCATGCTGCGATCCAAAGAAATTCTGTAACAAATGAGAAACAAACTGAGATCTATCAGTCTGGAAGAGGTTATAAAGTCATTTTTAAACCTTTGGGACTCCAGCGAACCACAGTAAGAGCCATTATCCACAGATGGAGAAAACATTGAACAGCAGTGAACCTTACCAGGAGTGGCCGATTGACCAAAATTACCCCAAGAGCATAGCGATGATTCATCCAAGAGGTCAGAAATACCCCACAACAACAACCAAAGAACTGCAGTCATCACTTGCCTCAGTTAAGGTCTGTGTTCATGACTACACAGAAGAAAAAGACTGCACAGAAAAGGCCTGTCTGGAAGAGTTACAAGATGACAACCACTGCTGATCAATATGAACATAAAGGCTCTTCTCAGCTTTGCTAGAAAACACTTTGAAGAACCCCAAGACTTTTGGGAGAATACTCTGTGGATTGAAGAGACAAATGCAGAACTTTTTGGAAGGCATGTGTCCCATTACATCTGGTGTAGAAGTAAGACAGCATTTCAGAAAAGGAACATCATACAAAAAGTAAAATATGGTGGTGGTAGTGTGATGGTCTTGATCTGTTTTGCTGTTTCAGGACCTGGAAGACTTGCTGTGGTAAATGGAACCATAAATTCTGCTGTCTGCCATAAAATCCTGAAGGAGACTGTCCGGCCATATCTGTTCGTGACCTCAAGCAGAAGGGCACTTGACTTATGCATCAGGACAGTGATCCTAAACACACCATCAAGTCCACCTCTGAATGGCTTAAGCAAAACAAAATTAAAAGTTTGGAGTGGCCTAGTCAATCTGATTGAGATGCTGTGGTATGACTTTAAAAAGGTGGTTCATGCTCGGAAACCCTGCAATGTGGCTAAATTACGACAATTCTGCAAAGATGAGCGGCCAAAATTCCTCCAGACCATTGTGAAAGCCTCATTGCCAGTTATCACAAACGTTTGATTACAGTTGTTGAGTTCTTAGGTTTAGGGTGCATAGAGGGCAATCACTTTTTCGCACAGGGCCCTGTAGGTTTGGATTTCTTTTTCCCTGAATAATAAAGAGCTTAATTTATAAACTGCATTTTGTGATTACTTGTGTTATCTTTGTGTAATATTTACATTTGTTTGTTGATCTGAAAGCAGTGACAGCGTGTTAAAAATGCTTATTTTAAGTATATTTTTCAAGGACTTGTTACCAGATGCGATACTTTAAAGAAAATGTCATGTTTCTTATAAAAAAATGTAGTGGTTTATTGGACTGTCCATCAAAAAAAATCATTACAGGAAAACATAAAATGAGTCAAATAGTTACGAAAAGATTATCCATTTGTCCATAGCAAAGCTTGTACACATCTTTCCTTGGTGTCCTGAATGGTAAAATGACATTCTGTCTCTGTCAGGAGCGTCTAAGAGAAGCAACACGTGGTTCCATGGCAGCTGGCTGTTCATTCATCATAGTCCTTGTCCCATCATCATAGTGTCAGAGTAAAGTGTCTGTGAAGAGAGAGAGAGAGAGCAAGAGCCCCCCTTCGTGTAGCCATTATATAAAAGTCCCTTAGATCACGTGGTCTCTGTATATGGAGATGACACTTTACCATACAGAAATAGCATCTGTAATGTCAGCGAACATTAATGTGCTTGGTACAGAATTGAGTGTATAAAGAATAAATCCATAACCAATAATTAATATTTAACACAGCGAGCAGCGGCGGGCGAGGGCATGGTGCGGCACCGTGGTCCACTATTTCAGCCGTTTGGCTGTCTCAGTCCGCGGTCCGGATTGGAACAACTACAGGGCCGGATATGGCCCACGAGCCACAGTTTGCCAAGGTCTTTTTTAAAGGGTTGTTTCTTCTTCCCTAATGTGAGGCCAGCAGATATCAGCAGACGTTTCATCATCGGCTCCACTCGCGTCCCGATGCAGAAGTGAGTGGAGCAGGAATAACCCTGTCTCCATCCTGAATTGCTGATATGTACTGTATAGTTCTTTGTACTTATGATTTTATTCAATACTGTGTAAGTAATTATCTCAATAAGGTTTCTTTATGTATCAGGCTTGGTATGACACATTTACAGTCAGGTCCATAAATATTTGGACAGAGACAACATTTATCTAATTTTGGTTCTAGACATTACCACAATGAATTTGAAACAAAACAAATCAGATGCAGTTGAAGTTCAGACTTTCAGCTTTCATTTGAGGGTATCCACATTAAAATTGGATGAAGGGTTTAGGAGTTTCAGCTCCTTAACATGTGCCACCCTGTTTTTAAAGGGACCAAAAGTAATTGGACAAATGACTCCAAGGCTATTTCATGGACAGGTGTGGGCAATCCCTTTGTTATGTCATTCTCAATTAAGCAGATGAAAGGGCCGAGTTGATTTGAGGTGTGGTGTTTGCATTTGGAAGGTTTTGCTGTGAAGGAAACATGTGGTCACAGGAGCTCTCCATGCAGGTGAAACAAGCCATCCTTAAGCTGCAAGAACAGAAAAAACCCATCCGAGAAATTGCTACAACATTAGAAGTGGCAAAATCTACAATTTGGTACATCCTGAGAAAGAAAGAAAGCACTGGTGAACTCATCAATCCAAAAAGACCTGGGAGCCCACGGAAGACAACAGTGGTGGATGATCGCCGCATACTTTCTTTGGTGAAGAAGAACCCGTTCACAACATCAACTGAAGTCCAGAACACTCTCAGTGAAGTAGGTGTATCTGTCTCTAAGTCAACAGTAAAGAGAAGACTCCATGAAAGTAAATACAAAGGGTTCACATCTAGATGCAAACCATTCATCAATTCCAAAAATAGACAGGCCAGAGTTAAATTTGCTGAAAAACACCTCCAGAAGCCAGCTCAGTTCTGGAAAAGTATTCTATGGACAGATGAGACAAAGATCAACCTGTACCAGAATGATGGGAAGCCAAAAGTTTGGAGAAGAAAGGGAACGGCATATGATCCAAGGCACACCACATCCTCTGTAAAACATGGTGGAGGCAACGTGATGGCATGGGCATGCATGGCTTTCAATGGCACTGGGTCACTTGTGTTTTTTGATGACATAACAGCAGACAAGAGTAGCCGGATGAATTCTGAAGTGTACCGGGATATACTTTCAGCCCAGATTCAGCCAATGCTGCAAACTTGATTGGACAGCGCTTCATAGTACAGATGGATAATGACCCCAAGCATACAGCCAAAGCTACACAGGAGTTCATGAGTGCAAAAAAGTGGAACATTCTTCAATGGCCAAGTCAATCACCAGATCTTAACCCAATTGAGCATGCATTTCACTTGCTCAAATCCAGACTTAAGAGGGAAAGACCCACAAACAAGCAAGACCTGAAGGCTGCGGCTGTAAAGGCCTGGCAAAGCATTAAGAAGGAGGAAACCCAGCGTTTGGTGATGTCCATGGGTTCCAGACTTAAGGCAGTGATTGCCTCCAAAGGATTCGCCACAAAATATTGAAAATAAAAATATTTTGTTTGGGTTATGTTTATTTGTCCAATTACTTTTGACCTCCTAAAATGTGGAGTGTTTGTAAAGAAATGTGTACAATTCCTACATTTTCTAACACATATTTTTGTTCAACCCTTCAAATTAAACGTTACAATCTGCACTTGAATTCTGTTGTAGAGGTTTCATTTCAAATCCAATGTGGTGGCATGCAGAGCCCAACTCGCGAAAATTGTGTCACTGTCCAAATATTTCTGGCCCTGACTGTATATCCAGGGCTTGTGACACCAGGGAAGTGGGAGCTAACGTAGTACCATTTTTAGTAAGTCTATGACCTACTATTAAGATTTCATGACACAGAACGACAATGTTACAGAGGTCCCGAGAACGAATAATGGTGAAGGGGTTTTACTACAGAGGCGATGGTGAGAAATTGGAACATCATAGTAAGAATGGTTTCCGGTGTGGTGTAAATGGGGCTTCGCTCTTCTCAATTCTCTGGGGCGGGTGACAGGATATAATTAGTCACTTCTTAAGTGTGGCACAGAAGTGTCATACAAGTCTGTGTGCTAAAAACCCCTTTGTGCAAAATTCTAATATTGTTGCAATATGACAGCATGGACAGGGCTGCTCACATGAAGTTGCATCACATTGTGCAGCCTTCATCAATATAAAAGAAATGAACATGATTTTATTGGTAATATTATTACTATAATATTGGTAATTAGTATGAAAAACATTAAAAAGAGGTAGACACGAGAAGGAAGCTCGACACCCTGGGCATGTGAATCTGGATATGGGATGAATCAGCAGAAGTATCTGATGTCAAGAACTGTAGGATACAAATCTATACACAGGAGATCTGTATTCATCACTCAGAAAAACAGAACAATGCCACGCAGGAGTAACGTGCCTGTGCTGAAGTTAATCATTATTACTGTGAATGCTAATAAATAAGCATGGGTTATTCAGAGTCTAGATAGAAATGACAATTAAAATGCATGTGCGTGGCTGTATCTATTGAATCACACTCACCTATTAGTGTAATGCACGTGCACAAACCAGAAGTTCCCAGGAGCCACCCTGGACGCGCGTTTTGTGTTAACTTTCTCAACAGGGAGGTAAGCAACTGTAAGCACTATAATCAGTAAGCTCTATAATCAGCCGGCATGTGGGCTCCTTAAAAATGGCAGCCGGGTCGCGCATGCGCCGTGTAACCTCTCGCACTGTTCCATCCCATCAGGCCTCCCACCTGCGAGTGCGCAAGTCCGTGACATCATCGGGAGTTCTTCCCTGACGTGCGCTCTCGCAGAGATGCCGATCATGTGATGGCCACATCCGATGGGGGTTGCACACCCCACAAGTGTTCGATTGCATAGAGGTCTGGGGACTGTGGGGACAATTCAGCACCTCTACTTCTTTGTCCATTTCTTCGCCAGTCTTAACGTATGCTTCAGGTGGTTGTCCTGCCGGAACACTATGTCGTCCTTTTCATAATCATAGTACTTGAGTGTACAGAGTAACTCGTCACATATACAGGTGCTTCTCACAAAATTAGAAAATCATCAAAAAGTGAATTCCGAGAGCCATAACTTTTTTTATTTTTCCGTCAATATGGCCATGTGAGGGTTTGTTTTTTGACGGACGAGTTGTAATTTTGAAGAACACCATTGTTTTCACCATGTCGGGTACCAGAAAACAGTAAAAAAAATTCCAAGTGCTGTGAAATTGCAAAAAAAGTGCAATCCCACAATTGTTTTTTGTTTGACTTTTTTACTAGGTTCACTAAATGCTAAAACTGACCTGCCATTATGATTCTCCAGGTCATTACGAGTTCATAGACACCAATCATGTCAAGGTTCTTTTTTATGTAAGCGGTGAAAATAAATTCCAAACTTTGATGGTATTCTAATTTAGCGAGAAGCACTTGTAGCTCAGCATTGAGACCACCATCGATCCTGGTCAAATATCCAACGCCTTTGGCTGTGAAACAACCTCATATCATCTTCCTCCACCGAACGTGACATTTGCGCCGATCAGAGCCTAGTTCATAGACTTTTGTCTCATCGCTCCAAATCCCCCGTTTCCAATCTTCTAGGGTCCACTTTTCGTCCTTTGCAAACTCGAGCCGACGCTTCTTATGACGATATTGAAGTTGTGGCTTCCTCACCTTTTTTCAGGCAACCACCAGACTTGTGTAATTTTCATCACACGGAGCTTACATGGACATCTGTGATCTCAGTATTATGAAGCATACGAGCCGCCTCCTCTACTGCCGTGTTTGTCTCCAGAACTGATAGACCTTATGATGAGCCGACTTGTTGACTCTGATATTTTGCCTGGACATATCTTGGCTTTGAAACGGATGGACAGATTTCATTTTGTATTCTACCAACTGTCATTGGGCTCACATAATGCAGTTTGGCAATTTTCTCGGCCAAGAATCTGCATAACTAATCTTATGCTAAATAAGTGGAAGTCACATTTACAGTGGGTACGGAAAGTATTCAGACCTCTTTTAATTTTTCACTCTTTGTTTCATTGCAGCCATTTGGTAAATTCAAAAAATTCAAAACAGTTCATTTTTTCTCATTAATGTACACTCTGCACCCCATCTTGACTGAAAAAAACAGAAATGTAGAAATTTTTGAAAATTTATTAAAAAAGCAAAACTGAAATATCATATGGTCATAAGTATTCAGACCCTTTGCTCAGTATTGAGGAGAAGCACCTTTTGAGCTAGTACAGCCATGAGTCTTCCTGGGAATGATGCAACAAGTTTTTCACACCTGGATTTGGGGGTCCTCTGCCATTCTTCCTTGCAGATCCTCTCCAGTCCCGTCAGGTTGGATGGTGAACGTTGGTGGACATCCATTTTCAGGTCTCTCCAGAGATGCTCAGTTGGGTTTAGGTCAGGGCTCTGGCTGGGTCAGTCAGGAATGGTCACAGAGTTGTTCTGAAGCCACTCCTTTGTTATTTTAGTTGTGTGCTTAGGGTCATTGTCTTGTTGGAAGGTGAACCTTCGGCCAAGTCTGAGGTTCAGAGCACTCTGGAAGAGGTTTTCATCCAAGATATCTCTGTACTTGGCCGCATTCATGTTTTCTTCAATTGCAACCAGTCATCTTGTCCCTGCAGCTGAAAAACACCCCCATAGCATGATGCTGCCACCACCATGTTTCACTGTTGGGATTGTATTGGGCAGGTGATGAGCAGTGCCTGGTTTTCTCCATACAAACCGCTTAGAATTATCACCAAAGACCGAGACCCTTGCTTAGCAAAGTCATTTGCGCTTCAGAGAGAATATAAGAGGAAAGATTCCACACTGGGCAAGTCAGGATTTCTTCTTGTTCCTGAGTTGATAGGATTTTGCGTTTATGTTTCCTCCCACCTGTTCTCTGTCGTTTTTTGAAAACGCGCCAGTTCCAGATCTGTTATAATTTGAACCATTGTGCCTAGTGGAGCTGATTGAAGAGTCAGAATTATCTCCATCTACACCTTCGGCCTGGGACAGCTTATAGAATCCCATGGTCTTCAGTATCATCTCTATGCCAATGACACGCAGATCTACCTGCCCTCACCTCCTTACTGACCAAAATCCCACACTGTCTGTCTGCTATTTCAGCCTTCTTTTCTGCTCGCTTTCTAAAACTGAACATGGACAAAATAGAATTCATCATCTTCCCCATCTCACTCTACCCCTCCACCAGACCTACCGTATTTTTCGGACTATAAGACGCACCGGACCATAAGACGCACCCCAAATTTTGAGGTGGAAATAGCAGAAAAAAAGATTTTTACAATATGGGGGTCCGTCTTATTGTCCGAATTTTAAGGTACCTGTGGGCCGGCGGTGGTACAGCAGGGGTTGCGGCAGTGGTGTGGCAGAGGTGCGGTGATGCTGATACTGTACTCACCTTCCTCAGGTGAGGTGACGCTGCGGCACGGAGAGCAGAGCCGGGTTTGTGGCAGTGGTGTGGCGGTGGCAGAGATGCGGCGGTGGCAGAGGCGCGATGGGTGGCGTGCACCTGAGCAGGGTCCCTTCCTCAGGTGGTGAGGTGACGCCGTGGCAAGGAGAGCAGACAGGACAGCAGAGTCGGGTTTGTCGGTGGTGGCGGCCATCGTCCTGTCCTGGTATGCATGGCTCCCCCTGTTGCTATCCTGTATGCATGGCTGGCTCTCCCATCCTGTCCTACTATACTTGGCTCCCCCTGTCGCTGTCCTGGTATGTGTGGCTGGCTCCCCCCATCTTGTCCTGGTATGCGTGGCTGGCTCCCCCCATCTTGTCCTGGTATGCGTGGTTGGCTCACCTCATCCTGTCCTGTTATGCGTATCTCCCCCTGTCGCTGTCCTGGTGTGCGTGGCTGGCTCCCCCTGTTCTGTCCTGATATGCGTGGTTCCTCAGGTGGTGAGGTAATGCCGCGGCACCGAGAGCAGACAGGACAGCAGAGCCGGGTTTGTCGGTGGTGGCGGCCATCTTCCTGAGGCGGCGCGTGCGCAGAGTACTCTGCTTCCTGGGGCTTCAGGAAAATGGCCGCCGTGATCTCTATCTGCGCATGCGCGGCCTACCGCGGCCGTTTTCCTGAAGCCACAGGAAGCAGAGTACTGTATCTGCGCACGCGCCGCCTCAGGAAGATGGCCGCCACCACCGACAAACCCGGCTCTGCTGTCCTGTCTGCTCTCGGTGCCGCGGAATTACCTCACCACCTGAGGAAGGGACCCTCCTCAGGTGCACGCCGCCCACCGCGCCTCTGCCACGTCGCATCTCTGCCACAGCCACCGCCACACCGCTGCCGCAACCCCCCGGTAAGCTGCGGTCGGGCTATAAGACGCACCCCCCATTTTCCTCACAATTTTTTGGGGGAAAAAGTGCGTCTTATAGCCCGAAAAATACGGTATGCCTCAATGTCAACGGCTGCTCACTTTCCCCGGTCCCGCATGCTCGGTGCCTCGGGGTGATCCTCGACTCTGCCCTTTCTTTCAAGCCACATATTCAAACCCTAGCCACCTCCTGCCATCTCAAACTCAAAAATATTTCCAGAATCCGTGCATTCCTTGACCACGACACCACAAAAACACTAGTGCATGCCCTTATCATCTCCCGCCTTGACTACTGCAACCTCCTACTCTCTGGCCTCCCCTCTAGCACTCTGGCACCACTCCAAACCATCCTACATTCTGCTGCCCGACTAATCCACCTGTCTCCCCGTTATTCCCCAGCCTCTCCCCTATGCCAAGCCCTTCATTGGCTTCCTATCGTCCAGAGGCACCAGTTCAAAACCCTAACTATGACATACAAAGCCATTCACAACCTGTCTCCATACATCTGTGACATGGTCTCCCGTTACTTACCCTCACGCAACCTTCGATCCTCTCAAGATCTCCTTCTCTACTCTCCCCTTATCTCTTCTTCCCACAACCGCATACAAGACTTCTCCCGTGCCTCCCCTATACTCTGGAATTCTCTACCTCAACACATCAGACTCTTGCCTACCATGGAAATCTTCAAAAAGAACCTGAAGACCTACCTCTTCCGACAAGCTTACAACCTGCAGTGATCCTCAGTCTACTAAACCGCAGTACCAGTTCTACCCTCTCCTAGTGTATCCTCACCCATCCCCTGTAGATTGTGAGCCTTCGCGGGCAGGGTCCTCTCTTCTTCTGTACTTATGCGTGTCCTGTATTGCTCATATTTATTGTACTTGTCCATATTCGCCCCCTCTCACATGTAAAGCGCCATGGAATAAATGGCGCTATAAAAATGAATAATAATAATAATAATAATAAATTATCAGACATGTTCAGATTAGAGCTAGAGGAACCTGCAGATTCCTAGGACTTGGGGAACTGACTCTCCGTTCGCCATGAGAAGGAGTGGAATCCCCCTGTTGAGTCCATCTTTTGGATTTCCAAGTACGGAAAGTTTTCCAGGAATAAACTTGGTTAAGTTCATAATCTTTTTTGTCCCTCTGGAACTTAGTGCGTTTAATATCCGCAATTTTGTTTTCCGGTTTCAATAGATTATTTTCCATTCTATGTCCAAACTTGTTCATCTCTTCCAAATTATTGTGTTTATTTAAAGAAGTTTGTATGCTAGTAATCTCTTCTTTTATATGTGCGGCTTCTTGTTCTTCATACTTAATTATAAGCTCCATTAGGCGTATCAATCAATTTGATAAAATATCATCCCAATCACGTATAAATTCATCTGAATAATTGAATGTAGGTCTTTTATTGATACATTTTAATATGTCTTGAATAAAATAATTGATTTTATTGGATTACACACCGGAGATATTTTTCCTCTTCCTCTTTACATATCCATTCCTCACATCAGAAAAGTATACTGAAAAAGATTTAAAGAGGTCGTCCCATAAACAACATTTCCACAGAATAGGTGACAACGCTATGAAGAATGAGGGCTCAAAAATGCTGGAACCCCCCCGATCATAAAAACAGGGGCTCCAAAGTGTCCTGTGTGGATGGAGCAGCAGTGAGCATGTGCGACCACTGTTGTATTCACTGCCTAGAGGACTGGTGGTCGCACATGCTCTCTACAGCTCAATCCACACAGGAAACTTGGGATCCTCTGTTCTTGGGATCGGTGGTGTAAACAAGTGATCATACATTTGCCATCTCTCCTTAGGGGACAACTAATTTAGTAACTAGCCAGATATAGTCAAAGGGAACATTTCCATAGCCTGTCGGTGGGCCGCCAGTTGGGGGAGGACTTGCACAACTTCACTCTTTACTTTTCTTGCTCAGGAAATCTGATATGTCCTGATAAAGTTCCTCTGTTTTCACGGTGAGCTCAGATGTCTTTTTTATTAAGTAGCCCCTGTGAATGACAATTATTTCATATTAATATATTAGGTTTTTATTTTTTTTTACCATTACATCTTTTTGTCACTTTTCATCTTTTTTTGAAACCGGTCACCCGGATTATTGCGTCCGCACATGACGGACAACCTTTGAGGTACGGAGTAGACTGAACGTTGTAGGGATGTGGTCTCGCTGGTGTGCGACCGGAGGTAAGCAGGAGGGCGACTCTTCCAGGTTCTTTAAGCAAGTTTATTACAACTTCATAAACTTGCCTTAAAACAGAAAAGAAAACAGCCTTCTCTGGCACAAAGTAACAAAAAACAGATATAAAGTCCTGGTACTCTAACTGAGCACTCTTTCAGCAACCAGACTGGTGGTCTCCTCAGAACTCCCACACTGGAGGTTTCCACACCTCCAGCCACTCACACCTGTGGTCAGCAGCAGGCTCAATTATATATACCAGCCATTCAGCTAACACAGAGCACATGACCTGTGATGTGCTCTTGTGACCTCATCACAGGTTCTCAAACCATATACAAAGGTATAGTGAAGTCTTACTATCACTACATACCTCCCCCCTCTGCCTAAAGCCGTGGGCTTGGCACATTTCATTCACCGACTAGAAACTCCTTTCAGTCGTCTCCACAATCAGCCGGTCTGTCACAGTTTGCCTTAGGTCACTGAGTCCTGATCTAATTGAGGTGTCACTGCCTCTAGCTCTTATTTCAGGCCATCTATGTTCTGTCTTAGTTTCACTTTGATGACCTTCATTCTGCAGCGAACCTCTGTGCCTCTCTATACTGTGGGTTGAAGGTGACTGCCTTTTTTTTCTCAACTCTTGCAGCTGTCTGTTGGTCTGCTTCTTCTCAAGTTTTAGCTGCTCTATTCTTCCCTGGTTCACCTCCAAGAGCATCCGGATCTTCCCAAGGCTTTCCACCAACGTCCTCCGACTTGGAGGTTTTCTTGTTGGCTCCCGACATCTCTGTTTCTCGTGGAGGTATTGTAGTGGCATAGCTCTTATGTCCGCCTCCCGCTTCACTGTGACTTTCCGGGTGTGGCCATCTGGGTGGCGGTTCCCTTGATGCCTTTCTTTCGCCGTCGAGGCCCCTTCTTTGGTCAACCTCTTCAGTTCACTCTCTTCCCGTACGCACGGACCGGGAGAGCGCAACCATTCGATTTCCTGGTCTGTCGTGGATTTCCTGAGCTGTGCGTTAGCTTCCTTCTCTATCTGGAGTTTTTTTTAGAATTTTCTCTTGCTCCTCTGCCCAGCATCGGTGCCTTCTTCTCTCCGTAGAAGTTCCTGCTGATGCTTCTCCTGGGCCTCTCTGAGCATCTCCGTATCTTTCACTAGGACTTGGTTCGCCGTCAGGCACGCTGATAGTTGACCTTGGACTTTAGAGAGTTCTTTCTCCAGGTCCTTCATTCGTTGCTCAATCTCTTGTCTCCGTATCTTTTCTCGCATGACTGTCTCTTTAAGCAGCTCTATCTCATGGCCCTGCTCTCTTTTATCCAGTACAAGTGGCACCATCCTTCTCCCTTTTTTTCTCTTCTTAGAGAGCATAGGCTGTCTGGCCTTCCTGCAGCCCCTGCGGTGAGGAGAAGGTCTGCCACTTGTACCTGACTCCACCTTGCTGCACTCGCTTTCACTTGCGGTTAAGTTACAGTCTGCATAGGAGTCAATCCCACTCCTCTGTCATTTTGGAACGGCAAGTCCCCACTTAACCAGGTGTCGGCCCCTATTCCTGGGGCAACCCAGTTTTCTGCGGACCTATATTTGGTCACCCCAAAGTCCTCACTTTGGTCTGAGCCACCCTTTCTTACGGCTACCAGGCACTGGGTATCTTTGACTTTAGGGTGGCTACCTCTGTTTTACCCACCACACTATCAGCAACCACTACAGCCTCCTGCAGGGGTGGGCCTCTCTTAGGGTCATTCTGGTTCCCTTCTGAGCAATCAGCCAGTGCTTCGTCCCACACCTCCCAAAACCGTTTACAATCCTGGCCTATTATTATAGGATATGGTAAGTCTGGGACTACAGGGACATCCTGGGTAGAAATAATAGTGTCCGTCTCAACAATTACCCTGGTTACCTGATACTCCCTAGTGACCCCATGAATGCAAGGGACTTCCATCTTTTTTTCGGGAATCAGATAGACAGGGAGTGTGTCGCTCAGCAGAGTCACCTGGCTTCCTGAGTCTAGAAGTCCCTTCACACACTCTCCATTCACTATTAGAGAACAGTTCAATGCCCCCCGGTCAGATGTAAAGTCAGTACACCATTCGCGACATACACTGTTCAAACCCTGAACCCGGCAACAGTTCCTCGGCTCATCCGCCGCCACCTCTCCTCTCCTCATCGACTCAGCTTTAGACTCCGCCCCTTCTGAGTGTGGCAGTAGTTTGTTAGGGTTTATTGGTTCCCCATCCTCGCTAGGGGCTTCAGAACCCTTTCTCCACAGATGCCAAAACAGACAGAAATCCTGGCCTATAATTATAGGACGCACCAAGTCCCGAACGACGCCGACTTCATGGGACTCAGTACTATGCGTTGTTTCAATGTCTACTCTGGCCATAGGGTAGTCCTTTACATCACCATGTATGCATTGAACACCAACTTTTTTCCCTGGTAGTATGTTGAGAGGAAAAGTAGCCCTAATCAAGGTCACTAAGCTCCCAGAGTCTAGCAGCGCCGTTACTGCTTCACCGTTCACCTTCACAGGACATACTTGAGGACCCTGATTGGGGAACGGGTTTCCACTGCAGGCTGGATATGCATACCATGAAATACGGTGTCCTATGCTGCAGTCCATCTGCTCAGTGGTCTGCGGACACCGGGCAGCTATATGTCCTGGCTCGCGGCACCTCCAACAAATAATATCACCCGTAGTGACCTTGGGCACCACCTACCCCCGCCATTTTGACCTTGGGCTCCCCACCCCTTTTTGGGACTCTGCCCCCTGTTGGGGCCGCCAGTATGGAATAGGCTGCTTCCCAAGGCACCTTCCATTCCCTGGTACCTCTCGACCAGTCCGACCAGTTCATCAGCATTCCGGGGATCACCCTGGGCAACCCAAGTCTGTAGGGGTTTTGGCAGGGAGTGCACAAACCGATCCATGACGACTCTTTCTACTATCTGTGCTGGCGTAGCGGACTCTGGCTGTAGCCATTTCTGGACCAGGTGCAGTAAGTCAAACATTTGGGAGCGAGGTGGTTTGTCCCGGTGATAAGCCCAGCGGTGCACCCTCTGTGCCCTGATAGTCATTGTTACCCCCATACGTGCGAGGATCTCTACCTTTAGCTTAGGATATTCCTGAGCGTCCTGCACAGTCAAATCATAATACGCCTTCTGGGGTTCACCTGTCAGGTATGGGACCAATATCTCTGCCCACTGCCCTGGGGGAAGTCTTTCCCTCTCAGCAACCCTCTCAAATACAGACAGGAAGGCTTCCACATCATCCCCGGGGGTCATTTTTTGTAATGTGCATCTTACCGCCTTTCTGACGTGGTTGTCATCAGCCAGACCTGGGGTTGGGGCGCTAGTCCTGCCCTGTATGGCGGTTGTCAAAAGCTGCATCTGCTGCCGATGCTCCTGCTGCATCTGCTGCAAGAACATCCTGTTGGTTTCTTGCTGCTGTTCCTGTGCCTGTTGCTGCTGTACCTGTGCCTGGACCAAGTGTTTCAGCAGGTCTTCCATTTTCTCCGGCAATGCTGGCCGGATTGCTATAGCCTTGACCCACGACATGCAGTAATCAGTCTCACTTCTCTGCTGGGAACGCTGCCCGCATTCTCCACCAATTGTAGGGATGTGGTCTCGCTGGTGTGCGACCGGAGGTAAGCAGGAGGGCGACTCTTCCAGGTTCTTTAAGCAAGTTTATTACAACTTCATAAACTTGCCTTAAAACAGAAAAGAAAACAGCCTTCTCTGGCACAAAGTAACAAAAAACAGATATAAAGTCCTGGTACTCTAACTGAGCACTCTTTCAGCAACCAGACTGGTGGTCTCCTCAGAACTCCCACACTGGAGGTTTCCACACCTCCAGCCACTCACACCTGTGGTCAGCAGCAGGCTCAATTATATATACCAGCCATTCGCTAACACAGAGCACATGACCTGTCATGTGCTCTTGTGACCTCATCACAGGTCCTCAAACCATATACAAAGGTATAGTGAAGTCTTACTATCACTACAACGTATAAAACATGTTTATGGAGAAAAATCCTACTTATCTTTTTTTACCGTATGTCTTGGACAAGGGGTTTTTCGAACAAATCCATAAGGCTCTTCCCAGCTTCTGGAGACACCTTATTCACGGCCTCATAGACATAGAAGGCCACAGTGTCCGGAATGATCAGCCAGTCCCGACGCACATGTCTCCTGGAAACGGCTTTCCCTTCAACTTCTATTATGGGTTCCAGTAAAAGCATAAAAAAGAACAAAAAATGTTATGGGTTTGCTATGGTCTATGTTGAGCTTTGCATCAAGATTCACCTACCACCGGACAGAAGGAGCAGGAAGCAGGTGGCTGCCATAACCGGCAGACGCATGACCGGATCCCAACAGGTAAAGAAACCGCTATATGTAGATCTGAGGTCGGCGCTGGAAGAATACGAAGAATATTGAGGTCATGACATCAACGGTGGAGACGAGAAACCTAAGACCCAAAATCACATTTCACTGCAAAACTGACCTAAAACATGAGCATAAAATAGTAAAATGGACTTGATATACCGATACCTGGGGAGCAGGATAATGGCACTGATCCTGGGGAGCAGGGTAATGACACTGATACTGGGGAGCAGGATAATGACACTGATACTGGGGAGCAGGATAATGACACTGATACTGGGGAGCAGGATAATGGCACTCATACTGGGGAGCAGGATAATGGCACTGATACTGGGGAGCAGGATAATGGCACTGTACTGGACGATAATGGCAGATACTGGAGCAGGATAATGACACTGATACTGGGGAGCAGGATAATGACACTGATACTGGGGAGCAGGATAATGACACTGATACTTGGGGAGCAGGATAATGGCACTGATACTGGGGTGCAGGATAATGGCACTGATACTGGGGAGCAGGATAATGGCACTGATACTGGGGAGCAGGATAATGGCACTGATACTGGGTGCAGGATAATGCACTGATACTGGGGAGCAGGATAATGACACTGATACTGGGGAGCAGGATAATGACACTGATACTGGGGAGCAGGATAATGACACTGATACTGGGGAGCAGGATAATGGCACTGATATTGGGGAGCAGGATAATGGCACTGATACTGGGGAGCAGGATAATGGCACTGATACTGGGGAGCAGGATAATGCACTGATACTGGGGAGCAGGATAATGACACTGATACTGGGGAGCAGGATAATGACACTGATACTGGGGAGCAGGATAATGACACTGATACTGGGGAGCAGGATAATGGCACGATACTGGGGAGCAGGATAATGGCACTGATACTGGGGAGCAGGATAATGGCACTGATACTGGGGAGCAGGATAATGGCACTGATACTGGGGAGCAGGATAATGGCACTGATACTGGGGAGCAGGATAATGGCACTGATACTGGGGAGCAGGATAATGGCACTGATACTGGGGAGCAAGGATAATGGCACTGATACTGGGGAGCAGGATAATGCACTGATACTGGGGAGCAAAGGGTAATGACACTGATACTGGGGAGCAGGATAATGACACTGATACTGGGGAGCAGGATAATGACACTGATACTGGGGAGCAGGATAATGACACTGATACTGGGGAGCAGGATAATGGCACTGATACTGGGGAGCAGGATAATGGCACTGATACTGGGGGCAGGATAATGGCACTGATACTGGGGAGCAGGATAATGGCACTGATACTGGGGAGCAGGATAATGGCACTGATACTGGGGAGCAGGATAATGACACTGATACTGGGGAGCAGGATAATGACACTGATACTGGGGAGCAGGATAATGACACTGATACTGGGGAGCAGGATAATGACACTGATACTGGGAGCAGGATAATGGCACTGATATGGGGAGCAGGATAATGGCACTGATATGGGGAGCAGGATAATGGCACTGATACTGGGGAGCAGGATAATGGCACTGATACTGGGGAGCAGGATAATGCACTGATACTGGGGAGCAGGATAATGACACTGATACTGGGGAGCAGGATAATGACACTGATACTGGGGAGCAGGATAATGACACTGATACTGGGGAGCAGGATAATGGCACTGATACTGGGGAGCAGGATAATGAACTGATAGGGGAGCAGGATAATGCACTGATACTGGGGAGCAGATAATGCACTGATACTGGGGAGCAGGATAATGGCACTGATACTGGGAGCAGGATAATGCACTGATACTGGGGAGCAGGAAATGGCACTGATACTGGGAGCAGGATAATGGCACTGATACTGGGAGCAGGATAATGCACTGATACTGGGGAGCAGGATAATGGCACTGATACTGGGAGCAGGATAATGCACTGATACTGGGGCAGGATAATGACACTGATACTGGGAGCAGGATAATGCACTGATACTGGGGAGGATAATGACTGACAGATATACTGACTGGGAGAGATGGCACTGAACTGGGGGCAGGATAATGGCACTGATACTGGGAGCAGGATACATGAACTGGGGAGCAGGATAATGGCACGATACTGGGAGGATAATGGCACTGATACGGGAGCGAATGCAGATAATGGCAGTGAATACTGGGGAGCAGGATAATGCACTGATACTGGGAGCAGGATAATGGGACTGATACTGGGGGCAGGATAAGGCACTGATACTGGGAGCAGGATAATGAGCACTATCTGGGAGCAGGATAATGGCATGATCGGGGGCAGGATAATGGCACGATACGGGAGCAGGATAATGACACGAACGGAGCAGGTAATGGAGATATGGGACGATAGGGCAATCTGATACTGGGGAGCGATAATGCACTGATACTGGGGAGAGGATAATGGCACTGATACTGGGGAGCAGATAATGCACTACTGGGAGCAGATATGGCACTGATACTGGAGGAGCAGATATGACGATACTGGACGGAATAATGCACTGATACTGGGAGCAGGATAATGCACGATCTGGGCAATATCACTGATACTGGGAGCAGATAATGGCCTGATATGGGGAGCAGGATAATGGCATACTGGGGACAGATAAGACAAATGATACTGGGAGCAGGATAATGCACTGATACTGGGAGCAGGATAATGCACTATACTGGGAGAGAAAGCACTGATACTGGAGCAGGATAATGCACTGAACTGGGGCAGATATGGCACTGATACGGGAGAGGATAAGATGAAGGGAGCAGGATAATTGATAATGGGAGCAGGATAATGCACGATACTGGGAGCAGGATAATGGCACGATCGTCGGGAGCAGGAATGGCACTGATACTGGGGAGCAGGATAGGCACTGATACTGGGACAGAAATGCACTGATACTGGGGAAGACACTGGGAGATAATGCATACGGGCAGATAATGCACTGATACTGGGGGCAGGATAATGCACTGATACTGGGAGCAGATAGCACTGATACTGGGAGCAGGATAATGCACTGATACTGGGTGCAGATATGGACAGAATGGCGATAATGGCAGATATGGATACGGATAATGACTGTACTGGGACAGGATAATGCACTGATACTGGGACAGGATAATGACTGATGGGGACAGATAACACTGACACGAATGAGATAATGCAGATACCGATACGGGGGGATAATACTGATACTGGGCAGGATAATGACCTGAACTGGGGCAGGTATGACACGATATGGGGCAGAAATGACATACTGGGGCAGGATAATGCACTGATACTGGGAGGATAAGCATGAACTGGGAGATAATGCACTGATACTGGAGCAGATAAACTATACTGGGGTCAGGATAATGACACACTGGGCAGGATAAGACACTGATACTGGTAGAAATGCACTGAACTCGGAGTGCAGAATACAACTGATAACTGGGTACAGAAAATAGATGAACGGTATGAACTATATTGGTGGTGTATGACAGAAATGTGGGGAGGATCAAGAACACTGATATGGAGCAAAATGACACTGTACTGGAGCAGGAGGTCAGTATTGGGGGAGGTATGGCCTTAACAGACAGGATAATGCACAGATACAGCAGGATATGGAGTACAGCAAATACCTATACTGGGACGATAATCACATAGCAAAAAGCCAATCTCAGCACAGAAATGACGTACTTCACAATAATGCACTATCTCCTAATACCCATATAAGCAGGATAATCACTATATGCCATAAGAATACTGGACAATAATGCACGATACTGGACAATAATGCACGATACTGGACAATAATGCCACAGATACTGGCAATAAACACTGATACTGCGTTGCCTGATTATGGCAGGAAAGGCCTGAAAGACATCATATTGGCCCAAAAATGCCTATACATGCTGCCCATATACCTGAATCCTCAGATAATGCACGTACGGGCAGTAAGCACTATACTGGGGAATAAGCACTGATAGGGCAGATAAGGCACTGATACGGACGATATGCACTATCGGGACAATAATGCACTGATACGGGAGCAGGAAAGCACTGAACTGGGAGCAGATAATGGCACGATACGGCAGGAATGCACTGAACTGGAGCGGATAATGCCTATACGGGCAGATAATGCACTGAACTGGACAGATATGCACGAACGGGCAAATGCACTGAACGGGCAGATAATGGCACTGAACCGGCAGATAATCACGATACTGGGCAGAAATGGCCTGATCTGGGCAGATAATCACGATACGGGAGCAGGATATGACACAGATACTGGCAGATAATGGCACTGATACGGGACAATAATGCACGATTGGACAGATAATGCACTGAACGGGGAGCGGGGGGATAATGCACTATACTGGGGTGACGCAATAACACTGAACTGGACAGGATAATGCCTGATACTGGAGCAGATAATGGCACGAACTGGAAGATATGCACTGATACGGGCAGGATAATGACATACGGGGCAGATAATGGCACTGACTGGGGAGCAGAAAATGGCACGATACTGGTTGCAGAATAATGGCACGGAACTACTGGGCAGAAATGCACTGAACTGGGGCGGATAAGCACTGATACGGCAGATAATGGCACTGAACTGGGCAGTAAGCACTGATACTGGGGCAGGATAATGGACACTATACGACAGAAAGCAAATGAATACTGGGCAAAAGCACTGATACGGGAGAAAATGGCACTGACTGGGACAGATAAGCACGATACTGGGACAAAATGCACATACTGGACAGATAATGACAATACGATACGGGAGCAGAAATGCCGATCTGGAGCAGAAATCCGAACGAGAAACTGGAGCAATAATGCACTGATACTGGGCAGATAAGACACTGTCGGGGCGGATAAGCCGATACTGAGTCAGGAATAACACGATACTGGGACGATAATGCACGAATGGGACAGAAGCACTAACTGGCAAATGCACTGACGGAATAATCACTTACTGGACAGATAATACTAGGCAGTACACTGATACTGGCATATGCACTACGGGCAAACTGTACTGAGATAATGCACTGACTGCGAAGCCTACGACAGTAATAACTGAACGGCAGAACACGACGGAGATAATCATGAACGATAAGCGATAGGGAAAAACTCAGATAATCCTTCACAGATGAATGACTGGAATAATGCCTATGACATAACATATACGAGCAGAATACACGTAGGCCATTGGAGAATACAACGACGAAAGACACGATGAATATCCAACTAAATCCTGACACGCTGCATCACTAGACAAACTCTAAACCATCGGCAATACATCTCAATAATCACGACTGACAATATGCCTACACTTGGGGTGCAGGATAATGACACTGATACTCGGGGTACAGGATAATGACACTGACACTCGGGGTACAGGAAAGTGACACTGACACTTGGGGTACAAGATAATGACAATGATACTGACACTTGGGCTGTGACTTATGACGTGTATATATAGCGGGGGAGGCTCATGATTATATTAAGGTCATTCTTTTCTTACCGCTGATTATAAATGGTCGTCCCTCCGTGTTCTCTGTCACTCAGTGGTCAGTGAAACTGTTACAAGTGGGTTAGAGGATAAATCGCTCTCAGTTCATTGCTTACAGGTCAAAATCCAGTTTGCATAACTTTGGCATCAAGCTTCAAAATAATCCTTCTAACCGTTACTGGAAGCAGGGCCGGCTCCAGGTTTTTATGTGCCCCAGGCGAAAGAGTCTCAGTGGGCCCCTTTAACACAGACCACGATTCATGATGCACAGATACAGCAGAGAAATATGGGTATAGTACAATGCCAAACACTTCACTTCTTCCATTACATGAGTGATATCTATTGTAAATTCTACAATAGCTCAAAAACCGCCAAATCCTCACAGCGCACAGAACAGACTGGACAGTACAGTCCTCCATACAATATTATGGGCACCACATAGTCTCCCCCTCATCACCCATATAATACCCCATGCAGGATGTCACCCCCCATCACCCATATAATGCTCCATACAGAATACTGGACCCAATATAATGCTCCATACAGAATACTGGACCAAATATAATGCTCCATACAGAATACTGGACCACATATAATGCTCCATACAGGATACTGGTCCCCATATAAAGCTCCATACAAAATATGGAGCTCTCCTCTGCGCTGTGCTGCGTTCTGCACTGTTATGGCTCAGGAAAGGGCGCCGTGGAAAGACTCCCATCATCATCATTGCCTGCCCATTATCATCATCGCCTCCCCATCATCATCATTGCCTGCCCATCATCATCAATGCCTGTCCATCATCATCAATGCCTGCCCATCATCATCATTGCCTCCCCATCATCATCATCGCCTCCCCATCATCATCATTGCCTGCCCATCATCATCAATACCTGCCCATCAACATCATTGCCTGCCCATTATCATCATCGTCTCCCCATCATCATCATTGCCTCCCATCATCATCATCGTCTCCCCATCATCATCACTGCCTGCCCATCATCATCAATGCCTGCCCATCATCATCAATGCCTGCCCATAATCATCATTGCCTCCCCATCAATATCATTGCCTGCCCATCATCATCACTGCCTGCCCATCATCATCAATGCCTGCCATAATCATCATTGCCTCCCCATCATCATCACTGCCTGCCCATCATCATCACTGCCTGCCCATCATCATCAATGCCTGCCCATAATCATCATTGCCTCCCCATCAATATCATTGCCTGCCCATCATCATCAATGCCTGCCCATCATCATCAATCATCATTGCCTCCCCATCATCATCATCACTGCCCTCCCCCCACCACCATCACACATACAGCAGACACACACACACAAAGCACCGCACTACAGACACACACACTGATACACACAGAGACACATACACAGACACACACACAGACATCTCACCTGTCCGGCGTCCGCGCCTCACTGCCACAGCCGGCCGCTGAATGATGACGTCATTCAGCGGCGCTGCTGTGAGAGGAAGCGTCGGCGTCCTGCAGGCGCCCCCTGGAGCCCGGAGCTGCGGCAGCGGAGGCACGGGGAGAGGTGAGTATTGCGCCGGCTGCTGCCGGGGCCCTGAGCAAGGGGGGGGGCCCAGTGGCGGCGCTGACACCGCTAACGGGCGCCGGGGTGCCAGACGGCGAGTGGGCCCCCCCCGCCTGCTCAGGGCCCCAGCACTTGCCCGGTGTGTGCCGGGTGCTGACGCCGGCCCTGACTGGAAGCAGCAATCCTGAACTCAATATCGACACTTCAACAAGCCTTGCCATATAACTTGGAATAAAAGTCAAATCAGAACCTCAGTTTGCATACACAGTGTTTCTTTTTTTTTATTTAAACCATTCAGGTTAGTTATAAACAACTCAATATAAGCTCATCAACTAAAACTTCGTTGTTTCAAACTCTCATCATCATGGTTCATATTTATTTTAGTATAACAAACCAAAGGTATACACAAGAGACGTCATAAACATCAATAAAAATCACTGATATATGATCAGGTGCTGCCATTGTTTAAATTTCCAAACGCCCTCTGCATCAGAACCAGCACCGCCTTTACTGTCTAATTTATAAATCAAGTATAATCTAGAAAGGATCAGCCCGACACACTTATTCACAGATAAATGCTTCTCTGTGAAAAGTCCTAAATTCCTCACATCCCACAAACTCTGCATCACACAAGTCATAATTAACCATAGGATTCTATTTTTCACACGACCACATGCACCAATTCCAAACATTGCAACACGCCAGTCAATAAAACTCACACCCGCTAACTCCTTAAGGTACTGCCACACTAAACAATCCCGCTAGCGATCACTATAACGACGCATACTAATGCGATCGCTAGCGGATTGTTTCTATATCGCTAAATGCTGCGCATTTAGCGATATAGTTAACGACGCTATCGCCGTTAGCGATCTTCTTAACGACTTTAGCGGTACAAAAGTACCGCTAAATCGCTAAGAAAAGGTGCCACACAGCGATAAGATACTTACCCAGCGGGAGCGCCAGCGATGAAATAGGGTCCGGAACGATTCCAGCGACGAGCGAGATCACAGCAGGAAGCTCGTCGCTGGAAGCTGCCGCACTGAACATATCGCTAACGGGATCGCTAAAAGTGACGTTTTTTAGCGATCCGTTAGCGATATTGTTTAGTGTGGCATACCCTTTACAAACCACCTACACACTTCCACGCACTGTACGCGTAATCACAGTCCCACATAGTATGCCACACAGTCTCACATCCACCACATCCTTCTCTCGGCACACTTCCGTTCTGGTCAGACCTCATCTCTTCTGAACCTGTCGCACAGGCAAAATATTGTGCAAGGACATCCATACAATATCCCTCTGTCTATTAGACATCCCATGCGTTCCCAAACTCTTCCATGCAACCGAGACTTCATTCCCTCTCAACCCACAATATTACCCTCCACATCATTCTTATGTATTATCTTCATCACCTTCTTAGTCATTCTAGAATCATTCATCGGCACACTCATAAATCATGCTTCCTCACAAACGTCCAATCACCTCATACCAGACCGACACTTGAAAGCAACAGGCACTCTAGCATCCCTCTTTCTCCAACACAAACCATACAACATCCAACCAGCAGAATAACTTGCCATATACGCGCCTTTATTTCCTTTATTCAGCAAAATAACTACCGTTTTGGTATACTGAAGCCCCAGAAAAAAATCTCAATGTTTGGAAAGGCCATGCCACCATGGTGACAAGCCTTGAAAAGACTTTCTCTTTTAAGTTTCTCTATTTTACTGCTCCAGGAAAAAGTAAAAACAAACTTTTCCACTCTTTTTATTTTTCTTTAAGACGGTGGAAAAACTGTTGCAATAACAAGCAAAATCGGAAGAATCACCGCTTTTATGACCAAAATCTTACCACTCAAGGTCAAGTCTCTCAGTCGCCAAAAATTATGCACAATCCACGCTCCTCCCAGCTCTCCTTACCTTCCAAGTCCTTATTAAATAACACTCCCAGCACTTTGAGAGCACCTTACTCACACTTAACCCCCTCCATTTTAACCCCGTCATTCCCAAAACATTTAAAGCTACATTTATTCCAATTCACTCTAAAGCCAGACGCATCACAGAAAAACTCCAAAAGCAACTTAACCCTACTCATAGACGCAACACTTTCACTCACAACCACAACATCATCCATATATCCAAGAACTTTCACATGCTTCCCACCACTCCCAGGTACCAACAAACCTCGCACCACTTTATCACTTCTCACCAAGCACAACAAAGGTTCTATTACACATACAAACAAGACGGGACATGGGACACCCCTGCCTTACACCAGACATAATATTCACTTTCTGACTCAACCACCCATTAACAAGAAACTCACTTGACACACAATTGTTATGTTTCGGTAGCTGAGGAGAAACAGCAAAAATAGCCAAAGTAGCAATACACCAGAGAGGCTGGAAACTAGTGGGTTGCAGAACCCTAAACTAACCGCAACACTAGAAGTAGCCGTGGAGCGTTCCTACGGTGATCCTAGACGCCTCGTCACAGCCGGAGAGATAGCTACACCTAAAGGCAGAAAGATGAAAGCTAACTGCCCCGTAGCAGAACCCCCAAAGAAATAGGAAGCCCCCAAACATGTAATGGCGGTTAGACAAGAAGAAAATACAAACACAGACAGAAAATAGAATGAGCAAACGCTGGGGCCCAACTCTGACTAGATAGAAAAGTACAGGAAAGAATTCTGACTGCAACCCAAAAAAACCCTGACAAAAATACCAACACTTCTGATTAACAAAAAAACTGAGATCACATGATCTCTACCACCTAAATCAGATCTCTGGTGTAACACACAGCAATTCAGCAAATAAAAAGTGACACAGGAACAGAGCAAAAGTGCAAACACAAACTGAGCACAAATGCAGCGCCAGGCCCCAAAAGGGGACCAGGCTGAAGTCCACTGCAAGGCAGCAAACCAGCAAGGAAAATCCAACCAGAGGAAAAAAAAACAGCAAGTCACTTATCTGAATGATAGCAGGAATGCAAGCTGAGCTCCAACCAAGACCTGGAAGAACAATTGATTACCAGCAAGGCTGATGGGAGTTCAGGTCACTTATATCAGACCATTCGGACCCAGCTGAAAGCCATTCAGCAATTGGTTCATTACCCTCAGCAACCACCGGAGGGAGCCCCAGCTCCGAAGTCGCCTCCAACGTGTTCACAACACACAATCATACAAAGACATTATCCCATTCACAAATTTTTTAGGAAATCCCATTCTCTCTAGAACTTTAAACAAAAACACATGCGAGACCCTATCAAACGCTTTCTCAAAATCAATTGTCAGACCCATACACTTCCGTTTCCGTTTGACTTAAAATAAAATCCAAATCAGGACTGGAGTCTAAGGGGTAAAGTTTCTTGAGATAAAGGAGTTAATATGACTATGCACCATCCACGGTGGACTAGGATTGCTATGCGTTAGTATCTAATATCTCTGGAGGTCTGGAGGGTTATTGTTTAACACTTAATATTATAGAATTGTATTATTATTTTGGTGAAAATATTGATGGTCGTCTCTGGAAGGAAAGTTAACTTATACTTTTATAATTGTATTTTAATGTTGAATAGGTCCAATATTGCCTGATACAGAGCTCTCCAAATGCAGAGAGACTATCATAGCTTGTATAAAAGCCAAGGCCAGGAATGCAGCAGCCATCTTATGACGAATCTGGATAGTGACAGAACATCACAGTTTAGCCATAGAGATAGGGGGAGAAATTAATAAAATACTGAAGAAACTGTGTGACAACACAGCCGTGAAGAAGACTAGCTGTTGAAGAAAAGATTATAGTGTCATACTTGTCTTTTCAGGGAAAATTCCAATTTCAAAAGGTTCGTTCTTATAAATAGATCTTGGAGATCTGAACACTGTAACCCACGTCAATAGCAAAAACATGTTCAAAAGAATGGGAAAATGTTTGACATCACCATCATGGTCATGCTTGATAGCCTTAGAAGCGCTGTACATGGAATGTAATTACTCCGCACCGGAGTTTACAATCTAATCTCACAAATGCAAAACTTTCCAAGCAAAGTCAATCATCCTGTTAGGATTTGAACCTGTGAGCCATGGCTTGCTGGTCTGTTCCCTTGCTGTGGAGCTATTTCGGAACTTGAATAATTTCAGCCTCAAACCATATGAACTTCATCTGGGATAGAGATCATCACCTGCCCTGCTGATTGTTCCCTCCCTGATTGTGACTGATTGGATAGAGATCATCACCTGCCCTGCTGATTGTTCTCGCCCTGATTAAGACTGATTGGACCTGCTATATATACCTGGCCCTGTGCAGCTTCCTGTTGCTGAGTATATTGTGGTGCTCAGTCTAACTGAGTGAAGCATTATCTGAGCTCCTGATCTGGAAGGTGTTCTGCTGGCATCTTCCTGTCTCTTGTGGAAACCCTGCTGTTCCTACCTCCAACTCTATTCACCTAAACGGACTTGGTGCTTGTGTGTGATCTCGGCCGGCCCGTGCTCGGGCGGGCTCCGGCATCTGCCGACATAGTGAACCACCACCGCCATATACGGCACTTCCAGAAGTCCTTCCTTGGTCCGCTCACCTGCACACTTCTGCTCCGGCCACTGACTTCCAGTCCTGTATCGCCAGTAACGTGACAGAATACTCAGCCTCTCAAAAATGGAGGCCGCTGGAGCAGAAACTTTGGAAAGACGTGTCAGAAAACTGCAGGGTGCAATGTCCAGTTTGCACACCAAACAGGTGAATGGAAAAGCACGGATGGACGCATTTATTGCACAAAGCGATCATAATGTCCAGAACCACCAACAAGCTATCCAAGATCTGCAGAATGCAGTACAAGTGTTGACTGCTCGAATTACCCAGCAAGAAGGACAAGCTTCCGCCTCAGCGTCTGCCACGCCCCCCAAGCTACCACCTTTTCGTTTTGGCGGTGATCGAGATAAATTTTGTGGATTTTTGAATCAATGTTACCTGTTCTTCGATACACATGCTAATCAGTTTCCGACTGATAGGTCAAAGGTGCTATGCATCATTATGCTGTTAACCCACAAAGCGATCGCTTGGGCTAATCCTCTGATTGAGACTCGGGACGCACGTTTAGACAATCTGAACGAGTTTATTCGAGCGATGCAGCAGATGTTTGATGACCCAAACCGTGCAGCTACTGCTGAATCAACGTTGCTGGCATTACGACAAGGCAAACGCCCCGTCGCAGAGTATGCTATGGAGTATAGGAGGTGGGCCGTTGACACTGAATGGAATAATGCAGCAAAAGTATCTTTCTTTAAAAGAGGACTTTCTAGTGCAGTAAAGGACGAACTTGCCCGTGGAGAGACCCCTTCGGATCTGGATGATTTCATCAAGCATTGCATCCGGGTTGACACCCGTCTGTCTGAACGACGACAAGAGAAGTGGACCTCCATGAATCGTTCAACTAACTCTTATAACTCCTCCCTGCCATCGGTCACTAAAGAAGTGCCTAGCCGGAATGTCCGAGATACAGAACTAGAGCCAATGCAAGTGGATGCGATCCAGAGACGAGCGAGTGCAGAACGAAGAGAACAGAGATTTAAAGAGAATCTATGTCTGTACTGCGGGGAAGCGGGACATTTTCTTATTAACTGTCCAAGTCGTCCCACAAACCGTTCAAGAAAAATGGTGGCGGCTATAATGGATCCTGATTCTTCCGACGAGGAGTCTTTCATCTCAGAGACTGATTATGCTAAAGATGAGATCCAGTCCATATCATCCATAGTTCCACCTACCAGGAAGGAGAGCCGTGAATCCCACTATTTTGTAACTATCAAACTAAAGGTTAACTCCCAGTGGATCACTGCATCAGCCATGATCGACTCTGGGGCCAGCGGGATGTTCATGGATTCTGCATTTGCTCAAAATCATGGCATAGATATGCAGAAAAGACGTTCACCTATTGTGATGGAGACGGTAGATGGATCTCCACTGAATTCGGGGCCAGTGGATCATGAGACAGGACCTTTGGAGATCTATATTGAGCCGCAGCATCGTGAGATGTTGACATTCCTAATTATTTCTTCTCCACATTTTCCCATCATTTTAGGTTTGCCCTGGTTGCAGAAGCACAATCCTATCATCGATTGGGAGATGAAAAAGATCAGTTTCCCCGAAAAGGAAGGTCAGACGGAGGTTCCAAGCGAATCCACATTAGAAGCAGTTCAGAATCCAGAATTGCCTCAGCTACCAGCGGTGTATGAAGATTTCTTGGATGTCTGTGACAAGAAGGGAGCGGATACACTTCCCCCGCATCGACCATACGACTGCCCAATAGAACTACTCCAGGGGCGGCTATACCGTTTGGAACTATCTACCCTTTAGCGGGTCCTGAACTGAAGGCTCTTAAAGAATTTATTGATGAAAACCTAAGCAAAAAATGTATTCGTCCATCATCCTCGCCCGCTGGAGCCCCTATATTCTTTGTCAAGAAGAAGGATGGAACATTACGCCCAGTAGTGGACTACAGGGAGCTTAATAAAGTCACGGTAAAAAAACGTTATCCTCTACCGTTGATCCCTGAACTCCTAGAAAGAGTACAAAGTGCGAAGATCTTCACTAAGTTAGATTTACGAGGGGCATACAATTTAGTACGTATAAAGCCTGGAGATGAATGGAAAACGGCCTTTCGTACCCGATACGGACACTTTGAAAGTCTAGTGATGCCCTTCGGACTCGCTAATGCTCCAGCTACCTTCCAGCACCTGGCAAATGATATTTTCCGAGACCTGTTGGATCAGTTCATGGTCGTTTATCTAGATGACATCCTGATCTTTTCAAACTCTATGGAGGAACATCAGACGCACGTAAGACAAGTGCTACAACGGTTAAGGGAGAATGCGCTGTATATTAAATTAGAAAAATGTGAATTCCATCGAGAAGAGATTCAGTTCTTGGGATACGTCATTTCACCTCAAGGATTACGGATGGATGCTAAGAAAACGCAAGCTATCACCGAGTGGCCTATCCCTAAAAATGTGAAAGAAGTTCAGCGTTTTGTGGGGTTCGCCAACTTTTACAGACGCTTTATTAAGAATTTTTCAGAAATCGTGCTACCCATCACGCAATTAACAAAAAAAGGAGCAAAATTCATCTGGACACCCCAAGCGCAAGAAGCGTTCTCTCGTTTAAAAACGAAATTCACAACGGCTCCCATATTACGCCATCCTGACCCTGAATTGGCTTTTATCATCGAGGTGGATGCTTCAGACTGTGCGGTCGGCGCTATCCTTTCTCAGAGGACAGGAGAAAAGAAGTTGCTGCATCCATGTGCATTTTTCTCACAACGTATGTCTGTAGCCGAGAAGAACTATGACGTGGGAAATAAAGAATTGCTCGCCATCATATCAGCATTCAAAGAGTTGAGACATCATCTCCAAGGGGCTGCACAACAAATTTTGGTGTTGACCGATCATCGCAATCTAGAGTTTATCAGGTCTGCAAAATGCCTCTCTCCTCGGCAGACTCGTTGGAGTCTGTTTTTGAATCAATTCAATTTTGTAATTTCATTTCGACCAGGCTCCCGTAACAAGAAAGCAGACGCATTATCCAGAATGTTTTCAAGCGAAACTAATCTTGTAACAACACCCAAACCCATTGTGGCAGATACTAAGATCTTGGGAGTAATATGTTTTGACTCACGCACCACAATTGTGGATACCAGGACTATGGGGTACTCGGAGCCGAGCCCATCGATTTCCATGGGAGATGTCACTGGCAGCGGTGGCTCGGTCCGTGGCCCTGGCAGTCAATGCGATGGGGGGTATTTACAGGGGATTATTAGGATAGTTCGTGACGCCACCTGTGGTTTCTGGTAATTGTACCAGCGCTGCTATGAAGACTTTCACAGGGGATGTTATGGGGCAGCTTGGTAGTAAGTCTCCCACAGGTGAGACGTGTCCCTGGAAGTCTATGGTGGTGATGATGCAGGGTGTAGTAATAATTCAGCCAAACACAATGCAGCTTCTTTTCATACCTTTTACTGATGATGGTTCAAGCAGGTCCCGGGAAGCTGGTCGGGTGGAGAGTGCACTTTCAGGTAGCAGCCGAGCAGGTTAGAGGCCTCCTTAACTTCCATGTAATGTGAGTCCAACTTGCCTGAAGCGAAGTTAACTCTAGAATCTTCAGCTTTCTTTATAGCTGTACTGCCCGGCCGGTTTTGTGGTGGAGCCTTCTAATGGTGAAAACTAAGTCTATATTTGCTGACTCCGGTTACGTACCGACACTAAGGGCTTGCTCCTGCAACCTGTAGTCCAGCGAGCCTCTGGTTTTCTTGTCACTATGCTTGAAACAGTAGCGACGCTTCGGTCCCCAGTGACCGGTGATTTAGTGCAGGTAATCCAATACCTAAGGCACTGCTCTGTCTTCTCCACTGTGCCCTTCGCCCTGCTTTCCGCTCTTAACATAAGCACTGCTGCATAGAAGTCGAATCACAGATTCCCTGTTTGGGCTCGCTGAGCAGCTCTCAGTATTCTCCTAGTCCAGGACCTCTGTCTACTGAACTTCACTGTCCTGGGACAGGCGGCTGAAGTCTCTGCTCTGAACTCAGCAGGAAACCAATCTGACTGACTAACTCAGACAGGTAACTATCCAAGGGATGACTCACTCCTGAGCCTCCCGGAGCTAACTGACTGAATCTCTGTCCTAAGACAGGAAGGTGACTCCTCTGTCCGAAGACAGGAAACAAACTAAAAAAACTCCCTATGATGACACCCACCAAACTTATATACCCCTATGGGTGTGTCTTAATGTGAGTGACATGAGTGAATGCATATCAAGCTTTGGCTGTTACCTTCCAGTGCACTTTCCTGGATTTTCATGTGTGCCTGCGAAGCTGGGCTACACATCCCCCCTTGGTAAAACACAGCACTCCCGGGCTGTAAAAGACAAAAAGAATATTTTGTTTTGCATTAACAATAAACATTATAACTCTTCCCATCCGGGAGGTACGAATTTCTTGAACGTTACAATATGTACAGTAAGAAAATACAAAAGTATCAAAACATCGAACGTGTTCATATATACAAGATACTTGTGGAGGACCCGCACCAAAAACCTCCCACGTGGGTCCTGGGTGGGCTGCAGGACTTCTGACTGCAGACCTCACTCTAGGCCCACCATACGGGTTTTTCTTTCAGAGGTAGATGTGTAATAGTGGCTTCATGTAAAACCAATATAATGCACCGAAGCGCAACTATTTACAGGATAAGTTCTGGGCTGGCACAGTCCTATGCCTCTCAGTCCATGACATGGTTAAGGACACATATATATATTTCACTTCAATATTCACATTCTTTTAACTTTCTTATTCACATTATATATCCATATATATACTTCAAGTATTCACTTACTTGCTTTACCCAACAGGGTATTCTATATGTAAAACTATGCAATCAACATATTACTTTTTAATTTCTCAAAATTCTTCAACTTTTCAAAATTCCTTTTACCCAGCCGGGTATTCTACTCCCTATAGAAAACTTCAATAGACAATAATAAAGTGCAATACAGCAATTATTTCTTTTATCAAAACTTTTTACACTTCTTGGTTGCGGTAAACCCCTGTCTGGGTCCTACCGGTCCTCACATTTTCTTGCTTTCAATTACGTCTTCCACCCGGGGGCTGGAACAATGCGATGCTCCTTAGAGTGCATGACAAACAGGTCGTGACCTGCTATCAGGGTTTGGGTCGCAACAGTTCTTGTGCGAACCACTAGGGCACTCCGGGTGCTTCTTCTTTATGAGACGCCGATTGCGTTGCTACAGGTGCCACTACATTTTGCGGTACTATTTTGGTCGCAGTTTGCGGTTTAGGCGGAAGCGCTGGCTGAGACTTGGGCTGCTGTACAAATTGCGCCTTGGTTGATTGCGATTTAGAGCAGGTCGCTGTCTGCGATGTAGGTGGCGATGCTGAAGTACGGCCTGGTGCTGTGGACGCTCGAGACGGGGACGCTTCGGTAGTGTTGACGTTACCGGCGTCGGGGACGGGGTCACTAACGATGGACACATTCAGGGCATACCACCCCTTCATGCCCCAGTGACGAGTGTAACTAACAATGTCCCCATTCATCAGGTCCCTCCCCGGGTGTCCGATGGGCAGGTGGGATTCGACGTCCCTACGGCTGACAAAGACCCCTGCATAGAGGCCCGGTTCTCGGATGAAGCCCCAGCCCTTGCGGAGCTGGAACTCTGTAACACACCCCTGCCGCCGCGGTTCCCGCAAGGTACCTTTGTCGTTGCGGACCATCTCCTTATCAGCGACCAACTGCTCATACTGCCGTTGTCGGTTCCGCTGCACCTCCCGCTCTTCCTCCTGCCGGCGTCGCTGCTCCTCTTCACGACACTGCATCTCTCTTTCCCACTGGACGGCATATGTGATGTCATCAATACGCTCCATCTCGTCCCAGTCGACTTCTGGCAACGATGGGCAGGAACCCTCCGGTGTCCCCGCCGGGGAACGGCAATCCGCTGCGGCCTCCTGACCTGGCTGACATTCCGGAACGGGCAGGACCTCCTCAGCCTCCTTCGCCTCCACCGCTCCATCGGTGGGATCAGGTACAGCATATCTGGTGTCCGCCTCCAGTCGCTCCGCAGCCTTTTTCATCAGGGCCTTTGGATAATCCAGTGATAGTGGGGTATCAAGAGACGGTATTTCACTTGCGGAGAGAACATGGCGTCCCACAGCAGCCGCTGTGTTTGGGTGCGCCAGCGTCTCTCCGTCTCTTGTCGAACTGCACGATTCTGCAGCTTCTTCTTCAGCTCTGCGTTCTCCCTCCGCAGCTCCATCATGGCGGGGTCGGTGTCCCGATCTGGGGACAGCTCCGGCACAGGCAGACAGTCCTCCGGTACTGGGCACTGACTCTCCTGTCCTTCCGCCATCTCGGTCCAGGTACGACTGTCATGTCCAACAGGAACATTCTGGTCCTTTCCGTGGAGGCGGGATTTGCGTCTCCTCCTCTTCGCATAGAGGATGAAGAGGAGGCGTATTTCTTTAGCAGTGGGGCTGGATCTCACATTGTAGTAGGCCTTGGAGAGGGCGGCCATATCTTTCGCGCCTTAGGGGGGGTGCACGCCCACGAATGCACGCCCACCTTCTTCACCAGCGCCTCAGGGCGCCAACTTGACGGTAAAATGGCGGTATTTGGCACCAAAAGTAACATACAGCACACAGTCTTTTCCACTCCAACAGTTCAATATGGGCACACAGGGCTTACAATCTTGTAAGTTTCGGATCCTGTTCGTGACGCCAAGTTTTGTTTTGACTCACGCACCACAATTGTGGATACCAGGACTATGGGGTACTCGGAGCCGAGCCCATCGATTTCCATGGGAGATGTCACTGGCAGCGGTGGCTCGGTCCGTGGCCCTGGCAGTCAATGCGATGGGGGGTATTTACAGGGGATTATTAGGATAGTTCGTGACGCCACCTGTGGTTTCTGGTAATTGTACCAGCGCTGCTATGAAGACTTTCACAGGGGATGTTATGGGGCAGCTTGGTAGTAAGTCTCCCACAGGTGAGACGTGTCCCTGGAAGTCTATGGTGGTGATGATGCAGGGTGTAGTAATAATTCAGCCAAACACAATGCAGCTTCTTTTCATACCTTTTACTGATGATGGTTCAAGCAGGTCCCGGGAAGCTGGTCGGGGTGGAGAGTGCACTTTCAGGTAGCAGCCGAGCAGGTTAGAGGCCTCCTTAACTTCCATGTAATGTGAGTCCAACTTGCCTGAAGCGAAGTTAACTCTAGAATCTTCAGCTCTCTTTATAGCTGTACTGCCCGGCCGGTTTTGTGGTGGAGCCTTCTAATGGTGAAAACTAAGTCTATATTTGCTGATCAGGCTAGACCCGTTAACCCTGACTCCGGTTACGTACCGACACTAAGGGCTTGCTCCTGCAACCTGTAGTCCAGCGAGCCTCTGGTTTTCTTGTCACTATGCTTGAAACAGTAGCGACGCTTCGGTCCCCAGTGACCGGTGATTTAGTGCAGGTAATCCAATACCTAAGGCACTGCTCTGTCTTCTCCACTGTGCCCTTCGCCCTGCTTTCCGCTCTTAACATAAGCACTGCTGCATAGAAGTCGAATCACAGATTCCCTGTTTGGGCTCGCTGAGCAGCTCTCAGTATTCTCCTAGTCCAGGACCTCTGTCTACTGAACTTCACTGTCCTGGGACAGGCGGCTGAAGTCTCTGCTCTGAACTCAGCAGGAAACCAATCTGACTGACTAACTCAGACAGGTAACTATCCAAGGGATGACTCACTCCTGAGCCTCCCGGAGCTAACTGACTGAATCTCTGTCCTAAGACAGGAAGGTGACTCCTCTGTCCGAAGACAGGAAACAAACTAAAAAAACTCCCTATGATGACACCCACCAAACTTATATACCCCTATGGGTGTGTCTTAATGTGAGTGACATGAGTGAATGCATATCAAGCTTTGGTTGTTACCTTCCAGTGCACTTTCCTGGATTTTCATGTGTGCCTGCGAAGCTGGGCTACACAAATACATGATGGAGATTTGCTGGAAGATTTGAAAGCAGCATACGAAACAGACTATTTCTATCACATCCATCAGGGGACGTGCATCTGTTTTTTAAAAATCAAGTATGGACTGATGGTCGACGACTATATGTACCAGAAGCAGCTCGGTTAAGAGTCCTACAACTAGTGCACGATTCTAAAATTGCAGGACACAAAGGGACACAGAAAACACAGGAGTTTTTGTCACGTTTCTTTTGGTGGCCGAACTTTCAAGAAGACGTGAAGAAGTATGTTAATTCCTGTGACATCTGTGCCAGATATAAGACTCCACGTGCATCCCCTATGGGACTATTGCAGCCTCTCGCCATCCCAACACGACCATGGGGATCAATTTCAATGGACTTTATTGTAGATCTACCAGAGTCCAAGGGAAAGACATCCATTCTGGTAGTAGTGGATCGACTTACAAAAGCAGCGCATTTCATCCCATGTTCAGGTCTACCTTCAGCAAAAGATACAGCTGATCTGATCATTTGCAATGTTTTTCACCTCCACGGAGTGCCGGATGAAGTCGTTTCAGATCGAGGTGTGCAATTTACATCTAAATTTTGGCGCAGTTTATGCTCAGCACTAGACATCAAAGTACGATTGTCAACCGCTTACCATCCGCAATCTAACGGCCAGACAGAACGTACAAATTAGACGCTGGAGCAGTATCTTCGTTGTTATATTTGCCATCTGCAAGACGACTGGGTGGATGTGCTGCCATTTGCGGAATTTTCATATAATAATTCACAGAATGCCTCTACGAAACAGACGCCATTTTTTGCAAATCTGGGATATCACCCAAACATCCTTCCCAAAAATCCTGTGGCACCATTAATACCAGCAGTCGCAGAAAGAATCTCTCTGCTACAGCAAAATCTGAATGTTTTGAAAGACACTCTAAAGGAAGCTCAGGAGAAATATAAAAAAGCGGCCGACAGGTATCGGAAACCCACTCCCACGTTTAGGGTTGGAGATCGAGTGTGGTTATCCACTAAGAATTTGAAATTGAAGATTCCTTCTCCTAAATTAGGACAAAAATTTGTGGGACCATACAAAATCAGTAAGATTTGAGTCCATTGGCCGTACGTCTACAGCTACCAACATCAATGAAGATTCATCCTGTGTTTCATGTGTCGTTGTTGAAAGCCGCCACAGCCAATCCATTTCCAGAACGATCCCCTTCACCTCCCGATGCAATTGAAGTGGACGGACAGGAGCAGTTTGTGGTGGAAAAGATCTTGAATTCCCGAATACACAGAAATCGTTTGCAACATTTAATCAAATGGCAAGGCTACGACACGGAGGAAAATTCATGGGAACCAGTAAGCAACGTCAATGCTCCTCGTTTGATTAGACAATTTCACCAGCGGTATCCTGCAAAACCTGGACAAGTTGCGTCCAGAGGCCACCGTTAAGAGGGGGTATTGTTAGGATTTGAACCTGTGAGCCATGGCTTGCTGGTCTGTTCCCTTGCTGTTCCCTTGCTGTGGAGCTATTTCGGAACTTGAATAACTTCAGCCTCAAACCATATGAACTTCGTCTGGGATAGAGATCATCACCTGCCCTGCTGATTGTTCCCTCCCTGATTGAGACTGATTGGATAGAGATCATCACCTGCCCGCGATGTTCTCGCCTGATTTAGATATTGATTGAGATCATCACTCCTGTGATTGTCTCGCCCTGATTAAGACTGATTGGACCTGCTATGTATACCTGGCCCTGTGCAGCTTCCTGTTGCTGAGTATATTGTGGTGTTCAGTCTAACTGAGTGAAGCATTATCTGAGCTCCTGATCTGGAAGGTGTTCTGCTGACATCTTCCTGTCTCTTGTGGAAACCCTGCTGTTCCTACCTCCAACTCTATTCACCTAAACGGACTTGGTGCTTGTGTGTGATCTCGGCCGGCCCGTGCTCCGGCATCTGCCGACATAGTGAACCACCACCGCCATATACGGCACTTCCAGAAGTCCTTCCTTGGTCCGCTCACCTGCACACTTCTGCTCCGGCCACTGACTTCCAGTCCTGTATCGCCAGTAACGTGACACATCCTATCAGTGTGGTTTTGCAATTTGGAAGGAAAGCACAAAATGCGAAGGAAATCCATGTCAGTTTAAAGACTACGGTATACCCTATCTAATATATCGATGAGACCCCGACAGATCTCTCAAAAGACTGCGCAGAAAAGCAGAGCTCAGCAGGCAAAGGAGCTCAGCTCTTGCATGACTTTATCAGTATGGAGATCCTTAGGCTATGAGCAATCGGTGGGGGCTCGGGACCTGGACTCCCATAAATAAAACAAAACAATATTGTCACAAGTAGAATAGTTTCTATGACTTTATTTGACTCCTTTATGGTCACACTGGGCAAATAACATACCGTATATAGTGCTGTAAGTTCCCCTTTTACTATACTACCTTGTTGTGTTTTATGACTTAGCACTTTGTTCCTTTTTTTTTGCTTTTATTTTTATTTACAAAAATTCCAAGTAGCTAGAATTGATGTATTTTTTGTCTTTTTAGTATACTTGGTATATTATATACTCATCGGGTGCCCTTTATAGGTGTATAAAGAATGGATGAATCAAGGCCATTGCTATAGTAGGTGCGAGGGTTCCAATTGCCTGGTTACAAGCGCTTAAAGGGGTTCCTTTGGCCCATATGAAAAGATTACTACTACTCTGATAGTTGGGGTCCTGGTAAAGGTTTTTGATTGGGGCCCACAACCTTCAGTGGGACTAACCAATGATTAGTTACAGGACTGACCTTACGAGGGGAAGACCTATGCGCAATCAGTGGCCTTCACCCAAGGTTATAAATGTTCACAATGGTTGTATAGCAGTGTTATTAGATTGTTTTTCGAGCTGTTATTTGTTCACTGTATGCCATGAGGTTTTTGAGCACAGTATGGCGGTTTGACATTGTGTGGCACTACTGCATAACTTCTGTACAGTATATTATTTTTTATGAGTGAAGGGCAGCACTGATGTTCGGCCATTATCGTGTATGTCAATAATTGAAGGAATTGTCCACTACTTTTTTATTTTAAAACCTGACATGGGTCTCTGAAAATAAAAAAAAGTATATACCCCATCCCCCACCCACTGGACCTAAACCACTCCTTGTTATTGCTGCCTGCTTCCCAGAAGTGGACATCACATGTCTATTGCAGCCAATCAGTGATAACTGATTGGCTGCAGCAGTCACAGGATGACCCTCGCTTGAAAAGGAAGTGAGGAGACCTGTAAGGGGCCCAGGGAAGCCACACGCAAGCAGTGGGAGTCGGGTAAGTGAATATACTTCTTTTCTTTTTTTTCGTCAACCATCAACAACCATTTTTAAAACGCAAAAAAAAGTAGTGGACGACCCCTTGAAGTGCAGAAAGTAATAACAACTTGTTAGACACTACTCAATATGGGGACACAAGAAGATGCCACACAGGTCGCATTCCAGCCTAAATAAAAGGCAAAGACTAATTCCACCAGATATTACTCATCAGTCAGTGGTGGGCACAGACAATGGAGAGGGTCATTGCAAAGGTTTCTTTCAAGAACTGCTTGACACCAGAACTTTCCTAATCATGAGGTCTTAAGTCTAAAGTCATCTGGACGTGCCAATATAAGAGGGATCAACTGAGTTTTACAATGATGGGACCCTCCTAAGAGAAGGATCGGCCATTGGAATCTCAGAGGCGGATCCTTTTGTTCAGGAGCGGATGCTTCTGGCAGTGGCTCTAGTAGAGAATAAAGAAGCCTTTGGTTGTGCCTTTCAGTGAATGGGAAAGTCGGGCGAGATAGTTGTTGGATGAAATTTTACCAATAGCTAGCTAAAGTGTATGAGGTGCCCTTGTTCTAGAACCTATAGTCATGGTAATGGAGCGCCCGCCAAGGCTGTGGGAATACTCGGTACCGGGCCGGTTCTTAAGGGGATGTGTCACGGCAGCAGTGACCCGGTCCGTGGATCTGGGCGTCCAATGAAAATGATAACGGGATGATAAAGTTTATGAAAGATAGTTCGTGACGCCGCCTGTGGTACTCGGCAATAAAGATGTTAGCCGACGCTGCTTCAGAGTCCACTGGGGCTGATGGTGATGCAGCAGAGTTGTTACAGCTCTCCACAGGTAGAGCTAGGCCCCAGGGCAGCTGTATGTGTAAGGATGATGGTGGTTGTAGTGCAGGGCAGATGACGCAGCAAATAATTGTGAGGACACAGCAGGGTGCAGTTGTGTGGCCCAGCTGCGCAAGGCACACATGTCTCCTGGAAAATGCACAGGAAGGTAACTGTAAAGCCTGATATTCATTCACGCACACTTCTCAGCATTGCCACTAGAGGCATATTAGACTATTTAAGTAGTGTGACGTAGCAATAGTGAGTCATTCAAGTTCCTGTCTTTGGACAGAGAAGTTCAGTTTAGTTTCTGTTTCCAGTCAGTCGTTCAGTCAAGCTTAGGGTGGCTCAGGAGTGAGTCATCCCATCCAAGTTCAGATTAGTCTTGGAGGGAGAGGAGAGAAGACTGAATCCTGACAGAGCTTGTGTAGCTCATCTTATACGGAAGTGGAGGCTAGTACGGGTGAAGTGAATCATCTTAGCCTAGTCAGAGCTACCCCTTAACCTGCTACTCAGAACAAGCTGCCTGTGTTCCTAAGAAAGTGGAAAGTGACTCTCAGAGCGTGCATTGAAATCAGTTGACAGAAGTTCCTGATAGCACTCGAAGTGGGGTCTAAGAAGGAAAGAAGGAAAGGAATCACAGCAGTTATAACATCGAGTCAACTGAGAACAGGTCAGTGAGCACTGAAGGAAAGCTGACCTTTATACCATTGCTACACGTGCTTATGTTAAGGGCGAGAGCAGGGCGAAGGGCGAGTGGAGAAGTAAGAGTGACTAAAGGGACAAATCACCCTCACTCAATTAAACCGGACACCGGGGTCCGAAGCATTGCTAGTACTTCACGTCTAGTAATAAGAAAACCGGAGGCCTTTCTGGACTTCAAGTCACAGAAGGTAGCCCTAAGCGCTGATACGTAACCGGAGTCAGGGAGAACGGGGACTTTGAGTCAGTGCACGACAAAAGTAAGGACTTAGTTCTCTCAACATCTGATAATCAGAGACATAGAAGACTCCACCACAATGTTGGCCGGGTAGTTGCTATTGAAAGAGTTGCACTTGACTTTATGCAAGTTTGTACTCACACACATTACAAGGAGAAAGGAGGCCTCTAACCTGCTCAACAGTTTCCTGAATGTGCATTCTCCAACCTGACCAGCTTCCCGGGACATACCTGCAACATCTACAAGTAAAGGTATGGAAAGAGACTGCATTGTGTGTGACTGAATTCTTATCTGCCCCCTGCATCACCACCATAGACTTTGAGGGACCAGTCCCACCTGTGGGGGACTTAACACCTAGCTGCCATAACATCCCCTCAGAGATCTACCCTGCAGCGCTGGTCAATCAGATCAGAAACCACAGGTGGCGTCACGAACTATCTTTATAATCCCCTGTAAATATCCCCCATTGCATGACCGCCAGGGCCACGGACCGAGCTCTGCTGCCAGTGACATTCCCCATAGACTTCCATGGGCTCGGTTCCGAGTACCCCATAGCCCTGGTACCACCAATGTGGTCGCGTCATCTTTGGCATCACGAACAGGATACGAAGCTTACTGGATGTGAGTCCTGTGTGCCTATTGAACTGTTTTGTGCAAAAAGACTGTGTAGCGTTTTTGTGATTTTTGGCGCCATTTTCCGCCATTTTGCCGCCATATTCGCGCCCTGAGGCGCTGGTGAAGAAGGTGGGCGTGCATTCGTGGGCGTACCCCCCCTGTGGCGCGAAAGTTATGGCCGCCCTCTCAAAATGCTACTATAATGTGAGATCCTATCCCACTGCAAGGGAGATCCGCCTCCTCTTAATCTTCTATGCAAAAAAGAGGAAGCGCAAATCCCGCCTCCACGGAGGAGACCAGATTGTTCCTGATGGAAAATACAGTCTGGCCTGGAGAGAGATGGCAGAAGGACAAGAGCAGCTGTGTGAGGGAGCGGTGGAGCGCAGGCCCTGTTCCCCAGTAAAGCTGTTGCTTGAAACCGGAGCCATCCCTAGTCCGGGACCTTCAACAAACCCTGCTGGAGATAAAGGAGGAGAATGCGGCGCTTAAAAAGTTGATCCAGCGCCAGGCAGACATGGAGGAGACCGAGAGACGCTGGTGTACCCAGACACAGCGGCTGCTGTGGGACGCAGTGCTCTCTCCTACAGGAACAACGCCATTACCTGACCTTCCTGTGTCACTGCTGAAGAAAGCTGAAGGAAAACCGGAGGCCAGCCCCAAAAGAGCTGTACCTGACCCCACCGATGGAGCGGTGGAAGAGAAGGAGGCTGAGGGAGTCCTGCCTGTTCTGGAGTGCCAGCTAGGCCAGGAGGCCGCAGCAGATTACAGTTCCCCGGTAGGAACACCGGAGGGGTCCCAGCCATCATTGCCAGAAATCGATTGGGACGCAATGTGTGTCGACCCGCCACCACAATTGTGGGTTACCAGGGCAATGGGGTACTCAGAGCCGAGCCCGTAGAAGTCTATGGGATTTGTCACAGGTAGCTGTGGCTCGGTCTGTGGCCCTGGCGGTCTGGCGTATGTTGGGGGAATATTTACAGGGGATATTTATATACAGTTCGTGACGCCACCTGTAGTCTTCTGGTAATTTATACCAGCGCTGCTGTAGATCTCTGAGGGGATGGTGAGGCAGCTAGATGTCGGGTCCCCTACAGGTGGGACTCTTCCCTCAGGTCGGTAATTAGGTAGAGATTGTGCAGGCATGCAATAATAACTCAGTCTCACACGGTCAGCGTCTTTCCATACCTTTACTTGTAAGATGTTCAAGCAGGTCCCAGGGAGGCTGATGGGGTTGATGGAGGATGAGCTTTGAGGCAACAGCTAAGCAAGTTAGGGGCCTCCTTTACTTTCAACACAATGATGAGTACAACCAGCTTGCAGCGTGGTTCTCTCTATAGCTCCAGCTTTCCAAAGCTGTACTTCCCAGTCAGGTTTGTGGTGGAGCCTTCCTGTGAGGGAGCTGAATTCTTATTTTGTCCTGCAGAGACTCAAAGTCTTCACTCCCCCTGACCCCAGTTACGTACTGACTATAAGGGGCTGTTTGCCGCGACCTAGGGTCCGGTAAATCCCTGGTTTTCTTACCACTATGCTTGAAGCTAATAGTGATCCTTCGGTCCCCAGTGACCGGTAGCAATGTGCAGGACTTTTCCAAGCCAAACGCACTTTTCCAATAATCTTCCTTCCACTTGCCCTTCGATTTGCTCGACTCTTAATAGATAGTTCAGTCTTTCTTCCAGTGGGGCACAGCTCTGACTAGACTAAGGTGAATTAGACCACCTGTACCAGCCTCCACGTTCTGAACTGATGACAGGCTCAAACTGGACACGTCTACTCTGTCCAAGGACAGGAAACTGACTAAATCACTCCTTCCACACCCCTGCTGGGTGTGTCAGAAGTGTACATGATGTCATGAAGAGACCTTAACTGTTACCTCTCCACTCATCCTCCTGGTATTGTGTACCAGGGCTACACATTCCCCCATGGTAAACGACAGCACTCCCGGGCTGTAAAATACAAAAGAGACATTTTTGTTTATGCATGAAAACATTAACAATAACATTAATTCGTCCCATCCGGGAGGTGAGGATATCTTGAACGTTGCGAACAATAACATTATAGAAAAATACAAATATTAAATAGCATTCAATAAATATACAGTATTCTTGTGAAGGACCCGCACCAAACCTTCAACGTGGGTCCTGGGTGGGCTGCAGGACATCCAAATGCAGACCTCACTCAGTGCCACACCACACGGGTTTTTGGTTCAGAGGTAATTCAAGGTTTCATGTGAAACCATTAAGAAGGCACTTTAGTGCAACTATTTACAGGATACAGTTTTTGGGCTGGCTCAGTCCTCAACCTCAAAGTCCATTGTTAAACGAAGACATAATAGGGAAAAACACATATATATATAGACTGTATTCACATCAATTCGTTATAATCACTGCTGATATCTAATGGGTAACTTCCCTTTGGTGATTCTCTCTGATCTACGTGGTGTAGCCTCAGGTATATCAAGTTGCGATCTGTCTGCACTGCGTAACGGCAAACTATAGAACTGCCTTAATCTTTCTATGGATCTGGCAAGCGTACTGATGGCTGGGCGGTGTGAGTCAGCTTCACCAGGGGATCCCATAGTATGGGGCGCTGCTTCTGATGATCCATCTTGAGGTTCCACAGGTTGAGGTGTTGCTGGATGGGGTAACTCCTGAGCGGGCTCAACTGGCACTACAGGCACAACTGGAGATAGAACTTCCTCTTGTGGCTTATAAAACTGCAACACTGGAATTATCACAGCATCTCCCAGTCGGGGCCAATCCGCAGGAAAATCTCCCAGATCTGTGTGTATGACCTCTTCCTTTCTTTCTCCTTGATTGAGGACAGGGTTCTTGTCACAACATTTTAAGGGTTCTGGACACAATTTCAAATGGTCTCTGGACACAGTGGTTGTTGTTCTTCCTCCGTCCTTACTGACGACACAAACTTTTCTGTTGTCATATTTAGAATCTTGTATGACGTAGGGTTCTTGCTCCCACTGATTATCCAATTTGTGCATCTTCCTCTTTCTTTTTAAGACTACCTCTCCAGGCATCAAAGGCTTGGCAGGAGCATTTCTGTTGTAAACATCTTCCTGTTTCTCCCGTGCCTTATTGAGACTTTCCTCTACACAGATTTGCACTCTTCTGTATGCTCTTGCCGATTGATGTCCCAGTTTTCCACGGCATCGTCTGCTTCCGGTTCTACCACTCCAAGTTCTAGATCCATTGGTAGTTTTCCCGGCCTTGCTCTCATAAGATAGGCTGGAGTGCAGTTAGTTGAGCTTACAGGTATATGATTATACAAATCAACCAAATCAGGTAGTAAGTCCGGCCATCGATTCCTGTCTTCCAACGGTATGGATCTCAACAAGTCCAGGACAATATGGTTCATTTTCTCGCAAAGACCGTTGGTTTGAGGGTGATATGGTGTTGTTCTTATTTTCTTGCACCCATACATGTGGCAGAATTCCTTGAATAGATCAGCTTCAAAAGCAGGTCCCTGATCGGTTAAGACTTGCTCGGGATACCCATGCGGTCTGCAGAAACTTGCTTGAAAGGTCTTCGCTGCCGTCACTGCGGTCTGGTCCTTAACTGGAACAACCACCAGAAATCTGGAGTAATGGTCCACCATGGTCAAGGCGTATGAGTATCCAGATCTACTTGGCGACAATTTGACGTGGTCCAGGGCCACAATCTCCAGGGACGAGTCGTCCGGATAGGTTGCAGGGGTGCCTTCTGACTACCGTAGTCCTTTCTTCTGAGACCACAGGGTCCACAGTTCCGGCACCACCTCTCAATGGAGCTGCGCATCCCTACCCAGTAGAACCGGCATCTCAACAGGGTCTCCAGCTTTCTCCAGCCAAAGTGTCCTGCTTGATCGTGGTATGCTTCCAACACCATTGGGACGTCTGCCTTGGGGACCACTATTTGCCAGACCATCTCGTGGGTTCTGGGGTTGACGTATCTCCTGCACAACTTCTCACGGTATAGGAACAACCTGCTTTTCTCGTTCCACAGGAGCTTGGCTGACATAGGTGCATCCTTTTCCAAAGAGGAGCCTTCCTGTCTTAACAACTCCTTGATGCGGCTGACCACTGGATCACTGTCCTGAGTCTCTTTCCAACTGTGATGGGGTAAAGGATTTAATGTTGCACCATTCTGCTTTCTGTGGACTCGATGCTCGTGGACTACCCCATTTCGATGGAACGCAGGTAGCTCAATTTCTTCCAGGTCGTCCGATTCTTCTTCCGTATCAGAGTCATGCGGCATTCGGGACAACGCATCAGCATTAGCATTCTTTCGACCTGCCCGGTACTTGATAGTAAACTGGTAATTGGACAACCGAGCCATCCATCGCTGCTCCATGGCGCCCAGCTTGGCGGTTTCCAGGTGCGTTAAGGGTTGTTGTCTGTGTACGCCGTGAACTTATTGGAGGCCAGATAGTGCTTAAATCTTTCCGTAATGGCCCAGACCAGCGCCAGAAACTCCAGCTTGAAGCTGCTATAATTTTCCGGATTTCTCTCAGTTGGCCTGAGTTTTCTGCTGGCATATGCGATGACTTTTTCTTGGCCATTCTGCTTCTGACTGAGAACTGCTCCCAAACCTTCATTACTGGCGTCGGTGTACAACAGGAACGGTTGGCTGTAATCAGGATAGGTTAAGATCTCGTCACCTGTAAGGATCTCTTTCATCTTTTGGAATGCTTCAGCCTGTTCTTTACCCCAGTTAAAGGGAGGGTTTCTGCTCTTTAAGGATTGTCCTACCAGGAGGTCCTGTAAAGGAGCTGCCTTCTTCGTGTAATCTTTCACGAATCTCCTGTAGTAACCCGTTAGTCCCAGGAACTGTCGCACTTCCTTAAGGTTCTTCGGCTCCGGCCACTTCTGGATGGCAGTGACTTTCTCTGGGTCCGGCGCTACTCCTTCCGAACTGACGATGTGCCCCAAGTATTGTACCTTCTGTTTGAGTAGATGGCATTTTGAGGGTTTTAACTTCATCCCGTACCTGGACAGGGACTCAAATACTTCTGCCAGGTGTTTCAGATGGTCCTCATATGTCTTGGAATACACGATAACGTCGTCTAGGTATAGCAGCACGGTTTCAAAATTGAGATGTCCCAGACAGTTTTCCATCACTCTCTGAAATGTTCCTGGGGCACTACTGAGCCCAAACGGCATTCTATCGAACTCACAGAGCCCCATTGGGGTGGTGAAAGCCGTTTTCTCACGATCCTCCTCAGCCACAGCCACTTGCCAGTAACCACTAGTCAGATCGAGGGTAGAAAAGTAGTTAGCCGTTTTCAGAGCAGCTAATGATTCCTCTATACGTGGTAACGGGTATGCATCCTTGTGTGTTATGCGGTTCACCTGCCTGTAATCCACACACATTCTCATACTACCATCTTTCTTTTTAACCAGAACTAGAGGGGCTGCCCAGGGGCTACAACTATCCCTTATCACCCCAGCTTTCTTCATATCATGCAACATTTCTTTAGCTTTCTGATAATGAGCTGGAGGTATGGGCCTATACCGCTCTTTGATGGGAGGATGACTGCCTGTAGGGATGTGATGTTGTACTCCCTTAATTATCCCAAAATCAAGTGGATTCTTGCTAAACACTTGGGCGTACTCTTGCACCACCCGTAATACCCCTTGCTTCTGGTGAGCGGGAGTGGTGTCCGTCCCAACATGGAGTTGCTGACACCATTCCGCCACCTGGTTGCTGGGTCATTGTCCTCCTGCTATTTGACAGGAGTCTAAGGACTCAGCCGGGAGAATGAATTATTGTCAACAGCATGTAGTTTAGCAATGGTTGCATAACGGGGTAAGTTTACCTCATCATCTCCCCAATTGAGAAGCCGTACCGGTACTCTTCCATTCACCACTTCTACTACTCCTCTAGCAGTCATAAGTGTAGGTCTATGTTCTGAATGGTGGGGTTCTACTACAGCTTGGTAATTCTGTCCTCTCAGACCTATGGCTGCCCTGCACCAAATGATCATTTCACTCATTGGGGGTATCACAATAGGATCCGAGTCAGTGACCCGTACATTACCAATTTCGCCGTCGGTAAGCTTCGCTTGCTGCTGACACACCAGGGCCCGGATCTCTCTTTGGATTACTCCTTTCTGCCTTGGTCGGGCAATCTCAGCGAGCTGTTGGAGCAAGAACACAACTTCTCCCAAACAATTACCGATAATGTTAGTACCCAAAATTATATTAAACCGTTCTCCTCATTTACAGTCTTTACTACCAGAAGCCCCTGGTCTTTCAACTCCTCTCTGCCCACCTTTACATCTACACTTTTTGTTCCGAGTACTTCTACAGGAAGACCATTAGAAGCATACACAGTAAAGTCAAGGCTCGGAGGTTTAAGACTGTCCATTGACCAGTACTTGGTATATAGGGCATCAGGTATGAGGGTCACCTGGGACCCGTGTCTAACAATGCTGGAACAGCAATACCATCTAGAATAATGGACAGGTAGGGTCGCCCGCCCACATACCTGCGGTTCCAGTCTAGGGGGCCTGACGGGTATTCTCCTGGGTGTTGGCCCTTGGACCCAGGTTCTGCCCGTTTAAAGGACACTGTGGAGACAGATGACCTTTCCGGTTGCAGCGATAACAGACGATCTCTCGACGAGAAGGGTGTTGATCAGAGGTTGCTCCTGGGGGTGGCGTTGTCCTCCTGCGGGGGGGCGACGTCTTCTTTCTTCTCCGGTGCATCCACGGGACATCTTCTGGGCAGTCGGCTAACAAGATCTTTCCTTCCTCCTCTTTCCGCAGCTGCAGGGCACTCATTACAGCAGCCAGATTTTTAGTCAGCTGGCGCACCTCTGAGCGCAGACAGTCCAACTCACTAGGAGGTGTCACCTGCGCTTTGGCTTCAGCCACTAGCGGGGAAAAGGGGGTTACTGCCGGTTCCAGAGTGACTTCAGCCTGATGATGTTGGGTTGCCACCTCGGGTTTGCCCAGGGGCCGCAGCCCTTTTATTGCCATGTCCTTTAGGGCATCAAAGGTAGCATCCGGATGATCTAAGGACCACCAGTTTACAGTTCTGCGTTCCTCTTGGGATCTCAATCCCTGTATAAATTGTTCTTTCAACATTTTATTCTCGTCGATAGCATTTAAATTGTTAATTTGCTTGAGTGCTTTCAGGGCTCCCTGTAGTCGGCAAGCATAGTCCCGGATGCTGTCACCTGGCTGTTGTGAACAGTGATAGAAAGCCATCCGGAGATCCGTTTCTGTGGGTCTTCAAATATGGCATGTAGCTTAAGGAAGATCGCAGGTACCGACTCCTGATCAACGGTATCCCAAGTCTCCACTTCCCTCTCAGCAGCGCCAGTTAGCTGCCCTATTAGCACAGCAGCTTTTTGTCTCTCAGGCATGGAGTACATTTCTAGGATGCTGCATAACTTCCGCTTGAAGCCTGCTAATGTGCCTGGCTCACCGCTGTACTGGGGAAGCCATTTCGCCCCAGGCATATATGGGAGCGTTAGTGGCATGATCGGGACTACCGGACTGGGTGCAGGGCCTGCGCCCCCATCTGGCGCTACAATACCAGACGGTGCGGGATTGGGGACTCCGGCTGGGGCCGCACTGTCAGCCGGTTGTTGTGACATCTTAGCGCCCCCTTGGTTAAACGGAGCCTACCGGTTTCAGACGCTGCTACTTCACAGGCACCGCAGTGGGAATAGGACCTTCGTCGCAGGCGCTCTGATGTCAGAGCGTTCACTTCCTGTTGCAGGACCTGCCGCTGAGTCAGAGCCGGGGGCGTGTCCAAGACTTTGCGCGCTCTTTCAGGTACGCCCACCTTCTTCTCCAGCGCCTTAGGGCGCGAATCTGGCGGCAAATATGGCGGTATTTGGCGCCAAACAACAGCAACAGTCTTTTTCACCAAAACACTCCACAGGCACACAGGGCTCGCAATGCTGCAAGTTTCGTATCCTGTTCGTGACGCCAAGTTTGTTGTGTCGACCCGCCACCACAATTGTGGGTTACCAGGGCAATGGGGTACTCAGAGCCGAGCCCGTAGAAGTCTATGGGATTTGTCACAGGTAGCTGTGGCTCGGTCTGTGGCCCTGGCGGTCTGGCGTATGTTGGGGGAATATTTACAGGGGATATTTATATACAGTTCGTGACGCCACCTGTAGTCTTCTGGTAATTTATACCAGCGCTGCTGTAGATCTCTGAGGGGATGGTGAGGCAGCTAGATGTCGGGTCCCCTACAGGTGGGACTCTTCCCTCAGGTCGGTAATTAGGTAGAGATTGTGCAGGCATGCAATAATAACTCAGTCTCACACGGTCAGCGTCTTTCCATACCTTTACTTGTAAGATGTTCAAGCAGGTCCCAGGGAGGCTGATGGGGTTGATGGAGGATGAGCTTTGAGGCAACAGCTAAGCAAGTTAGGGGCCTCCTTTACTTTCAACACAATGATGAGTACAACCAGCTTGCAGCGTGGTTCTCTCTATAGCTCCAGCTTTCCAAAGCTGTACTTCCCAGTCAGGTTTGTGGTGGAGCCTTCCTGTGAGGGAGCTGAATTCTTATTTTGTCCTGCAGAGACTCAAAGTCTTCACTCCCCCTGACCCCAGTTACGTACTGACTATAAGGGGCTGTTTGCCGCGACCTAGGGTCCGGTAAATCCCTGGTTTTCTTACCACTATGCTTGAAGCTAATAGTGATCCTTCGGTCCCCAGTGACCGGTAGCAATGTGCAGGACTTTTCCAAGCCAAACGCACTTTTCCAATAATCTTCCTTCCACTTGCCCTTCGATTTGCTCGACTCTTAATAGATAGTTCAGTCTTTCTTCCAGTGGGGCACAGCTCTGACTAGACTAAGGTGAATTAGACCACCTGTACCAGCCTCCACGTTCTGAACTGATGACAGGCTCAAACTGGACACGTCTACTCTGTCCAAGGACAGGAAACTGACTAAATCACTCCTTCCACACCCCTGCTGGGTGTGTCAGAAGTGTACATGATGTCATGAAGAGCCCTTAACTGTTACCTCTCCACTCATCCTCCTGGTATTGTGTACCAGGGCTACACAAATGCAGTATCTGGATGACGTCACTTATGCTGTAAAAGTGGAGAATGAGCAGCGACGCCGTGATCGGGATAAGCAACGCCAACAGGAGCAGAGAGAGGCGCAGCAGCAGCGGTACCATGAAAAGTTCCTCGCTGACAAGGAGACCGTCCGGAAGAACAAAGGTACGCGACGGGAACCGCGGCGCCAGGGGTGCATAACAGGGTTCCAGCTCCGCAAAGGCTGGGGCTTCATACATGAGCCGGGCCTATACCAAGAGATCTTTGTGAGTCGGAGAGATGTGGAGTCCCACTTACCCATCGGGCACCCGGGGAGGGATCTTGTAAACGGGGACATTGTCAGCTACACGCGGCACTGGGGGTTAAAAGGGTGGTACGCCTTAAACGTCACCCGTGTCAGCGACCCCGTCCCTGAAGCCAGTGAGGTCTTCCGTGCCACAGTACCGCAAGTCCCAGCAGCGTCATCTTTGGCGTCCGCACCAGGCCGTGCACCCATAACGCAACCTGCGACTATTTCGGCATCGCCATCTGCGACCATTTCAGCATCGCAACCTGCGACCAGTTCTGAAGCGCAATCTGAATTGTACACTGCGGCACCTTCTGCAACGCAACCTGCGTTCTACTTCAGGGAGATACCCGTTGGGTCCCCAGATCAAACAAAGGATGTAGCTATGCAAACGTACATCGCAGGACATGATCTTCTTGTGATGGGTTCCCGAGGTCATTGTATACTTCTGGCCCCAGGAATGGAAAAAGTAATGGTCATAAGCAAGAAAGAAGAAAACCAGTAGGACCCAGACAGGGGTTTACTGCACCTGAACATGTATAAAGTTGAAGAAGTTTATTGAGAAAAAAAAAAAAATAATAATTGCACTTTACTATTGATAAATGTTTACATAGTATGTTTGCTTATTTAAAGTAGAATACCCGGCTGGGTAAAGAGTTAAAGTAAAAGTTGATTGAAATGTGATTTTACTTGAAATGTGTTTTATCATGCAAAGGACTGCGTGGCTATGGACTTTGCCAGCCCAAAAACTTTCATGTAAATAGTTCGCACTTCGGTGCCCCATTTTGGTTTTACATAAAGCCTAAACTACCTCTGAAGAAAAACCCATATGGTGTGGCCTAGAGTGAGGTCTGCAGCAGAGAAGTCCTGCAGCCCACCCAGGACCCACGTGGGAGGTTTTTGGTGCGGGTCCTCCACAAGAATCTTGTCTTATACTGTGTATATTTATTGAAAAGTATTTTGATAATTTTCTACTGATCTATGTACAAATTGTAACGTTAAAGAGTCCTTACCTCCCACAAGGGATGAGTTATTATGTTGATGTTATATGCAAAACAAAAATGTTTTTCTTTTCTATTTCAGCCCGGGAGTGCTGAGTTTAACTAGGGGGGGATGTGTGGCCAAGCTGCGCAAGGCACACATGTCTCCTGGAAAATGCACAGGAAGGTAACTGTAAAGCCTGATATTCATTCACGCACACTTCTCAGCATTGCCACTAGAGGCATATTAGACTATTTAAGTAGGTGACGTAGCAATAGTGAGTCATTCAAGTTCCTGTCTTTGGACAGAGAAGTTCAGTTTAGTTTCTGTTTCCAGTCAGTCGTTCAGTCAAGCTTAGGGTGGCTCAGGAGTGAGTCATCCCATCCAAGTTCAGATTAGTCTTGGAGGGAGAGGAGAGAAGACTGAATCCTGACAGAGCTTGTGTAGCTCATCTTATACGGAAGTGGAGGCTAGTACGGGTGAAGTGAATCATCTTAGCCTAGTCAGAGCTACCCCTTAACCTGCTACTCAGAACAAGCTGCCTGTGTTCCTAAGAAAGTGGAAAGTGACTCTCAGAGCGTGCATTGAAATCAGTTGACAGAAGTTCCTGATAGCCACTCGAAGTGGGGTCTAAGAAGGAAAGGAATCACAGCAGTTATAACATCGAGTCAACTGAGAACAGGTCAGTGAGCACTGAAGGAAAGCTGACCTTTATACCATTGCTACACGTGCTTATGTTAAGGGCGAGAGCAGGGCGAAGGGCGAGTGGAGAAGTAAGAGTGACTAAAGGGACAAATCACCCTCACTCAATTAAACCGGACACCAGGGTCCGAAGCATTGCTAGTACTTCACGTCTAGTAATAAGAAAACCAGAGGCCTTTCTGGACTTCAAGTCACAGAAGGTAGCCCTAAGCGCTGATACGTAACCGGAGTCAGGGAGAATGGGGACTTTGAGTCAGTGCACGACAAAAGTAAGGACTTAGTTCTCTCAACATCTGATAATCAGAGACATAGAAGACTCCACCACAATGTTGGCCGGGCATAGTTGCTATTGAAAGAGTTGCACTTGATTTTATGCAAGTTTGTACTCACACACATTACAAGGAGAAAGGAGGCCTCTAACCTGCTCAACAGTTTCCTGAATGTGCATTCTCCAACCTGACCAGCTTCCCGGGACATACCTGCAACATCTACAAGTAAAGGTATGGAAAGAGACTGCATTGTGTGTGACTGAATTCTTATCTGCACCCTGCATCACCACCATAGACTTTGAGGGACCAGTCCCACCTGTGGGGGACTTAACACCTAGCTGCCATAACATCCCCTCAGAGATCTACCCTGCAGCAGCTGGTCATTTAGATCAGAAACCACAGGTGGCGTCACGAACTATCTTTATAATCCCCTGTAAATATCCCCCATTGCATGACCGCCCAGGGCCACGGACCGAGCTCTGCTGCCAGTGACATTCCCCATAGACTTCCATGGGCTCGGTTCCGAGTACCCCATAGCCCTGGTACCACCAATGTGGTGCGCGTCATCTTTGGCATCACGAACAGTATACGAAGCTTACTGGATGTGAGTCCTGTGTGCCTATTGAACTGTTTTGTGCAAAAAGACTGTGTAGCGTTTTTGTGATTTTTGGCGCCATTTTCCGCCATTTTGCCGCCATATTTGCGCCCTGAGGCGCTGGTGAAGAAGGTGGGCGTGCATTCGTGGGCGTACCCCCCCTGTGGCGCGAAAGTTATGGCCGCCCTCTCAAAATGCTACTATAATGTGAGATCCTATCCCACTGCAAGGGAGATCCGCCTCCTCTTAATCTTCTATGCAAAAAAGAGGAAGCGCAAATCCCGCCTCCACGGAGGAGACCAGATTGTTCCAGATGGAAAACACAGTCTGGCCTGGAGAGAGATGGCAGAAGGACAAGAGCAGCTGTGTGAGAGAGCGGTGGAGCGCAGGCCCTGTTCCCCAGTAAAGCTGTTGCTTGAACCGGAGCCATCCCTAGTCCGGGACCTTCAACAAACCCTGCTGGAGATAAAGGAGGAGAATGCGGCGCTTAAAAAGTTGATCCAGCGCCAGGCAGACATGGAGGAGACCGAGAGACGCTGGTGTACCCAGACACAGCGGCTGCTGTGGGACGCAGTGCTCTCTCCTACAGGAACAACGCCATTACCTGACCTTCCTGTGTCACTGCTGAAGAAAGCTGAAGGAAAACCGGAGGCCGGCCCCAAAAGAGCTGTACCTGACCCCACCGATGGAGCGGTGGAAGAGAAGGAGGCTGAGGGAGTCCTGCCTGTTCTGGAGTGCCAGCTAGGCCAGGAGGCCGCAGCAGATTACAGTTCCCCGGTAGGAACACCGGAGGGGTCCCAGCCATCATTGCCAGAAATCGATTGGGACGCAATGCAGTATCTGGATGACGTCACTTATGCTGTAAAAGTGGAGAATGAGCAGCGACGCCGTGATCGGGATAAGCAACGCCAACAGGAGCAGAGAGAGGCGCAGCAGCAGCGGTACCATGAAAAGTTCCTCGCTGACAAGGAGACCGTCCGGAAGAACAAAGGTACGCGACGGGATCTGCGGCGCCAGGGGTGCATAACAGGGTTCCAGCTCCGCAAAGGCTGGGGCTTCATACATGAGCCGGGCCTATACCAAGAGATCTTTGTGAGTCGGAGAGATGTGGAGTCCCACTTACCCATCGGGCACCCGGGGAGGGATCTTGTAAACGGGGACATTGTCAGCTACACGCGGCACTGGGGTTAAAAGGGTGGTACGCCTTAAACGTCACCCGTGTCAGCGACCCCGTCCCTGAAGCCAATGAGGTCTTCCGTGCCACAGTACCGCAAGTCCCAGCAGCATCATCTTTGGCGTCCGCACCAGGCCGTGCACCCATAACGCAACCTGCGACTATTTCGGCATCGCCATCTGCGACCATTTCAGCATCGCAACCTGCGACCAGTTCTGAAGCGCAATCTGAATTGTACACTGCGGCACCTTCTGCAACGCAACCTGCGTTCTACTTCAGGGAGATACCCGTTGGGTCCCCAGATCAAACAAAGGATGTAGCTACGCAAACGTACATCGCAGGACATGATCTTCTTGTGATGGGTTCCCGAGGTCATTGTATACTTCTGGCCCCAGGAATGGAAAAAGTAATGGTCATAAGCAAGAAAGAAGAAAACCAGTAGGACCCAGACAGGGTTTACTGCACCTGAACATGTATAAAGTTGAAGAAGTTTATTGAGAAAAAAAAAAATAAAAAAATTTGCACTTTACTATTGATAAATGTTTACATAGTATGTTTGCTTATTTAAAGTAGAATACCCGGCTGGGTAAAGAGTTAAAGTAAAAGTTGATTGAAATGTGATTTTACTTGAAATGTGTTTTATCATGCAAAGGACTGCGTGGCTGTGGACTGTGCCAGCCCAAAAACTTTCATGTAAATAGTTCGCACTTCGGTGCCCCATTTTGGTTTTACATAAAGCCTAAACTACCTCTGAAGAAAAACCCGTATGGTGTGGCCTAGAGTGAGGTCTGCAGCAGAGAAGTCCTGCAGCCCACCCAGGACCCACGTGGGAGGTTTTTGGTGCGGGTCCTCCACAAGAATCTTGTCTTATACTGTGTATATTTATTGAAAAGTATTTTGATAATTTTCTACTGATCTATGTACAAATTGTAACGTTAAAGAGTCCTTACCTCCCGCAAGGGATGAGTTATTATGTTGATGTTATATGCAAAACAAAAATGTTTTTCTTTTCTATTTCAGCCCGGGAGTGCTGAGTTTAACTAGAGGGGGATGTGTGGCCCAGCTGCGCAAGGCACACATGTCTCCTGGAAAATGCACAGGAAGGTAACTGTAAAGCCTGATATTCATTCACGCACACTTCTCAGCATTGCCACTAGAGGCATATTAGACTATTTAAGTAGTGTGACGTAGCAATAGTGAGTCATTCAAGTTCCTGTCTTTGGACAGAGAAGTTCAGTTTAGTTTCTGTTTCCAGTCAGTCGTTCAGTCAAGCTTAGGGTGGCTCAGGAGTGAGTCATCCCATCCAAGTTCAGATTAGTCTTGGAGGGAGAGGAGAGAAGACTGAATCCTGACAGAGCTTGTGTAGCTCATCTTATACGGAAGTGGAGGCTAGTACGGGTGAAGTGAATCATCTTAGCCTAGTCAGAGCTACCCCTTAACCTGCTACTCAGAACAAGCTGCCTGTGTTCCTAAGAAAGTGGAAAGTGACTCTCAGAGCGTGCATTGAAATCAGTTGACAGAAGTTCCTGATAGCCACTCGAAGTGGGGTCTAAGAAGGAAAGGAATCACAGCAGTTATAACATCGAGTCAACTGAGAACAGGTCAGTGAGCACTGAAGGAAAGCTGACCTTTATACCATTGCTACACGTGCTTATGTTAAGGGCGAGAGCAGGGCGAAGGGCGAGTGGAGAAGTAAGAGTGACTAAAGGGACAAATCACCCTCACTCAATTAAACCGGACACCGGGGTCCGAAGCATTGCTAGTACTTCACGTCTAGTAATAAGAAAACCGGAGGCCTTTCTGGACTTCAAGTCACAGAAGGTAGCCCTAAGCGCTGATACGTAACCGGAGTCAGGGAGAATGGGGACTTTGAGTCAGTGCACGACAAAAGTAAGGACTTAGTTCTCTCAACATCTGATAATCAGAGACATAGAAGACTCCACCACAATGTTGGCCGGGCGTAGTTGCTATTGAAAGAGTTGCACTTGATTTTATGCAAGTTTGTACTCACACACATTACAAGGAGAAAGGAGGCCTCTAACCTGCTCAACAGTTTCCTGAATGTGCATTCTCCAACCTGACCAGCTTCCCGGGACATACCTGCAACATCTACAAGTAAAGGTATGGAAAGAGACTGCATTGTGTGTGACTGAATTCTTATCTGCACCCTGCATCACCACCATAGACTTTGAGGGACCAGTCCCACCTGTGGGGGACTTAACACCTAGCTGCCATAACATCCCCTCAGAGATCTACCCTGCAGCGCTGGTCAATCAGATCAGAAACCACAGGTGGCGTCACGAACTATCTTTATAATCCCCTGTAAATATCCCCCATTGCATGACCGCCAGGGCCACGGACCGAGCTCTGCTGCCAGTGACATTCCCCATAGACTTCCATGGGCTCGGTTCCGAGTACCCCATAGCCCTGGTACCACCAATGTGGTGCGCGTCACAGTCTTTTCAGTTTACTCACAGTTTGAGGTACAGTCCAGGGCACTGAGCACAGATGGCAATGGAGTTCCGGGCAGCCTGGAAGCAACTTAGGATCCACTAAGCCAGATGGGTTGGAGGCCTCCTTTCTGCGCTGTCCTATGAGGTCTTTGCTGCCTAAAGCTATGCTTGGTCCTCTGTTCCTTACTGTTCTTTAGTCCTTGCCTGTGTGGCAGGCAGCTTGAGGCTTTTACAGGTGTCACTCCTTCGTGGTAGCTCCGACTCTGGTATGCTGCTGTGCCTTCAGGCGTATGATGGGGCCAGGAGGCCTGCACTCTCCTGCCCTCCGGATTTGGCTGCTGGGACTGTTATACCTGTACAGCCACAGACTCCGGCTTCCGGTTTCAAGCGCTCTGCCCTGGGGTGAGCTTGGTTACAGCTCCAATCCCCAGGGTTCCCTAAACTTCTCCTTTCCTCTCTCTTTACTCTGCTCTTGGGACGAGCTCCTCACAACTCTAGTACCCAGCACTGATTCTCACAGACTGACTAACACTGCCTCCAGGTCAGAGCTAATAAGGAAGCTTTCCTGAAACCAGGTTTTGTGCTCCCCTTCTGGTCTGGAGTCAGGAAAGGTGTTGTATACTGGTGTTATCTGGCTAGGGAAACCCTCCTTGCTTCCAGGCACGACATCATCCCCTGTGAGGGAGGCATTGCCACTGTGGCAACCGGACTCCTGGGGTGCCACAGTAACACGGAACACGGTGGCTCAGTGGTTAGCACTATTGCTTTGCAGTGCTGGGGTCTTGGATGCAAATCCCACCACTGTAAGGAGTTTGTGTCTTCTCCCCATGTTTATGTGGGTTTCCTCCAGGTTCTCCTTTTTCCTCCCACACTCCAAAGACATACTGATAGGGAATTTAGATTGTGATCCCCAATGGGGACAGCGATGATGATGATGATGTCTGTAAAGCACTGTGGAATATATATAAGCGAGTAACATAAATATATGATTTTGGCACATCCCTCTGCAGGTTCTAACTAGGCATTAAGATGGAAATTAGCTGGATGTAAAGTAGCGTCCTCTCTCTAGTTGTCTCCATTGCAGTCTCATGATCTGACTTTATAGTGAAAAACAAACGTTCTTACCATCAGAGCTTAGTTAGAGGAAGGGCAGATATAATCGCTCTTGACACATTCATTTTCTCAACTTTCCACAGTAAATTACCAAACCAGAAAATCGATAACAAGGAAACATTGTCCTCACCCATTAACTGTAATTCATCACCCAAGTTCCTCTTTACCTCTTAGACACGGTGGAGCTCTGGTGTTAGATGACTTTATGTACAGAGCTATTATATCGTCACAGTATGTTTTAGGCCTCTTTCACATATCGGTTGTATTTTGCCGCGGCTGCCTGATGTGCCGCTTCAGGCACATCAGGCAGCACCGGCAAAAAATAAAAACGTTACATGCTGCGTTGTGTCCGGCCGCCGGAATGTACATTTCCGCCGGATCCAGACAAAAATGCATACAACGCACTGACATGCGGCGCCATCCGGCGCTAATGAAAGTCAATGCAAAAAAAAAACGCATCCGGTATCACATTTAGCCGGATGCGGTTGGACAAAAAAATGCCGGAGGGCTCACAACGGATGTGTGAAAGAGGCCTTAGATAAGGACTGTACGGTGCATGTACCCTGCAGAACATTTTGATATTTACAACTGTATGGAAGTATTATTTGCCAAATCCAAGGCAATGTTATGTGGGTATTATACTATACAGCACTGATAAGTTATGGTGGGGAGACCAGAAATTACCAAAGTAACCAGCAGCCAAAATAAGGCTAATCCAATACACCTCCTGTGTGTAAGAGAGTGGGAGAATGATCTGCACCCCCTAAAGATCATATCAAAAGTATAGTATGTTATGTTGATGTATTTCTCAGCTGATGCATTGATTTATAAGTGTACTGTGAGAACGAATGCTAACTGCAGGAGTTTTGAGTAGGAAAGGGTTAACAATTAGTGGGAAGCTCAGCAAGGAGCTTCAGTAAATAAGGGTCTACTGAGGTCTACTACGCCAGAGTGCCTGTAGTTACAGCGCAGTGAGCATCAGCCAGACGGAAACCAAATTCTACAAGACACAAATCCAGAAAGAGAGACCGAAGCATTATCCTGGAAGTTCGTTGTTACGCACCTGTCTTGAATCCAGTTTTTGCTGTCCTCACCCCGGCTCCTCTGAACTCTGTTGTGCCCCACATCGGGTTTTGCAGATGTTCCGGTGTGATCCCATGTGTTCGTTTGTAGAGATAGGCGGACTGCTGGATATTCGGGATCGGCGGGTTCGGCCGAACAGTTACAAAAAGTTCGGGTTCGGGTACCAGAACAGTATCCAGACCTGAACCCGGACACCATTCACTTGAATGGGGGGTCCAAACATTCAGTGTTTGCCACGCTGTCATGTGCATGACAGCTAGGCAAACTCAGCTTCTGATTGGCGGTGAAATCATCCCTGCCGGTCAGAGAGCCACGGTTCTCCACGCTGTCAAAAGACAGCATGAGCGCTCAGCTGTGATCGGTGGTATAAAGTTTACCTCCAATCACTGGTGTCAGCTGATGGGACTACTGCTCCCATCATCCGACACCTGCTGCCGCTAATAACCGTGAGAGCAGGAGCGGCAGATGGGTGTATTCATTAGCCGCTCCTGCGTTGTAAATAAATAATTTAAAAAAAAGCCGGCATGGGTTCCCCTTATTTTTGCTAACCAGCCAGGCAAAACTCACAGCTGGGGGCTGCAACCCTCAGCTGTTAGCTTCAACAAAGGTTAGTTATCAAGAATAGAGGGGTCCCAATGCTGTTTTTTTTTATTTATTTAAATAAATAATTTAAATAAATGGCGTGGGGTCCCCCATTTTTGACAACCAGCCTTGCTAAAGCAGACAGCTGGGGGCTGGTATTCTCAGGCTGGTAAGGGGCCATGGATATTGGCCTCCTCGGCCCAAAAATAGCAGCCGCAGCTGCCCAGAAAAGGCACATCTATTAGATGCACCCATTCTGGCACTTAGCCTTGCCCTTCCCACTTGCCCTGTAGCGGTGGCAAGTGGGGTTCATATTTGTGGGGTTGATGTCACCTTTGTATTGTCAGGTGACATCAAGCCCACGGATTAGTTATGGAGAGTTATCTAAAAGACACTTATCCATTGCTAATCCTATAGTTGTATGGTAAATAAAGTGTTACACCCAGTCCCGGTTCTGGCGCTGCCCCAGTTCTGGTCCCTCACCCGCTCCTGGGGCTGCCCCTGTACCTCTGAAAGCTCCCTGTCAGGATCCTTGCTCTCTGTCTGCCCCTCTGCGTCCTGCTGCTGCTTCTCTCTCCCCTGTTTCCTTGCACGCTGCCAGCAGGCCTCCAGGGAGAATGCTTAGGATGCGAGTGCGCTTCAGTCTGGTCTCTTAAATCGACAGCATGCATTTTTTGAAATAACAATTAACCAATGGCAGCGCACTTATTACTATTTCTGACCACTCCGCCATAGGGGGAGTGCCGGAGCAATGAGTATCTACTTTTGCTAAACCCGGTCCTGTCCTGTAGTAAAACAAAAAAAAAAAAACAACAATACCCCTCACCTGTCTGTCGTTCTGTCCCACACCGTAATTTGTTTCTGGGGGATAAACGGTTTTCAACCTGGACGGTGCCAAGATGCGACCATCCAGACTGAGAACCACTGGTGAATGAGCTGCTGGGAACGCGGCGTCAGTGACCGGTAGTGACATCATAGAGGTTACGTCAGGTCACTGAGGCTTCGTTCACCGCTGAGCTGAACTGCCATGACCTCGGTTAGATCCCCGCTAGCACCGTGAGAAAACTTTTTTTATCTGCTGGAGACCTAGCAGTTCTTTGAATGCTGAGCTCTGTATAACCCCGCCCACATAACCGATTGGCTGCTTTCTATGTACGCTGTGCATAGGAAGAGCGTTGCCAATCAGTGGTGGGGCGGAGTTATACAGAACTTATGAATAGGGAGCGCTACATGACAGAAGGTTTATTAGTCCTCCAGTGATAATCTCCTGCTGATAAAACTGTGATTTTTATTAAAACTACAGCAAGCAGCCCAGTAAGATACATCACTGGAACAAGGGTCTATTTGGTGACAGATTCACTCTAAGTAGACAAGAGCCCACAACACTTTATGGTGCCTCAACATCTGCTGATGGCCATAAACCTGCACTTTAGTGACTTCATGTAATAGCAAGGAGCTGACCCAAACAAGGGCTATTACATGGCACTAATATAAGTGTCCATTGATGAACTTCTCCACGTTCTACATGACCCACCATGGAGCGGTTAAGTGAACATGTGTATGTTTGTACCAGATATCCATTCCTGGATGGTAGGAAACCAAGGGATAACATCTACAATACTCTAGACCACCAGGGTTACTACCATTAATCACTTTATTAATCACCTTTGATAGTCCGAGTGGTAAATTATCTATTGGACCTCATATGTTAGGGTGAAAAGTCCTAAAGGCCTCAGTGAGAATTCTATTTCATGGCCATTTGTTCATTTGAACTGACATTTTTTAATACTCTAATCCCCACCCCGAGGGTCTTAACAACCAGACCCACTATTAACAGTTCAAGAGAAAGGGTTGTCTAATGAGATTCCCCACATTATCATAAGCCAAGCACGTGTCCTCCAAAAATGGAAAGTCCCAACATTGTCATCCCCAGAACTGCGTGACCTTTATGTGTCATTTACACCCATTAAGGAAACAGAAATTAACATCTGCAGAATGTATGAGAAAAGTACGAGTGTCAAAACTGAATCTCACCCCAATGATTCGTCGCCGGTGTGACGGACAAGACGTTCTAAGATCTGTATTTGGTGATAATGGGTTACGAGCTGCTCTTCCCCAATCGCTGTGGTCTACCGGCTGCTTGGAGGTTGCAATTGTTCCATATTGTGTGTGTAGATAGGAAGTTTCTTGCTTTCTGAAATATTATTGTAAGAATTCTTGGGCAAAGAAACTTTGCAAATACATTACATTAATTCAGAGCTGTATTCACAATTCTGCAATCTTCAGAGCTGAAATCTTACAGCATTCCTCAACTTTGATCTAACGGAGAAGAGATGTTTAAAGGGAATTTGTCACTAGGTTTTTGCCACCTAATCTGAAAGCAGCATGATGAAAAGACAGAGAGACTCTGATTCCAGCAATGTGTCTCTTACTGGGCTGCTTGCTGTAGTTGTGATAAAATCATAGTTTTCCTGGCTGGAGATTATCAGTAGAGGACTAATAAACCAGCTGCCATGTAGTCCTATATACATACAGTACAGACCAAAAGTTTGGACACACCTCATTTAAAGATTTTTCTGTATTTTCATGACTATGAAAATTGTACATTCACACTGAAGGCATCAAAACTATGAATTAACACATGTGGAATTATATACTTAACAAAAAAGTGTGAAACAACTGAAAATATGTCTTATATTCTAGGTTATTCAAAGTAGCCACCTTTTGCTTTGATGACTGCTTTGCACACTCTTGGCATTCTCTTGATGAGCTTCAAGAGGTAGTAACCGGGAATGGTCTTCCAACAGTCTTGAAGGAGTTCCCAGAGATGCTTAGCACTTGTTGGCCCTTTTGCCTTCACTCTGCGGTCCAGCTCACCCCAAACCATCTCGATTGGGTTCAGGTCTGGTGACTGTGGAGGCCAGGTCATCTGGCGTAGCACCCCAACACTCTCCTTCTTGGTCAAATAGCCCTTACACAGCCTGGAGGTGTGTTTGGGGTCATTGTCCTGTTGAAAAATAAATGATGGTCCAACTAAACGCAAACCGGATGGAATAGCATGCCGCTGCAAGATGCTGTGGTAGCCATGCTGGTTCAGTATGCCTTCAATTTTGAATAAATCCCCAACAGTGTCACCAGCAAAGCCCCCCAACATCATCACACCTCCTCCTCCATGCTTCTCGGTGGGAACCAGGCATGTAGAGTCCATCCGTTCACCTTTTCTGCGTCGCACAAAGACACGGTGGTTGGAACCAAAGATCTCAAATTTGGACTCATCAGACCAAAGCACAGATTTCCACTGGTCTAATGTCCATTCCTTGTGTTCTTTAGCCCAAACAAGTCTCTTCTGCTTGTTGCCTGTCCTTAGCAGTGGTTTCCTAGCAGCTATTTTACCATGAAGGCCTGCTGCACAAAGTCTCCTCTTAACAGTTGTTGTAGAGATGTGTCCATACCTCCCAACCGTCCCGAATTGAGCGGGACAGTCCCAATTCTAACTCTCCCACCCGCTGCCGCGGTCATGCACCCTATCGTCGCCCTCCCAGCTCTCCACTTCAGCTTCTTACAGCAGAGCAATGACGTTGCTGTGCTGTCCTCTTATGTGCCAGCAGGACCTGTGATGAGGTCACAGGAGGGAGGAGTTAGGTGTCACATGGTCAGGCTTGTCAGTGTATGCAGGACTCTGCTGTGCTGGTTGTCATGGTGCTGGATGAGGGTAAGTTTATGTGTGCGGGGTCAGGAGTGGTTTACAGTGTGGATGTAGCAGAGCTGTGTGTGTGCGAGGTGTATGGAGTGGAGCCGTGTGTGCGAGGCGTATGGAGTGGAGCCGTGTGTGTACGAGGTGTATGGAGCGGAGCCGTGTGTGTACGAGGTGTACGGAGCGGAGCCGTGTGTGTATGAGGTGTACGGAATGGATCCGTGCGTGTACGAGGTGTATGGAGCAGAAGCGTGTGTGTACGAGGCATACAAAGCGGTACCGTGTGTGTATGAGGTGTGCAGAGTCGTGCATGTACAAGTTGTATGGTGGGAAGCATTCATACCTCCCAACCGTCCCAGATCCAGTGGGACAGTCCCGATTTTGAGAGTCTGCCCCACTGTCCCGGCTGGGAGCTAACTTTTCCCATGGACACAGAAGTACACGGCGGAGCCCCGAGGAGCACTTTAAAATTCGCACGTGACGTTCCACCGGAAGTGACGTGCTAGAAGCTGACCGGAAATGAGGTAATTTCGGAAGGAGATTGTGACAGAACCATGGAAGCACTTCAGGGAATGATTCAGATCCATCACTGTGTCCTCCTCCGACAGCGCAGACAGCGGGATCGCCTTGGAGTCGGGGATCATGATATGTCTTGCATCAGGAGGCTCAGGTGGGCACTACAATGGGAGCCGAGCTGCTATAGTATCATTATAGAATCTTTCTTTCTCCCTCTGTTTCTTTCTCTCTCTCTCTGTTCTTTCTTTCTCTCTCTGTTCTTTCTTTCTCTGTTCTTCCTTTCTCTCTCTGTTCTTTCTTTCCCCTTTTTTCTTTCCCATCTTTCTTTCTCTCTCCCTCTTTTTTATTTCTTTCTTTCCCTTCTTTCTTTTTTCTCTCTGTTCTTTTTTTCTGTCCACTCTTTCTCTCTCTGTTTTCTTTCTTTCTCTCTGTTCTTTATTTCTCCTCGTTCTTTCTTTCTCTTTTTTTCCCCTTTCTTTCTCTCTAATCTTTCTTTCTCTCTCTGTTCTTTCTTCTCTCTGTTCGTCCTTTTTCTCTCTGTTCGTTCTTTCTTTGTTCTTTCTTTCCCCTTTCTTTATTTCTCTCTGTTCTCTTTCTTTCCCCTTTCTTTCTCTCTCTCTGTTCTTTCTTTCTTTACCCTCTTTCTTTTTTTCTCTCTCTCTGTTCTTTTGTTCAGTCCCCTCTTTCTCTCTCTGTTTCTTTCTTTCTCTCTCTGTTTCTTTCTTTATTTCCTTCTCTCTCTGTTCTTTGTATCCCATCTTTCTTCCTCTCTCTGTTCTTTCCCATCTTTCTTTCCCCTCTTTCTTTCTCTCTCTGTTCTTTCTTTCCCATCTTTCTTTCTTTCTCTCTCTGTTCTTTCTTTCCCATCTTTCTTTCTTTCTCTCTCTCTGTTCTTTCTTTCCCCTCTTTCTTTTTTTCTCTCTCTGTTTATTCTTTCTGTCCCCTCTTTCTCTGTTTCTTTCCCCTCTTTCTTTCTTTCCCCTCTTTCTTTCTCTCTGTTCTTTCTTTCCCCTTTCTTTCTCTCTCCCTCTCTGGTCTTTCTTTCCCCTCTTTTTTTCGCTCGCTGTTCTTTTTTTCTGTCCCCTCTTTCTTTCTCTCCTTTCTTTCTTTCTTTTTCTCTCTGTTCTTTCTTTCCCCTTTCTTTCTCTCTGTTTTCTTTCTCTCTCTGTTTTCTTTTTTCTCTCTATCTGTTCTTTCTTTTCCTCAGTATTAGTCAGTGTGCCCACAGTACCAGCCACTGTGCCCATAATGCCAGCCACTGATTCCATAATGCCAATCACTGTGCCCTCAGTACCAGTCAGTGTGATCAGCAGTGCTAAATGGGTGTGGTTGGGGCGTGGACATGGGTGTGGTTAGTTGTGAAATGGGTGTGGTCTGGATGTGGCCTTAAATTTGCCGCTACGCGCACCGCAGCCTTTGTCCCTCTTTCCTGTCTTCAAAAGTTGAGAGGTATGTGTGTCTGCTGCTAGAACTCTGTGTGGCATTGACCTGGTCTCTAATCTGAACTGCTGTAAACCTGCGATTTCTGAGGCTGGTGACTCAGATAAACTTATCATCAGAAGCAGAGGTGACTCTTGGCAGGGGCGGACATATCATTGGTGCAGCCTGTGCAGCCATACAGGGGCCCAAGAGCTGAGGGTGCCCATTTATACCTCCAAAGCAGGTGCAATTTTGCATTTTTAGGAGATCTTGGGCTGCAAAGGGCCCATGCATTGTTCTTGCACAGGGCCCTTTTCTGACTTTGTCCACCAGTGACTCTTGGTCTTCCTTTCCTGGGGTGGTCCTCATGTGAGCCAGTTTCTTTGTAGCACTTGATGGTTTTTGCAACTGCACTTGAGGACACTTTCAAAGTTTTCCCAATTTTTCGGACTGACTGACATTCATTTCTTAAAGTAACGATGGCCACTCGTTCTTCTTTACTTAGCTGCTTTTTTCTTGCCATAATACAAATTCTATCAGTCTGTTCAGTAGGACTATCAGCTGTGTATCCACCAGACTTCTGCACAACACAACTGATGGTCCCAACCCCATTTATAAGGCCAGAAATCCCACTTATTAAACCTGACAGGGCACACCTGTGAAGTGAAAACCATTCCCGGTGACTACCTCTTGAAGCTCATCAAGAGAATGCCAAGAGTGTGCAAAGCAGTCATCAAAGCAAAAGGTGGCTACTTTGAAGAACCTAGAATATATATAAGACATATTTTCAGTTGTTACACACTTTTTTGTTACGTATATAATTCCACATGTGTTAATTCTTAGTTTTGATGCCTTCAGTGTGAATTTACAATTTTCATAGTCATGAAAATACAGAAAAATCTTTAAATGAGAAAGTGTGTCCAAACTTTTGGTCTGTACTGTATATGAGCTATGTATAACCCCGCTCCCACTATGGATTGGCAGCTTTTGCCTATACACAATGTACACAGAAAGCAGCCAGTCAGTGGCGTGGAGGCGGGGTTACTCAGAGCTCAGCAGTCAGAGCACTGCTAGATATGCAACTGAGAAAACTGTGACTTTATCAAAACTACATCAAGCTGCCCAGTAAGTGATACATTGCTGGAATCAGGGTCTCTGACCCTACATCATGCTGCTCTCAGATGGGGGAAACAAAAACCTCGTGACAGATTGCCTTTAATATTCAACTAACCTGTTGGAGCCCCAACTAACATATCACTTCCAGATTTTGATTCTCCCTAATAATCACAACATTGACTCCTCTTCCCAAAAGTCATATCAGTACCCCCACCCCAAAGTTAGTCACAACAGCGTTGGGTCTTAAACCTATTCCCACAGCGTGTCAGACGTGTTTAACGTGTGTGCTCGGGCAACTATTTATGCAGTGCCTAGCCCTGTTATTATAGTTATGTGGTAGCTATATGACAGTAGTATTTATACATTGTATAAGGAGCGCCCGCTTGGGCCATGGGTACCCGGTACCGGGACGCTTCTTAAAGGAGCAGTGTCACGGTAGCAGTGACCTGGTCCGTGGCCCTGGGCGTCCAATAAAAGGGGGAATGATGAAAAGGGGAAAATGAAGTTTGTGATATAATGGATTAAATGTTCGTGACGCCACTCGCGGTATTCGGCAAGGGATAGTCGACGCTGCAATGCAGATCCTCTGGGAGGATGCCAGGGCAGCAATAATGGTTAAGCTCTCCACGGGTAGAGCTGTGTCCCAGGGCAGTTAGGATGTTAAAGGTGATGGTGATAATGATGGAGGTGGTTGTTGTCGTGCAGGCTGGGTGACGCGGGAATGACTCAGATGACACAGCAGAGTGCAGTTTCCAACGCTTTACTCACAGTTCACTTGTGCGCAGATGCCCGCTTGGTGCTGTGTCCTGCAGGTGAGGGGTCCAGCAAACTCCCAGGTAGATTGGGCTGCACCTTTCCAGGACTCCCTACAGTGTGTACCTCTCCTGGCCATCTCACCGCACTGGCTTCCGCCCTCCTGCCCAGCACCTTCACAAACAATGTCCCAAGCCAGCAGCCACAGACCTTGTCGGGCGATGTCCTCTGAGTCCCCTTGTTCCTATATGGCTGCCTTTTCAGCTAATAATTGTGGATGTGGTTGGGGAACCTACAGCTGCCCGTCTCCGGCTTGCTAGATGAGTATTGTAGTCCTCCACTAGTCTTGGGGGCCGGTTCCCCTACTGCGACCTGGTCCCTGTACTTCAGGATACAGGCCCCATGGGTGGCTTTGGCACTTCCTGTGTCCCTAGGAGCCCTTCTGTCCTCCCGGGAGCTTCCTTCAGACTCCCCTCACAATTCTCTCTGCAGCTTCTCTACTGCACTTCTTCTCTCTCTCCATCTGGGGACAAGCTCCTCACAGCTTGAGCTCTCCTTCTAGACTCTCCTGTCTGGTCTCACAGACCACTTCTCTGTCCTCTAAGCTCCTCCCCATTCTCTACCTTCTCCACCCACACCCCAACACCATTTCCTACCCAGCCTGAGTTGAGGCCCTTCTCCCTTGGGGTACGTCCAGGTGCCCTGACTGAACAAGTGTGTGTTGTTGTGAGTGTTAGAGCCTTGGGTAGTGTTCCCTCCTTACCTGAGAGTGGGATACCACACCTCTGTATGAGGTGCAGTACCTCTATGGCGACTGGACCCTCAGGGGCGCCACATATAGTCCTGTTATTAAATTACTTTATGTACTGAATTGTTTTGTGGCAACTGTATGGTAGCATTATTTGTGCACTGTATGGTGGTATTTGGTATTGTAAAAGACTGTATATTATTCTTGCAGTGTATGGCGTTGTTATTTTAGGAACTGTAGCTATAGTGACATTTTATCATTGGTGTGACTATTATCTAAGACTTGTGGTTTAGGAAAATTTGTAGCATCAAATTTAGAAATATGAGTGATCAAAAAGACAGAAGGAGGATCACGATGGTCGGAAACATCAAGGAGACTCATGACCGCTGCCTTGTGATTTCCTGATGACCATGAGCAATGTCATGCCACTTCACAAAACTGGCACAAAAAAAATCTAGCTTTATCCTTAGGAGTATAGGGTGGATCATGCAGAAAGTTTTAGTGTGCGCTTCTGAAATCACAGTATAAAATAATAATTAAAAAAAACACAGAAACCCAGCTTCAGACTTGGATCCATCATCATTTCACAACTGTTGAATCCTAACCCACCAATCACCCGTATACTCAGTGTAAAAGGGAAGGCAGCAGTGCTAATCTCATCCCTGTTCTGAGCTGCCATGTCTGTCACTTCTAGTGATAAGTCGTTCTCAAATGATCCAGAACAAAAGCCTCCGGCTCCTTTCTGTGAATGATGGGAGCCGACACCTCAGTGAGGGTCACTTATAGACTCTAAATGGTTCTCACCAGGGGTAAAATGATAATGTTTGGGAGCTTAATGTCACGACGTATAACAGATATATTCAAAGATAGCAACCTATATCTAATGTGACATAATTCTAAATTTCATATAATAGAGAAAATCAACATGTATACATAGTATCTGCCAGCAATGTCTTACCTGACATAATATCCTATGTATTGTGGGTCAATACTGTGTACGTGTCACGCTGTCTCTGGATAGAGGTGGACCGGGGTCTATGCTGACCCTGAACTGGGGTCCTGACTAGTCCCTCTACCTGGAGGTACTGTTAATGGTACAGAGGTCCAGGCCGCCAGCGTAACCCTGTCTCCTGTAGATCCCTGACCACTGTAATCTAGTCCTGAGAAGGACCCTGATTACCACCACAGGGAATGGGCAGGTCACAGCTTACACACAGTCTTAGACAAACGAGACAGACAAGGGGTAAAGAAAACACAGCCTTGCATACAACACTTCCACTACAGAGGAACACAAAAGGTTAAGGAGATAAACAATAAGCGAGGAGAGGAAAAACCACAACAGGCACTCTTAGCTTAAGTCTTCTCAGAAACGATCCGCTCTGCTGGTCTGAATGAATGCTTTCACCGGCAACTTACCCAGCAGACCAGCAGGTATATGAAGGAAGCTAATTAACAAAACATCAATCGCAGCTGGGCGAGGCTGGTCAGCCCAGCACCGAGAGAGAAAGAATTAACTCCCTCAGTGCTGAAAAACACCCAGCACCAGAAACTCAGCTGTGTGAAGTCAGGGTGTGCAATCGCGACGATCTCCGCCGCGACACACCCGTGACACTTAAACCATGCCCATATGGAAGAAACCCTGCCCACACAGTTATTTCCCCTGACGAAGGCTAAGGCCGAAACGCACGTTGGGGAGGGCGAGCCTGCTTCCCAGAATCTGTCCTCTCTGTTCCTTTGGAGCCAGCAGCTGCCATTAAGTTTGGGTAAATATTAGGCTATGTGCACACGTTGCGGAATTGCCATGGAAATTTCCGCGGCAATTCCGCACCTCCCTGCCGCGGGAAATCCGCATATTATAGGTATGCGTATTCCAGCTAAACACTAGCGTTTTGCAAGCGTAATTAGCTTGCAGAATGCTAGCGTTTTACAAGCGATCTGACAGGTTGGTCACACGAGTCAAACAAGTGTTTGACTCGTGTGACCAACTTTTTACTATTGATGCCACCTATGTCGCATCAATAGTAAAAAGATCTAATGTAAAAATAATAAAAAAAATAATAAATAATGATATTCTCACCTTCCGGCGGCCCCTGCAGCTTTCCCGCCTCTCAGCGACGCTCCCGGCCAATCCCGTTCCCAGGAGTCCTTTGCGACGATCATCCCGATGACGTAGCATCATGCGAGACCGCTACGTCATCTGGGTGATCTCGCAAAGGACTCCTGGGACCGGGAGCGTCGCTGAGAGGCGGGAAAGCTGCGGGGGACGCCGGAAGGTGAGAATAGCATTATTTTTTATTTTAATTATTGTTTTTACATGGATATGGTACCCAGGGCCTGGAGGAGAGTCTCCTGTCCTCCAGACCCTGGGTACCATCTGCACATGAACCGCTTACTTTCCGCATGGTGGGCACAGCCACATGCGGAAAGTAATTGGTTCAATGCATTCCTATGGCGGCGGAATCGTCGCGGTTCCGCAAAAAAGAATGAGCATGCTGCGGATTCTCCAGCGATGCGATTCCGCTGCGGAAAAACCCGCAGCATGTGCACAGCATTGCGGAATCCCATAGGCCATAATGAGTTGTATTGTGTAAGCGGTTTTGCCGCAAAACCGCAAAGAATCCGCAACGTGTGCACATAGCCTTAGCTACTTTTGTGTGCTGTATATTAACACTGCCATAGTATGCACTGGATTGCACTAGTTACTTGAGAGCTGGTGCTTCACATAAGCACCCTGGCAGGTTTGTTGAATCAGCATAATTGTCTTTATGATTCCTCCTGGCAGTAGCATACACTTACACCTTCGATTTTTGGCTCTTTTTGGTTCAGTGTAGGGGAGATTTTCAGGTGAACAGGACGCCTTTTGTCATTAATACAGTGTTCCCATTGTCTTTATAACTTAATATATGCCTCTAAGTATTCCGTTGCCCCTGTATATTTGTGTGATAAACTTTTTTATATATTCTGTGTCAATAAACTTGTTATTTATACATACTTTATGGACTAGTACACGTTTTTTGCTGTTTTTACAGCTTTTCTTGATCTAATTCTCAGTGACGTCTTATTCTACCTACAGATAAAGTAGGTGGTGTCCATAGTTGACACAAACTGAGGAACGTACTCCGACTTTTGACCTTGCAGGTTGTCAAAGTCTAAGGCCTCTTTCACATTTCCGGCGGGCGCCTAGCGGCGCCCCCGGCATTTTGCCGCAGCGCCGCATGTGAAAACCTTTCACACTTCCGGCGGCCAAAATGCGTTTTTTTGCCGGATGGTTTCTGATGCTTGGAGAGATCAGAAACCATCCGGCAAAAACAAAAAACGTTACATGCAGCGTTTTTTCCGGACGCCGCAATGTACATTTGCGCCGCATCCGGACAAAACCGCATGCAACGCATTGACATGCGGCGCCATCCGGCGCTAATGCATGTCAATGCGAAAAAAGCCGCATGCGGCGCATCAGATTTTCAGATGCGGCGCTGCGGCAAAATGCCGGGGGCGCCGCAAGGCGCCCGCCGGATGTGTGAAACCAGCCTAAGTCACTCAGGAACTGATGTTCCTTGATCTAATTTGCTCCTCCTGGAAAAAGAAGATCAACTAATGCAGACATAGACATAGACTGCTCCATATCAGAACCATTTATCTTAATCTGAACTAAAGGCAAAATATCCAACATGAAAGAAATGTACTGAAAACATAGTATGGAGAATAGAATGGATAGGCATAAAAAAGAGCTGGTCCTCATGGACGTGATGGAGATGTACTAGATGTAATGAGTAAATATCAATACTATTATACTTGTTACCTCACTTCCCGAGAAACAAAAAAATAATTTGAAGTGACACAAAAAAATTCATTTTTTTAAATATATAAGTTTATTGATAAATCATTACAATAAAATATTATTGCTAAAAAATTATTTATTTGCAGAAAAGGTACTGAAAAGTAGGAAGTTTTTAAGAGTTCTCAAACATGACCATTAGGATAACACAATAACTATATTTGTATATTCACATAGTGGAATAGCCAGATATAAACTGCAATGTGCAAATATACCATAATTATTAGTGAGAAAAAAATTCTCATAACAAAGTAAAGTGTCAAGTGCTAGATATACCTCTCATCAGAGAGAAAAAAAATGTTTTTCGTGAAATTAATAGTATTTACACACTTTGCTATTAAGCCGCAAGGTGGCAGTATAACTCCACGAATAGATTAAGGCTGGTTTCACACACACCGACTAAAAAAATCGGTCCGTTTTAGTCGGTCGATAATCGGATTAAAATTTCATAAACATTGATGCGACTGGCATCCGATTTTTTGTAGTTGATGTGATTTTGTAGCATGTACGCTTACGTTTCACATCCGATTACCCACCGACTACCGATTTTTAGTGGCATCATAGCAAAATGGACATTTAACGTTTTTGAGGCCTGCAAATAATTTGAATAATGAGCCAGACCCATATTTAAGCGTGGTTGGACTGTTCTTACCCTCCCACCGTTGCCGTGAGTGTTTGGCTTCTTAGTGGTTCCTGTTGTGTTGCTGCAAAGTTACAATTATGAGTGACAGACTAATGTTTAATAGAACTGAGCGTCTGCTGTACTATTGGCTGATATCCAGAACTTTTGGGGAGTCATACCCTGTAGTTGTTTCTCACAGAATCCGCAGAAGAATGTGGGTGCATCCCCTTGTGATGCGAAGGATCAGCAAAGGCCATTTTGAGCGCCTGTATTCGACACTGCGTAGGAATCCAGACAAGTTTTTTGCCTATTGTCGCATGAGTGTTGTCACCTTTGATATTTTGCTGGACATATTGCGCCCTGGAATCACCTTCAAACACCAGGATGCGTCCTTCAATTTGTGCTGAGGAAAGGCTTCTTCTAACATTAAGGTATGTGTGTCAACGATATGTTGATGATGTTTTGCATAATTTACCATCTTTCACATTCTTCTTACTTTGTTCATCTTAACATACTGAACCTCATGGCATTATGAAATTGTATATTTTCCCTATATGCTTGTGTGTAGCAGTCTTAATGGTTATGAACTCCTAACATTAAGAGAATGTGTGAGTATACAAATGTCCACTGTTTACATTTGCTTAATGTATTTTTTATATTTTCTTTGTCTGATGTGTACATGTTTGTTGTTGTTTCTGTATTGCAGGTTCCTTTCCACTGGGCTCTCATACGCTGCTCTGCATTTAGAGTTTTTGATAGGGAAATCCACCATTTCCGGAATAGTCAGCTCTACTTGTGCACAAATTTGGTCCAGACTAAATAAAGAAGTGATGCCAGAGCCCAAAATGGAAGATTGGTTGAGGATTTCACATGGATTTCAACAAAACAGTCATTTTCCACACTGTATTGGAGCCCTGGACGGGAAGCACATACGTGTGCGTAAGCCGCCGCAATCAGGGACCCAATTCTACAATTATAAACAATATTTTTCTATAGTTTTGTTGGGCTTGGTCGACAGTAACTACCGCTTCATAATTGTAGACATTGGGGCCTATGGAAGGACTGGAGACTCCAGAGTCTTCAATTCTTCCATTATGGGTCGGCGGCTACGCAATAACCAATTGGACTTACCACCACCATGTCAACTTCCACACTCCAATATGGATGCAGTGCCATATGTTGTAGTAGCGGATGAGGCCTTCCAATTAACTCGTCATGTTATGAGGCCATATCCTCGCAGCAATCTCAACCATCAGAGACGCATCTTTAATTATCGCCTTTCTCGTGCACGACGCCTGGTGGAGTGCACATTTGGTATTCTTACAGCCAAATGGCGAGTCCTACAATCAGCCATTCAGCTAAGTGAATCAAATGTTAATCTTGTAGTGCAAGCATGTGTGGTACTACATAATTTTACAAGAATGCATGAATGCTCATCAGCTGATATGCCTGACCTTCAGTCTGATAATATGACGAGGCCTATGAGACCAGTCATCCATCCTCGTCGTCCCCCTTCTGGTCTCAAAGTCCGTGACTTATTGACCAATTATTTTGTTTCCCCTGGTGGTTCTATTCCTTGGCAAGATGAGGCCATAGGTATGTAGGGTGTTTTATGTGATATCATAACATAAAGTTCCTTTTGATGAATCTATTCATGTTAGACTCTCTTTTTTTGGAAAACACTTTCCCATACTTAAGACACTACATAACGTATAAGAATAAACACAGACAACCAATGTAACTTCACTAATTTTACTCATTAGTGTTTTGCTTTTAAGCCTTTTACAGGCTGATATATTTTATAAACAGGACCAACATGTCCAAACATAAAAATTAAATATGTATAACATTCTGAATGTGCAAATATTCAAAAATAGAACTTCAAAAAACAAAAAAAATTTTAGAGCTACAATTGATGGTAGCTTGGTGGTGGTGTTGCTGAGGATGGAGGGCCAGGTTGTGTATTCGGCCTTCCACTATCTGCAACCTGTGTTTGAGAAACGCTGCTGCAGAATCCTACAGTAGCAAGCTTGGTTACTTGCTGCATCCTGAAGGCCTTGTGGGTAGGGGTACATAGGGAATTGATGCTCATAGTCATATTGATATGACTGAGCACTAGCAGAGTGACCCCCAATATGCCCATGTCTAACATATCCATGTTGTGGCCAGCCAACAACATTGGGTATGTTAGAGTGGGCATATTGTGCTTGGCCACTCTGTCCCATGGTTTGGAGCTGGGAAGCTCCATAGAAAGAATGAGCTGCAGTAGGATGATGAGGAGGAGGAGTTGGGTTCTGTTGGACACAAGGAGGAGGTGGAGGAGGAGGATGAAGATGATGAGGAGGAGGAGGAGGATCAGAGGCTGAAGCAGATTGTGATGGATTTGGTCCTAACAACCTCAAGACATTTTCTGGACCAACCACCCATCTATGAAGATAATCTAGTAGGTTGGTTGGATCATTAGGCGCTGATCCAGCTTCCAACACAATGTGCAGTCCACTTCTGATCCTCAGTCTGTGCTGTATAGGAGTAGCCCGGAGGTAAGGGGCCAGACTTCGGCAAAATCCCTCCTCCCCATCATCATTTGCTACACTGGACAAATAGTCCAGAACTCCTCGGTCCACCTGCCTCCTTGTCACAGAACCCACTCCTTCTCGTCGCCGCCTACCTTGCCTTGTGCTTTGGAAGGAGGAGGAGACACATCTGAGCCTATTAGGGCTGCTGCTCAGAGGTAGGTCCTCATTTTCAGGATGCTGTGTTTGTGAATCCTCAGCTCCTGCAGCTGTTGTTGGTGCTGCTTGGGTGGACCCACATGCTGCCGAGGAAGGGCCTGCCTCCTCTGCCCCATCACCAACGGGGTCGATAAGCACTTCGGAGTCGGACCCTGTCTCCCTCTCAGTTAGGTTTGACTCCGTTCTAGGAATGAATAAAATATAAAAAATTAAAAGCCTGAAATATTCAAATTTTGCCATTAAACTGCTTAAACACACATGCACTTACGGTCGCAGATCCAACACTGGCGCAAGGAAGTTTAGTCTATCAAAATAGACGTACTTCCTCTTCTTAGATGCTGAAGCCCCACTCCGATCCCTAATCTACCTCTCCCTCCGGTAGCAGTCCCGACAGGTGCGCCATCGCCTTGTCACATCAGTCACTACAAATGTAAGAACAGCATAACGGTTACAAGGACTGATATCTATTTATTAAGCCAAAAATACAAAAGATGCAACACTGAACATTTAAATAGTGCTCATGTGTGATGTCATTTACAATATTGAAATACATCAACATACAACCAGAAGTAACCATGTTATAAGCACTAACATACATTTACAAAAATGCTTGGCCCTTTCAAAAACGCTTCATTCTGTTTGAATTTTAGGACCAAGACACTACATCTGAGGTGAAGAGAACTACAAAATGTTGTAGTCAATAGATGCCGAAGCATCGATGATATTTTTATAACATGGATATTGTTTGTGTACACACACATCAATGTGTATTTCTAAATATGAAGAGGTCAATAATGCTGCCTTTTAAAAATCATTTAAACACATAAAGCTACATTATTCTTTGTTTTTTTTTTTGTTTTTTTTGAATTTTAAAAACCGTTACATGCGGTACTTACTAAGTCGCTCTTGGTCCTCCCTGGATCTCTGGTGATAGTCCGGAAAAAGGTGCACACATATAGTTTGCCATGCCGCCTCTTTGCGCGTCCGATTACTGTAGTTGGGATCGCGCTGGTCCCACAATTCAGGCCTCTCCTGCACCAATAGATGAGGAGTTCCACATTGATGAGGGTAGATGCCATGTTTCTGGACTCCGTGTAGGCGTTCTTCCTGTTGTTTTTTAAGATGTGCTTAGCTAATTAGCATGTAAAGGCTTCCTGAGAATTTCAAACCCAGTTTCCTGTCACCTGGAAAAGTTGTGCGATTTAATCGCAACTCACACAGTGTGGTCCGTTTGTAATCCCACTTTTCATCGCTCCCATAGACTTGCATTGGCGATAGTCGACCCACAATCGGTGACAATCACAGCATGCTGCGATTGCACTCGCACGTTTAAATCGGACCACAAAAAATCGGATACTGGGAGCTGCTTCATAGATTAACATTGGTCCGACTGCAATGCGATATTTCATCGTATTGCAGTTGTCCGATTCTGTCGCCAGTGTGACGCCGGCCTTACAAAAAGAAACGTGAAAACCAATAGCAAACAGCTCAGCAACAGGTATCTCATATCCCATATCTCACATTATATCTGTATCAGCCACAACACTCTATCTTTGCTAAATATGTCCATTGTTAATACCTTGATTATACAATAGCAATTGTTCTCTAAGGTGTTGGGCATAAAATACATGAACTTATCTAAAAAAAGCACTAGTGTGCCATATGATTATTTTACCTTTGTGCCTGATTTTTTATGAGTATGAGGTGCCGCTGTCAAGAGACTCACTCCTTCCTTGCCCCACGGTGTGTCTGCAAATTGAGATACTGATTTGGCTTTTATCCTAAGTCATATTACAAGACTCGTTAAAGGGTTGATTGCGACTTGTAGGATCGCTACTTCCAATAGGTGGCGCTATAGAGTACAAGTCCTCTTTTTCTCTGAAGAGGCAATTTGCATATTAAATTTCCCAGAGGAGCATTGCACGGCAATAAGCCTCCTTACCTCGACACGCCAGAGCTGGTATGTCACTCTTCACAAGGAGAAACCTTATCCCTTAGATACCAATGAAATACACATTTTAGTAGAATGGTAATACACATAGTAGTGTAGCAGTGCCACTATATAGAAACAATTATATATAAACTTATAATACACTATAACATACGGTACCGGGACAAATGAGAGAGAATAGGTGGAGCAGTATATAGTCTATCCCCCTACAGAGGGAAGGTGCCGACTTCTGCATGCGCCAATAGGTATTGATGTTTTACATTCTTACTATTTTGCACAATTTAATTGTCGCTTCCCATTGGCTCCAAATGTATTTATAAGGGATTTAGGTATGATGTGAGGCCACTCTTCCAGAAGAAGGCAAGAGTGCCGAAACGCGCGTCAGGGTTCAGGCTTCACATTCCAGCAGGAGTAATTTACTCTTCTAAGATTTTTATTCTGGTTATCCTTGTATACTCTTTATTAGATAATATGGACTTGTCACATAGGATAATATTAGTGCCTTTTATACTAGCGAACATTGTTGTTTCTCTAATGCTGTTATGTGGTGCCATCTGCTGGCTAATTGATATACTGTATTTATGTTTTATATATTTATCAATAAAATTATATTTTTTTATCAAACAAAAATCTTTTTCTTTTTATATGCAGTTTTTTCTGCACAGCTCTTCTTTATATGATTTTATATAGTAGAGTATAGTACATATGGTATACAACAGAATATGTAACTGGTGTATTTGATTCTATGGCTGTAAGGAGATGGACATATTGCCCACGTTCCCCTTCGAATAATATGTAGATTATAGTAATGTGTAATGTGAACTGTTATGTATATTGTGAATCGTGACTTATGTTAATGATGGGGATAATGTGTGTAGTTTGACAGTAGGAATAATTAGAGTTAATGTATGGAATTAGCCCAGAGAAGGAGGAACTAGGTTGTAGGAAGAGTGACAGTTTTCCTGGTAGGGAGTCAGATAGGACTTGGAGTGCCTAGAGAAAGGACCTAAGGTCCAATATGAGCAGTGCAGCATTCTTGGGTGTCCCTATGTGAGAGGAGACCGAAAGGAAGAGATAACGAGATCCGGAGTACAAGCGACAGAGACACAGAGTGAGCTTCCGGAGACAGGTCCTGGAAGAGGACACCTAGCAGTTAGGCCTAAGGTTTAGAGCTCCAAAAGGTAATGGACCTAGACAGGACTGGGAATGCAAGACAAGTAGAGCGCTGCGGGTGGGAGTTCCAGAGTGTCAGCATTGCAAGAAGATAAGTACCGGCCATACTGGCACATTGCTCCTCTAAGGGGAAAGAAGATGAAGGTTGAGTAAAGGACTCTCACTAGACAGAACTGTAGTATCAGTGATCAAGGGCAGTTCATGCCTGAAACGCGTCTTTGTGTAACCTCATCTACCACCATGAATTTTAATTCTATGTTTTGAAATAAAGCTTTGAAGATTTTATTTAGTTGCCAGCACTTGGAATTTCTCTTCTTATTTTACTGTGGGTCAGCGGTTCTCCTTGGAGCAGAAACGCTATATTGTGAACGGTCCTGATATTGAATAACACAGTGAGGAATTAAACTTTTTTTCTCATTATATGAGCGTATCTCCTATTTTCCTACCCAAAATTTGTGGTGTCTTATGGTCCGGTGCACCTTATAGTCTAAAAAATATGGTACAGGATAATACATGGCTGGTGTATACAGATGAGCAAATTAATTTACAGGATCCTGGTCCAGTGGATATACCATGTTTTCAGATTTTTTTTGCTCAGTCTCAACGTTTCCATGTCTGTGTCTTCCTCAGAGGAATCTAAACTACACTGACTTTTAAAGGGGCTACCCAGCTTTAAATATCAGCGTCATCTTGTTCAATGTACGCAAAGGGCTTCAATTCTAACAAGTTATTATTATTATTATACATTTATATAGCGCCATTTATTCCATGGCACTTTACATATGAAAAGGGAAAAATATAGACAGGTACAATAAACATGTGCTAGACAAGGGACACACAAGTACAGAAGGAGAGAGGACCCTGCCCGCGAGGGCTCACAGTCTGCAGGGATGGGTGAGAATACACTAGGAAAGTGTAGAGCTGGTCGTACGATGGTTCAGTACACTGAGGATCATTGCAGGCTGTAGGCTTGTCGGAACAGGTGGGTCTTCAGGTTTTTCTTGAAGGTCTCCGTTGTTGGTGAAAGTCTGATGTTTTGCGGCAGGGAGTTCCAGAGTATGGGGGAAGCCCGGGAGAAGTCTTGTATGCGGTTGTGGGAAGAAGAGATGAGGGGGGAGTCGAGAAGGAGATCTTGAGAGGATCGAAGGTTGCGTGTAGGTAGGTAGCGGGAGACCATGTCACAGATGTATGGAGGAGAAAGGTTGTGGATGGCTTTGTATGTCATGGTTAAGGTTTTGAACTGGAGCCTCTGGGCAATAGGAAGCCAGTGAAGGGCCTGGCATAGGGGGTGGCTGGGGAATAGCGGGGAGACAGGTGGATTAGTCGTGTAGCAGAGTGTAGGATGGACTGGAGTGGTGCCAGAGTGCTAGAGGGGAGGCCAGACAGTAGGAGGTTGCAGTAGTCGAGGCGGGAGATGATAAGGGCGTGCACTAGTGTTTTTGTGGTTTCATGGTTGAGGAATGAGCGGATCTGGGAAACATTATACTGTAGACATATGGTGATGAAATTATACCAACATAAGGTGACTGTAGAATATCACCATATGGTAACTAAAAATAACCATTACATAGTGAATGAATAATACATTCATATTATGAATAAATAACACTGAAGTACAAGGTGTTCAGTGATCAGAGGCTCGGCAGAGGTGAGGAGGCTGAGCCCAAACACCACTGAGCAAGACAAAGAAGTACAAGTTGTTCAGTACTCAGAGACACGGCCGAGGTGAGGAGGCTGAGCCCGACCACCACTGAGCAAGACACAGAAGTACAAGGTGTTCAGTGCTCAGAGACACGGCCGAGGTGAGGAGGCTGAGCCCGACCACCACTGAGCAAGACACAGAAGTACAAGGTGTTCAGTGCTCAGAGACACGGCCGAGGTGAGGAGGCTGAGCCCGACCACCACTGATCAAGACACAGAAGTACAAGGTGTTCAGTGCTCAGAGACACGGCCGAGGTGAGGAGGCTGAGCCCGACCACCACTGAGCAAGACACAGAAGTACAAGGTGTTCAGTACTCAGAGACACGGCCGAGGTGAGGAGGCTGAGCCCGACCACCACTGAGCAAGACACAGAAGTACAAGGTGTTCAGTGCTCAGAGACACGGCCGAGGTGAGGAGGCTGAGCCCAACCACCACTGAGCAAGACAAGAAGTACAAGTTGTTCAGTACTCAGAGACACGGCTGAGGTGAGGAGGCTGAGCCCGACCACCACTGACAAGACACAGAAGTACAAGGTGTTCAGTGCTCAGAGACACGGCGAGGTGAGGAGGCTGAGCCCGACCACCACTGATCAAGACACAGAAGTACAAGGTGTTCAGTGCTCAGAGACACGGCCGAGGTGAGGAGGCTGAGCCCGACCACCACTGAGCAAGACACAGAAGTACAAGGTGATCAGTGCTCAGAGACACGGCCGAGGTGAGGAGGCTGAGCCCGACCACCACTGAGCAAGACACAGAAGTACAAGGTGTTCAGTGCTCAGAGACACGGCCGAGGTGAGGAGGCTGAGCCCGACCACCACTGAGCAAGACACAGAAGTACAAGGTGTTCAGTGCTCAGAGACACGGCTGAGGTGAGGAGGCTGAGCCCGACCACCACTGAGCAAGACACAGAAGTACAAGGTGTTCAGTGCTGAGAGACATGGCCGAGGTGAGGAGGCTGAGCCCGACCACCACTGAACAAGACACAGAAGTACAAGGTATTCAGTGCTCAGAGACATGGCCGAGGTGAGGAGGCTGAGCCCGACCACCACTGAACAAGACACAGAAGTACAAGGTGTTCAGTGCTCAGAGACACGGCCGAGGTGAGGAGGCTGAGCCCGACCACCACTGAGCAAGACACAGAAGTACAAGGTGATCAGTGTTCAGAGACACGGCCGAGGTGAGGAGGCTGAGCCCGACCACCACTGAGCAAGACACAGAAGTACAAGGTGTTCAGTACTCAGAGACACGGCCGAGGTGAAGAGGCTGAGCCCGACCACCACTGAGCAAGACACAGAAGTACAAGGTGTTCAGTGTTCAGAGACACGGCCGAGGTGAGGAGGCTGAGCCCGACCACCACTGAGCAAGACACAGAAGTACAAGGTGTTCAGTGCTCAGAGACATGACCGAGGTGAGGAGGCTGAGCCCGACCACCACTGCACAAGACACAGACGTACAAGGTGTTCAGTGCTCAGAGACAAGGCCGAGGTGAGGAGGCTGAGCCCGACCACCACTGAGCAAGACACAGAAGTACAAGGTGCTCAGAGACACGGCCGAGGTGAGGAGGCTGAGCCCGACCACTACTGAGCAAGACACAGTACAAGGTGTTCAGTGCTCAGAGACACGGCCGAGGTGAGGAGGCTGAGCCCGACCACCACTGAGCAAGACACAGAAGTACAAGGTGTTCAGTGCTCAGAGACACGACCGAGATGAGGAGGCTGAGCCCGACCACCACTGAGCAAGACACAGAAGTACAAGATGTATAGTGCTCAGAGACACGGTCGAGGTGAGGAGGCTGAGCCCGACCACCACTGAGCAAGGTACAGAAGTACAAGGTGCTCAGTGCTCAGAGACACAGCCAAGGTGAGGAGGCTGAGCCCGACCACCACTGAGCAAGTGTAGCGCAGGCGTCCCTGCCCGCTGCCAGGCAGGGACGCTGTTCCACTCACCTCTCCGCGTGCTCCTCTGCTGCAGGGTTGGCGTCCTTCTCCCGCTCTCCTGGCTGCGCGCGCTCCTCTGCTTCGGGGCCGGCGTCCTCCTCCCGCTCTCCTGGCTGCGCGCGCTCCTCTGCTTCGGGGCCGGCGTCCTCCTCCCGCTCTCCTGGCTGCTTGCGTTCCTCTGCCCCGGGTCCGGCGTCCTCCTCCCGCCCTGCTGGCGGCGCGCGCTCCTTTCCGGTCACTGTGTTTAGGTCGCGCACGCGTGCGCTCCCTCTCTCTTAAAGGGGCCGCGCGCGCCATCCTAATGAGTCCCCGGCCAATGGCCGGAGGACATTACCTTATATAAGGCACTTCCTCCAGAAGGAAGGTGCCCGAGCAATGTTGTTGCACTGTTCACTACTCTGCTTCAGTCCTCAGGGTCCATTACCAGTTACCTGCCAGATTTCTGCCAGTTTGCTGTCCGTTCCTGCCTGTTACCTGTCCGCCAGCCTACCTGGAGGCTCTGCCGTCACGAGTTGTGACCGTCTGCTATTCCAGTGACTCTCGCCCGCTCACCTGGGAGCGTTCATCTGTTACCTGCCCGCTAGCCTACCTGGAGGCTCTGCCGTCACGTGCTGTGATCACCTGCTATTCCAGAGACTCTCGCCCACTCACCTGGGAGCGTTCATCTGTTACCTGCCCGCTAGCCTACCTGGAGGCTCTGCCGTCACGAGTTGTGATCTTCTGCTATTCCAGTGACTCTCGCCCGCTCACCTGGGAGCGCTCATCTGTTACCTGCCTGCTAGCCTACCTGGAGGCTCTGCCGTCACGTGCTGTGATCACCTGCTATTCCAGAGACTCTCGCCCGCTCACCTGGGAGCGCTCATCTGCTATCTGCCTGCTAGCCTACCGGGAGGCTCAGCCATCACAGGTCGTATCTATCTTTATCCAGAGACTGCCCCGGTCACTTGCCCTAACCTCCTGCCCGTTCATCCAGAGACTGCCCCAGTCACTTGCCGAGACCTCCGGCCCGTTCATCCAGAGACTGCCCCGGTTACCTGCTGTGACTGTCTCCCCGTGTACCCGGGTCGCCACCCGCTCCCTTACAAGGACCGCCCCCTTGTATAGTAGCTCAGAGGTTCCGCCTCCCAGACCCGTTACAGCAAGATACAGAAGTACAAGGTGCTCAGTGCTCAGAGACACGGCGGAGGTGAGGAGGCTGAGCCCGACCACCACTGAGCAAGATACAGAAGTACAAGGTGTTCAGTGCTCAGAGACACGGCCGAGGTGAGGAGGCTGAGCCCGACCACCACTGAGCAAGACATTGAAGTACAAGGAGTTCACTGCTCAGAGACACGGCCGAGGGTGAGGAGACTGAGCCCGACTACCACTGAGCAAGACACAGAAGTACAAGATGTTCAGTGATCAGAGACAAGGCCGAGGTGAGGAGGCTGAGCCCGACCACCACTGAGCAAGACACAGAAGTACAAGGTGTTCAGTGATCAGAGACACGGCCGAGGTGGGGAGGCTGAGCCCGACCACCACTGAGCAAGACACAGAAGTACAAGATGTATAGTGCTCAGAGACATGGCCGAGGTGAGGAGGCAGAGCCCGACCACCACTGAGCAAGACACAGAAGTACAGGGTGTCCAGAGCTCAGAGACATGGCCGAGGTGAGGAGGCTGAGCCCGACCACCACTGAACAAGACACAGAAGTACAAGGTGTTCAGTGCTCAGAGACACGGCCGAGGTGAGGAGGCTGAGCCCGACCACCACCGAGCAAGACACAGAAGTACAAGGTGTTCAGTGATCAGAGACACGGCCAAGGTGAGGAGGCTGAGCCCGACCACCACTGAGCAAGACACAGAAGTACAAGGTGTTCAGTGATCAGAGACACGGCCGAGGTGAGGAGGCTGAGCCCGACCACCACTGAGCAAGACATAGAAGTACAAGGTGCTCAGAGACATGTCCGAGGTGAGGAGGCTGAGACCGACCACTACTGAGCAAGACACAGAAGTACAAGGTGTTCAGTGCTCAGAGACACGGCCGAGGGAAGGAGGCTGAGCCCGACCACCACTGAGCAGACACAGAAGTGCAAGGTGTTCAGTGCTCAGAGACACGACCGAGATGAGGAGGCTGAGCCCGACCACCAATGAGCAAGATACAGAAGTACAAGGTGCTCAGTGCTCAGAGACACGACCGAGATGAGGAGGCTGAGCCCGACCACCACTGAGCAAGATACAGAAGTACAAGGTGCTCAGAGACACGGCCGAGGTGAGGAGGCTGAGCCCGACCACCACTGAGCAAGACACAGAAGTACAAGATGTATAGTGCTCAGAGAGACACGGCCTAGGTGAGGAGGCTGAGCCCGACCACCATAGAGCAAGACACAGAAGTACAAGATGTATAGTGCTCAGAGACACGGCCGAGGTGAGGAGGCTGAGCCCGACCACTACTGAGCAAGATACAGAAGTACAAGGTACTCAGAGACACGACCGAGATGAGGAGGCTGAGCCCGACCACCACTGAGCAAGATACAGAAGTACAAGGTACTCAGAGACACGGCCGAGGTGAGGAGGCTGAGCCCGACCACCATAGAGCAAGACACAGAAGTACAAGATGTATAGTGCTCAGAGACACGGCCGAGGTGAGGAGGCTGAGCCCGACCACCACTGAGCAAGACACAGAAGTATAAGGTGTTCAGTGCTCAGAGACATGACTGAGGTGAGGAGGCTGAGCCCGACCACCACTGAGCAAGACACAGAAGTACAAGATGTATAGTGCTCAGAGCAGGGTGGATTTGATTTAAATCAAACTGATTTAAATCACGATTTAAATCACGATTTAAATCACAAGTCAGTAAGGCTTGATTTAAATCAGTGATTTAAATCAAAGTTTCTACCAGACCGGTATATCTAATTTCATCATGTGCGATATGCCCCAGACCGGTGTATCTAATTTCATCATGCGCGATATGCCCCAGACCGGTGTATCTAATCCCATAATGCGATACACTACACTCAGCACTGTATCTAGATACATGCAGTGTGTCATGTGCTGTGAATAATCCCAGTGTGTGATACTCTCCACGTATCTGTGCTCAGTTTATAATACAGCGAGCAGCATGAACTAACAGAATAGATGCTGCCGGTCGTCCTCAGTGACAGCCTACTTGTCAGTATCACTGGCAGTCCCCAACAAAATGGCTCCGCAATGGCTCCGCTCTGTGAGCCTAAACTACATCCTCTGTTATTACAAACACCTAGTAACGGAGGAGAGAAGTCACACGTGATCAGACCCCGCCTGCATTTACTACTGTCGCAATACGAGCTAGCAGTTTATATTTCAGCAGCTGCTCTGCCTAGTGCTTAAAAGTGGAAATACCAAACATTTTAAAATTATTTTTCAGATTTTATTTCTCGATCACCGGCAGTAGTTCTTGCTACTTTAACATGCAAGTAGATGAAGATTTTTAGAATCACTTTTTATATTACTTTTTTCTCCCCAGTTTAGTGGGTTAATCATTCATATTTGGACACCACTGTTCTGTTGTACTTAGGAAGGAGAAAAATAATCCTGACCTTAATAACAATTTAAATAGATTTATTCAACTGAAACAATAACAACATTACAGCATAAGTTATTTGCTTAAACAAACATCCATGTTTGTTAACTAATTTGGCTAAACAAATATATATATATTTTAAGAAACTTAGACTGTCAGCCCAGCCGACACATGAAAAACTTAAATACTACTATCCCTGCTGTCCTCTGTAGCTCACTCGTCGTCATCTTCATCATCAATGTGATAATATACGAGAGAAACTGCCCACTAATCCTACAGAAACCTCTGGAAGAGCATGACATTGTGAATGTTACACATATACAGTCTTTATTCTACTGAGTTAAACAACTCAGCTTTATCTCATGATGGAAGAACCTTTGGATGGTAAAATATTTTCCTCAAAAAACAGTTTATTGAAAAAAATCCGATTTAAATCAAAAAAATCTGATTTAAATCAAAAAAATCCGATTTAAATCAAAAAAATCCGATTTTTTTGATTTTTTTAAAAAAATCATTGATTTTTATCCACCCTGGCTCAGAGACACGGTCGAGGTGAGGAGGCTGAGCCCGACCACCACTGAGCAAGACACAGAAGTACAAGGTGTTCAGTGCTCAGAGATACGACCGAGATGAGGAGGCTGAGCCCGACCACCACTGAGCAAGATACAGAAGTACAAGATGTATAGTGCTCAGAAACACGGTCGAGGTGAGGAGGCTTAGCCCGACCACCACTGAGCAAGATACAGAAGTACAAGGTGCTCAGTGCTCAGAGACACAGCCGAGGTGAGGAGGCTGAGCCCGACCACCACTGAGCAAGACACAGAAGTACAAGATGTATAGTCCTCAGAAACACGGTCGAGGTGAGGAGGCTTAGCCCGACCACCACTGAGCAAGATACAGAAGTACAAGGTGCTCAGTGCTCAGAGACACAGCCGAGGTGAGGAGGCTGAGCCCGACCACCACTGAGCAAGATACAGAAGTACAAGGTGTTCAGTGCTCAGAGACACGACCGAGATGAGGAGGCTGAGCCCGACCACCACTGAGCAAGATACAGAAGGACAAGGTGCTCAGTGCTCAGAGACACGACCGAGATGAGGAGGCTGACCCGACCACCACTGAGCAAGATACAGAAGTACAAGGTGCTCAGAGACACGGCCGAGGTGAGGAGGCTGAGCCCGACCACCACTGAGCAAGACACAGAAGTACAAGATGTATAGTGCTCAGAGACACGGCCTAGGTGAGGAGGCTGAGCCCGACCACCATAGAGCAAGACACAGAAGTACAAGATGTATAGTGCTCAGAGACATGGCCGAGGTGAGGAGGCTGAGCCGACCACTACTGAGCAAGATACAGAAGTACAAGGTACTCAGAGACACGACCGAGATGAGGAGGCCGAGCCCGACCACCACTGAGCAAGATACAGAAGTACAAGGTACTCAGAGACACAGCCGAGGTGAGGAGGCTGAGCCAGACCACTATAGAGCAAGACACAGAAGTACAAGATGTATAGTGCTCAGAGACACGGCCGAGGTGAGGAGGCTGAGCCCGACCACCACTGAGCAAGACACAGAAGTACAAGGTGTTCAGTGCTCAGAGACATGACTGAGGTGAGGAGGCAGAGCCCGAAAACCACTGAGCAAGACACAGAAGTACAAGATGTATAGTGCTCAGAGACACGGTCGAGGTGAGGAGGCTGAGCCCGACCACCACTGAGCAAGATACAGAAGTACAAGGTGTTCAGTGCTCAGAGACACGGCCGAGGTGAGGAGGCTGAGCCCGACAACCACTGAGCAAGACACAGAAGTACAAGGAGTTCACTGCTCAGAGACACGGCCGAGGTGCGGAGACTGAGCCCGACCACCACTGAGCAAGACACAGAAGTACAAGGTGTTCAGTGATCAGAGACACGGCCGAGGTGAGTAGGCCGAGCCCGACCACCACTGAGCAAGACACAGAAGTACAAGGTGTTCAGTGATCAGAGACACGGCCGAGGTGGGGAGGCTGAGCCCGACCACCACTGAGCAAGACACAGAAGTACAAGATGTATAGTGCTCAGAGACACAGCCGAGGTGAGGAGGCTGAGCCCGACCACCACTGAGCAAGACACAGAAGTACAAGGTGTTCAGTGCTCAGAGACATGACTGAGGTGAGGAGGCTGAGCCCGAAAACCACTGAGCAAGACACAGAAGTACAAGATGTATAGTGCTCAGAGACATGACCGAGGTGAGGAGGCTGAGCCCGACCACCACTGAGCAAGACACAGAAGTACAAGGTGTTCAGTGCTCAGAGACACGGCCGAGGTGAGGCAGAGCCCGACCACCACTGAGCAAGACACAGAAGTACAGGGTGTCCAGAGCTCAGAGACATGACCGAGGTGAGGAGGCTGAGCCCGACCACCACTGAGCAAGACACAGAAGTACAAGGTGCTCAGTGCTCAGAGACACGGTCGAAGTGAGGAGGCTGAGGCCGACCACCACTGAGCAACTGAGCAATCAAAAAAGGTGTATCAATAACGTTTCAGTCCATATACCATGGACTTTCAGATAGATATTATAACACAAAAGTATTAATAGAATTAATAATCGTGTATTTAAACAAGAAAAAGATAGATACGGCAGAAATATGTACAAAAGAAGGCTGTGGCTCAGGTAACACTTCTTGGCAGTAGTGGAGGTAGAAAAATACTTTAATGAACAATATATTTAAAGAAGCGAATGTCACAGTCTAAACAAACCTGAGAAACTAAGCAACATAATAAGATGATAAGCTCAGGATAATCCAGGTAGCTACTCTTGGTCATTTTCAGTATGGAACCTAATTGAGAGAGAATCGAGAAAACAAGTGAACATTCAGGTGATAGAAATTATGCACAAATGGATAAAAACATGAACATAATGGCACAAGTCTTTTATTACTTTATTAAACCAGAACTGGTGGAGGTGAAATATTATTGGGGAATATATTGTAGGTAACAAAGGCTTGGCAATTCATCTGTGGAGTCGAAACTTTGCCATTGCACAAATGGATGGATTAAAAGTTTATCTGCACTTTTGCTACCTTTTTTGGATTTTTATATGGTAGTAGCTGAAGAGCCCGGCGCTGCCCGGGCATAGTAACTAACTACGGTTAGTTATAACAAATTGTAATGATTTTATCTATAAATATAAAGCTGAGTGTATAGCCCACTCCGCATAGCCACATTCACTATAATATCCCACACAATCCCGTCAGCCAGAGCTACCGGACTACTACCCCTAATATCCCACATCCTCCCGTCAGCCAGAGCCACCGGACTAATACCCCTAATATCCCACATCCTCCCGTCAGCCAGAGCCACCGGACTAATACCCCTAATATCCCACATCATCCCGTCAGCCAGAGCCACCGGACTACTACCCCTAATATCCCACATCATCCCGTCAGCCAGAGCCACCGGACTACTACCCCTAATATCCCACATCATCCCGTCAGCCAGAGCCACCGAACAGCTATCACTAATATCCCACATCATCCCGTCAGCCAGAGCCACCGGACTACTACCCCTAATATCCCACATCATCCCGTCAGTCAGAGCCACCGGACTACTACCCCTAAAATCCCACATCATCCCATCAGCCTGGGTCAGAACCAGAGCGCTGAGTGGAATGGCTCTAACTTCCATACCGGGGATCCCTTTAAGAGAGGCCTGGGGTCAGTACCAGAGCATTTGAAGGCAATTGCCCTGACTTCCATACCTGGGATCCCTTTAAGAGAGCCTGGAGTCAGAACCAGAACGCTGAGAGGAATTGCCCTGACTTCCATACCAATGATCCCTTTAATAGAAGCCTGGGGTGAGAATCAGAGCGCTGAGGGATTTACCCTAACTTCCATACAAGAGATCCCTTTTTAGAGAGGCCTGGGGTCAGTACCAAAGCGCAGAGTGGATTTGCACTCACTTCCGTACCGGGGATCCCTTTAAGAGAGGCCTGGTGTCACAACCAAAGCGCTGGATAGATTTGCCCTGACTTCCATACCAATGATCCCTTTAATAGAAGCCTGTGGTGAGAATCAGAGCGCTGAGGGATTTACCCTAACTTCCATACAAGAGATCCCTTTTAAGAGAGGCCTGGGGTCAGAACCAGAGCGCTTAGTGGAATTGCCCTTACTTCCATACCAATGATCCCTTTAAGAGACCCTGGGGTCAGAACTACAGCGCTGAGTGGAACGGTCCTAACTTCCATACCGGGATCCCTTTAAGAGAGGCCTGGGGTCAAAACCAAAGCGCTGGATGGATTTGCCCTGACTTCCATACCAATGATCCCTTTAAGAGAGGCCTGGGGTCAGAACCAGAGCCTGAGGGATTTACCCTAACTTCCATACCAGAGAACCCTTTAAGAGAGGCCTGGGGTCAGAACCAGAGCGCTCAGTGGAATGGCCCTAACTTTAATACCGGGGATCCCTTTAAGAGAGTCCTGGGGTCAAACCAAAGTGCCCTCACTTCCATACCTAAGAGGGAAGATGTGCCTATGGGATGGAGGATGTGTGATGGGGATATGGGCGCGGGAGCGGGTGATTCATTTCTGTCATGTGCTCTCTGCTTCTGTCTGGGGGGGCAGACAATGTCTGGGAGCTTATGTTCCCGGGATGCTAGATTTCTTCCACCTGGTCAGTGTCAGCTGAGGTGTTGTCGTGGAGTGAGAAAACTGTTGCTCATAGCAATCAATCACAGCTCAGCTTCTATTAAACAGCTCTGGTGAAATGAAAGATGCTTAGGGATTGGTTGCAAGGAAAACTGTTGCTCATAGCAACCAATCACAGCTCAGCTTCTTTTAAACAGCTGTTTAAATGTAAGATACTCCGTGATTGGTTGGTGATACACACACACACACATTCAATTTTATATATATAGATGGGTATAGGGCCATAACCAGTGGGCTGACAATTTAATTACCGTGACTAGTTTATAGCTCGTTGGGTCTTATTCAGACATCTGTAATTTTCTCATACCTCGTCCGGGTTTCATCAGTGTTTTTGATCAGAATGTCGTCAGAGTTTAATCAGTTTTTTTATGGATGAGAAAAAAAAACTAATGGAGGTTTCTCAAGCTTCTCTTATCAGTCAGAAAAAAAAACAACAGTACATAGACGGAAAAAAACAACAGTACATAGATGGCGTCTGAGTGCTGTCCAATTTTTTTTTTATCATGGACCCATAAATTCACATTGTCAAGTTTAAGGCCGGCGTCACACTGCCGAGTTTGATGAGAGTTAGTCGCACGACTTTCTCGCATCAACACCCGGCACAGCCGCCCGCTCTCGGACCTGAGTGTGCGGCGGCATAGAAATACATGATAGAAATACATGCAGGCGCACACTCTGGTCCGAGAGCGGGCGGCCGTGCCGGGTGTTGATGCGAGAAAGTCGTGCGACTAACTCTCATCAAACTGGCAGTGTGACGCCGCCTAATCCGAAAAGTCTCTGTGCTTCTGTGCAGACCACAAACAAGCACGGCATGTGAGCTACCTCACAGACTATACTGGGTACGAGCTCCATCCATGAAAAACACGGAGAGAACTCGTATGAGAAAATCTGATGTGTGAACGAGACTTTAGACGAAGTATTTTCCGCACTTCATCCCCAGCATAAATGGGCGTTACTCCCGTAGCTCCTTTCGATTGACGTTGCGGATATATTTCGCATCATGTCGATGAGATTTCTTGAAATCTCCCGTAATATAAATTTTCTGCTCGCAAACACGCAGCTTGAGGATCCTCGGCTTTCAGACACTGGGAACTGAGCTTTACGAACACGGTGACACAAAATAAGCCTCATTTTTTTTACTTCATTGACTGAGAGGAGAAATAATTCAATTTTGCACGACGACCATGGTGACAAGCACGGGGCCGGACTGGGAAGCAGATGTCTGGTGGGTTTCCATGGCAACATGGCTAGTGCATTGACTATGCCAGCCTTGTTATAGGGTTAGGAGAGCTGAAGGACCTGCCGTGGACCAACCAAGACCTCAAGGTCCTGAAAGGAGAAGGACTCTAAAAGCCACAAGTGACCACAAGGCAGGTAGGAATGGAGGCCGGAGGGCTCAGCTCGGCTCCAGCCAGTGTGGGAGGGAAGGGGGAACGTGCTGCTCTCTGTGGGGAAGGGACTGAATGCTGCGCAGGGCCGGAGGGGGAAGGAGCACAATGCAGCTGCTGCTGATAATGGAGGGGTGGGAAGGGGGGAGGTGATGCTGCTGCCAGCGGTGCTGTGGGGAAGCACAGGCCGGGCCGCGGTCACAGCCCCGCGTCCCCTCCTGCACAGGACGACTCCTCTCAGGCCTCATGTATCAAACCGACTTACAGTAAAGCTGTCTTTGTTGCCATAGCGACCAATCAGAGCTCAGCCTTCATCTTAACAAAGCAACCAATCACAGCTCAGCCTTCATCTTAGCAATGCAACCAATGACAGAGCAGCTTTCATTTACCTCAGCAGTGTAAGCTGTGACTGAGGTGATTCTCTAACATGGTGATTAGCCCCTTAATGGCCGTCAAGACGTCTTTTAACCTCTTAATGGCCGTCAAGACGTCTTTTAACCTCTTAATGGCCGTCAAGACGTCTTTAAACCTCTTAATGGCCTCAGAGTCTTTACCTCTAATGGCCGTCAAGACGTCTTTACTTTATGCGCAAGACGTCTTAACCTCTTAATGGCCGTCAAGACGTCTTTTAAACCCTTAATGGCCGTCAAGACGTCTTACCTTAGGCGTCAGACGTCTTTTAACCTCTAATGGCCTCAAGACGTTTTACTCTTAAGGCCGCAAGACGTCTTTACCTTAAGGACAACTTTTAGTAAGACCGGGCCAATTTTTTACAATTCTGACCACTGTCTCTTTATGAGGTTATAACTCTGGAACGCTTCTACGGATCTTGGCGATTCTGAGAATGTTTTCTCATGACATATTGTGCTTCACGATATTGGTAAAATTTCTTCGATATAACTTGCGTTTATTTATGAAAAAAAAGGAAATATGGCGAAAATTTTGAAAATTTAGCAATTTTCAAACTTTAATTTTTATGCCCTTAAATCAGAGAATATGTCACACAAAATAGTTAAGAAATAACATTTCCCACATGTCTACTTTACATCAGCACAATTTTGGAACCAAAATTTTTTTTTGTTAGGAAGTTATAAGGGTTAAAAGTTGACCAGCGATTTCTCATTTTTCCAACAAAATTTACAAAACCATTTTTTTAGGGACCACCTCACATTTGAAGTGAATTTGAGGGATCAATATGACAGAAAATACCCAAAAGTGACACCATTCTAAAAACTGCACCCCTCAACGTGTTCAAAGCCACATTCAAGAAGTTTATTAACCCTTTAGGTACTTCACAAGAATTGAAGCAATGTGGAAGGAAAAAATGAACATTTAACTTTATTTCCCCAAAATTTTTCTTTCGACACAATTTTTTACATTTTGTCAAGGGTATCAGGAGAAAATGAACCACAATATTTGTTGTACAATTTCTCCTGAGTACACCGATACCCCATGTGTGGGGGAAAACCAATCTTTAGGCGCACGGCAGTGCTCAGAAGGGAAGGAGCATCATTTGAGATTTTGAATGTCAAATTGGCTGGAATCGAGAGCGGACGCCATGTCGCGTTTGGAGAGTCCCTGATGTGCCTAAACAGTGGAAACCCCCCACAAGTGACCCCATTTGGAAACTAGACCCCCCAAGGAACTTATCTAGATGTGTGGTGAGCACTTTGAACCCCCAAGGGCTTCACAGAAGGTTATAACGTAGAGCCGTAAAATTTAAAAATCATACTTTTTCCACAAAAATGATCTTTTCATCCCAATTTTTATTTTCCAAAGGATAAAAGGACCCCAAAAGTTATTGTGCAATTAGTCCTGAGTACGCTGTTACCCCATATGTGGGGGTAAACCACTATTTGGGCACATGGCAGAGCTCGGAAGGGAAGCAGCGCCATTTGACTTTTTTGGCTGGAATTGAGATTGGACGCCATGTCGTATTTGGAGAGTCCCTGTGTGCCTAAACAGTGGAAACCCCCCACAAGTGACCCCATTTTGGAAACTAGACCCCCCCCCAAGGAACTTATCTAGATGTGTGGTGAGAGCTTTGAACCCCCAAGGGCTTCACAGAAGGTTATAACGTAGAGCCGTAAAATTAAAAAATCATGTCTTTTCCACAAAAATGATCTTTCCACCCCCAATTTTTATTTTCCAAAGGGTAACAGGAACCCAAAAGTTATTGTGCAATTTGTCCTGAGTACGCTGATACCCCATATGTGGGGGTAAACCACTATTTTGACGCATGGCAGAGCTCGGAAGGGAAGGAGCGCCGTTTTCAAATGCAGACTTTGACGGAATGGTCTGCGGGTGTCATGTCATGTTTGGAGAGCCCCTGATGTGCCTAAACAGTAGAAACCCCCCACAAGTGACCCCATTTTGGAAACTAGACCCCCCCCAAGGAACTTATCTAGATGTGTGGTGAGCACTTTGAACCTCCAGTGCTTCACAGAAGTTTATAACGTAGAGCCGTGAAAATAAAAAAAACATTTTTTTCCACAAAAATAATTTTTTGCCCCCAAATTTTTATTTTTATAAGGGAAACAGGAGAAATAGGATCCAAAAGCTATTGTGCAATTTGTCCTGAGTACGCTGATACCCCATATGTGGGGGGGAACCACTATTTTGACGCATGGCAGAGCTCGGAAGGGAAGGAGCACCGTTTTTGAATGCAGATTTTGATGGAATGGTCTGCGGGTGTCATGTCGCGCTTGGAGAGCCCCTGATGTGCCTAAACAGTAGAAACCCCCCACAAGTGACCCCATTTTGCAAACTAGACCCCCCAAGGAACTTATCTAGATGTGTGGTGAGCACTTTGAACCCCCAAGGGCTTCACAGAAGTTTATAACGTAGAGCCGTGAAAATAAAAAAATCATATTTTTTTCCACAAAAATGACCTTTTTGCCCCAAATTTTTTATTTTTATAAGGGTAACAGGAGAAATAGGACCCCAAAAGTTGATGTGCATTTTGTCCTGAGTACACTGATATCCCATATGTGGGGGGGAACCACTGTGATCGCCTTACTGCGATCTTTGGGAGGCAGAATGAACAAATCCACAAAAGGTGAAGAATTGGTTTTCTTTTTTACGCCGTTCCTCGTGCGGTATTAGTGATTAGGCGGCTTTATTCCTCGGATCGGTGCGATTACAGCGATACCAGATTTACATCCTTTTTTCATGTTTAGCTTCTGTCACACACTAAAAGATGCTTTTTTTTGGAATAATTTTTTGTAAGAAATTTTTGCATCGCCGTATTTTGAGAGCTATAATTTTTCCATATTTCGGCCGACAGAGTTATCTGTGGGCTTATTTTTTGCGGGACGAGCTGACGTTTTTATTGGTACCATATTCGGGCACATAACATTTTTTGATCGCTTCCTATTACGATTTTTGTGGAAACAGAATGAACAAAAACCAGCAATTCAGGAATTGTTTTTTTTTTTTTTTTTCCTCCGTTCCGCGTGTGGTAAAATTGATAAAGGAGCTTTATTCTTCGGATCACTATGATTACAGCGATACCTCATTTATATATTTTTTTATGTTTTGGCGTTTTTTTACACAATAAAAAATTTTATAGAAAAAATAATTATTTTTGCATCAGTTTATTCCATGAGCTATAACTTTTTTATTTTTTTCGCTGATGATGCTGTATAGCGCCTTGTTTTTTGCGGGACAAGATGATGTTTTCAGCGGTACCATGATTATTTATATCTGACTTTTTGATCGCGTGTTATTGCACTTTTTCCAAGCGGTATGATGATACCGCTTGGAAAAAGTATAATTTACTACTTTTTTTTTTTTACGGCTTTCACTGAAGGGGTTAACTAGGGTTACGCTTTTATAGATGGGATTTTTACGGATGCGGCGATACCAAACATGTGTATTTTTTTGTTTTTTTTATTACATAAAAATGTGTATTTTTTAGGGGAATTTTTTAAAATTATTTTTTAATATTCTTTTTACAATTTTTTTTAAAAATGTTATTTTTACCTTGTCCCTTTAGGGGACTTTCACTTTTTTACTTTTGATTGCAGGTACAATTCATTGCAATGCTCCAGCATTGCAATGTATTGTACCTATAGTGAAAGCTGCTGTGACCATGGTCACAGCGGCTTTCCGTAGCTAGATGACTCGGAGGTTGTCATGACAACTCTCGGGTCATCAAGGCAGAGATCGGGCCCTGCAAATACATTGCAGGGCCCGATCTGAGGCAGAGGGACCTCCCGACCCTCTGCTTCCCCCCCTGAGCGCTGCGATCGCGCTCGATCGCAGCAGTCAGGGGGTTAACAGCCAGGGGCGGCGGGGGCGCCGCTCCTGGCTGTCAGTGCAGGAAGATCAGCCTCTTCTGCCTGATCGCTGCTGTGTTTGGTCAGTCACATTGACTGACCAATCACAGCTCTGTAGGTGCGGGGACCGACTGCAAAGGGCCCCGCACCGCTTGCTGTGCCTGTCAGCTGTCTGTGACAGCTGTCGGCACTGAACTACCACTGCGTGTTAACACGCAGTGGTAGTTCAAAGGCATGACGTGCACAGTCCATCAAGGTGCCAAAACTGACACTTTGCCATGACGGACTGTGCACGTCATTGGACATTAAGGGGTTAACTGACCTGAGATATAAGAGAATAGCGCCCCACACAGGTGACAATCCAGCAGCTGTCGGCTGTACACTATAGCTGACAACGTGCTACATCAGCCACGATCAGTGTTGTCACCGTCCATATCTGTTTAACCCCTTAGATGCTGCTGTCAATAATGACTACAGTCATGGACAAAAGTTTTGAGAATGACACAAATATTAATTTTTACAAAGTCTACTGCTTCACTTTTTCCGATGGCAATTTGCCTATACTCCAGAATGTTATAAAGAGTGATCAGCTTAACAGCAATTACTTGCAAAGTCAATATTTGGCTAGAAAATGAACTTTATCCCCCAAAACACATTTCAACATCATTGCAGCCCTGCCTTAAAAGGACCAGCTAACCTCTTTTCAGTGATTGCTCCATTAACACAGGTGTGGGTGTTGATGAGGACATGGCTGGAGATCAATCTGTCATGATTAAGTAAGAATGACACCACTGGACACTTTAAAAGGAGGCTGGTGCTTGGCATCATTGTTTCTCTTCTGTTAACCATGGTTATCTCTAAAGAAACACGTGCAGTCATCATTGCAATGCACAAAAATGGCCTAACAGGGAAGAGTATCGCAGCTAGAAAGATTGCACCTCAGTCAACAATCTATCGCATCATCAAGAACTTCAAGGAGAGAGGTTCCATTGTTGCCAAAAAGGCTCCAGGGCGCCCAAGAAAGACCAGCAAGCGCCAGGACCGTCTCTTAAAAGTGTTTCAGCTGCGGGATCGGGCTACCAGCAGTGCAGAGCTTGCTCAGGAATGGCAGCAGGCAGCTGTGAGTGCATCTGCACGCACTGTGAGGCGGAGACTCTTGGAGCCAGGCCTGGTCTCAAGGAGGGCAGCAAAGAAGCCACTTCTCTCCAGAAAAAACATCATGGACAGACTGATATTCTGCAAAAGGTACAGGCAGTGGACTGCTGAGGACTGGGGTAAAGTTATTTTCTCTGATGAATCCCCTTTTCGATTGTTTGGGACATCAGGAAAACGCCTCATTCGGAGAAGACAAGGTGAGCGCTACCACCAGTCTTGTCTCATGCCAACTGTTAAGCATCCTGAAACCATTCATGTGTGGGGTTGCTTCTCAGCCAAGGGAATCGGCTCTCACAGTCTTGCCTAGAAACACAGCCATGAATAAAGAATGGTACCAGAATGTCCTCCAAGAGCAACTTCTCCCAACCCTCCAAGAGCAGTTTGGCGATCAACAATGCCTTTTCCAGCATGATGGAGCACCTTGCCATAAAGCAAAGGTGATAACTAAATGGCTCAGGGAACAAAACATAGAGATTTTGGGTCCATGGCCTGGAAACTCCCCAGATCTTAATCCCATTGAGAACTTGTGGTCAATCATCAAGAGACGGGTGGACAAACAAAAACCTAAAAATTCTGACAAAATGAAAGCATTGATTGTGCAAGAATGGACTGCTATCAGTCAGGATTGGGTCCAGAAGTTGATTGAGAGCATGCCAGGGAGAATTGCAGAGGTCCTGAAGAAGAAGGGTCAACACTGCAAATATTGACTTGCTGCATTAACTCATTCTAACTGTCAATATAAGCTTTTGTTACTCATATGTTTGCCATTATATTTCTGTCTGTGATAAAAACATCTGTCAAACACACATAAAAATCAGAGGGCAGCAGATCATGTGAAAATATAATATTTGTGTCATTCTCAAAACTTTTGGCCATGACTGTATGATATGATGAATTGATGAAAGCCAAAGGAGGGCCAACACGCTACTAGATGGGTGTCAATAATAAAGTTGCCATTCAGTGTTTAAAAGAAACCTCAATAGCTAAGCCACCTCCATACTGATGCTGTGAGTATTCTTTTATCTTTCACTATTGGGGTGATGTCACTGTATCATTCATGGAAGATGTTCTTTCAAATCTGATTTTACTTTCGTCCTCCATGTTTTTCTGAGGTTTTTTTAGGTACTGGACACTCACAGCTTAAGTTTTATTTGAAAGACAATGCATTTTTCCACCAATGACCCACCAGCGATGGACAAGAACAGAAACCACCTGGCTGCAGATATATTAGACCTCACCCTAGAGATCATCTACTTGATAACTGGAGAGGTGAGAGATCCGCGCGACATCACTATTATTAATAACACAGGTCAGTGACGTGAAACGTGAAGGATTTATTAGAATATATGTAGTGATCAGCGTCTCGCCATACACAGATTACACAGTAGTGAAAAAGTCGTCTCCATACGTGTCAGAAGGAGGGAACCAGACCGAGAGCGACATCACCGAGACGCCGCTTCCATCTCTGATACATGAGCAGAAGATTCTAGAACTGAACAACAAGATCAACGAGCTGCTGACCAGAGAGGTGAGCGCCGCCGGAAACGCTGGGACATCACACAACCCTAATTCCAAAAAAGTTGGGAAGCTGTGTAAAATGTAAAGGAAACAAGAATGCATTGATTTGGAAATTTCTTATAGCCATATTTTATCCACCACTGAACATAAAAACACTATCAGAAGATTGACGAGAGACATTTTTCCACTTCATTTGATAAAAGTATATACTCATTTAGGAATTGATGCCAACAGCACATCTCCAAAAAAAAAGTTGGGGCTAGATTAAAAACTGACTGGAAAAGTAAGTGGCACTAAAGAAAAACAGCTGGAGGGTAAATTTTCAACTAAGTCACATGACTAACGTGCAAACCCCTATAAAACCATATATATGTTATTAGATACACTTAAAATGGACTCCCGTTATAATATTTGCTTATAGTGTGATGTTTTTTTGTTTGTTATATACTAGACAGAATTCCATTTTAAGCGTATCTAATAAAATATATATGGTGTAAAAGGGATTTGCACATGTTAACCTATGTTTCTGAGACCTCTTTCCGTATCAGAAAATGTAATTGCTGTAGGTCACGACAGTCTATAAAAAGTGCTTGTTGGAGAGGCAGAGTCTCTCAAGCAAATATGGTCAGATGTCACCAATCTGAACAAAACAATTTCAGAAAAAAAATTCAACATACCGTATATACTCGTGTATAAGCCGACCCGTGTATAAGCCAACCCCAATAATTTTGCCACAAAAAACTGGGAAAACTTATTGACTCGTGTATAAGCCGGGTGTATAAACTGCCGTCCTGCTCTGTGCTGCCCCCATCCTGCTCCTTGCTCCCTCATTCTCCTCTGTACTCACCCCCCTCCTGCTCCGTCCTCCGCTGTGCTCCCCCATTCCTTCTTCGTCCTCCTGTGCCCCCCCGTCCTGCTCCGTGCTCCTCTGTGCCCTCCATCCTCCCCCCGTGCTCCTCCATGCTTCCCCCGTCCTCCGTTCTCCCCCCCGTCCTGCTCCGTGCTCATTGTCCTCCTCCATGCTTCCCCCGTCCTCCGTTCTCCCCCCCGTCCTGCTTCGTGCTCATTGTCCTCCTCCATGCTTCCCCGTCCTCCATTCTCTCCCCCCCGTCCTGCTCCGTGCTCATTGTCCTCCTCCATGCTTCCCCCGTCCACCGTTCTCCCCCCCAGTCCTGCTCCGTGCTCCTTGTTCTCTCCTCCATGCTCCCCCCATCCTCCTCCATCATACTCACCCTCCCCGTGCCATCGCTGAACGTCCCTGCAATCCTGCGTTCTCCCCGGCTTCCTGCAGCTCTCCAGCGCTGAGCGGTGACGTAATACCACTCATTAAGGCCATGAATATGGACGCCACGCCTATGGGAGTGGCGTCGCGTCCATATTACATGACCTTAATGAGCGGTATACGTCACCGCTCAGCACAGGAGAGCTGCAGGAAGCCGGGAGAACGCAGGATTGCAGGGACGTTCAGCGATGGCACGGGGAGGGGTGAGTATGATGTCCCAGCCTCCGGCTCCTGCCGCGGCACCCCCTCCCCCGCTGGTTTCTGCCCAATGACTCGTGTATAAGCCGAGGGGGCATTTTCAGCACGAAAAAAGGTGCTGAAAATCTCGGCTTATACACGAGTATATACGGTAATCCAGTTTCAGAGAATGTAATCCACTGCACTTGCCAAATATCCATTTTATTCATTTTATTCATGGATAGCAGTTACGGACGAATAGTATTCCAGAACAAAATACAGCCGTATCATGCATGAAAATGCTTTCTAAAGGCCTTGTGAGACCTGAGATCTATGGTTCTGCTTTATATCACTGAGCACCACTGATAGCTCCCAACCCAGCCAGAATTAAGGATCCTTACTTTTACCTTTTAAAGGGGTGCTTCTCTGAATGGGATTGCTGCTTTTTAATAATGCTGGTGAACCTTTTCTTCCCATGTTACTAGTTCCTCAATGTAAAATTGTAAACAATTTAAATATCCCCTTATCTACAGTACATAATATAATCATGGATTAAGAGATTCTGGAAAAATCCATGTGCACAAGGGACAAAGCCAACGGTCAATATTGGATGCTCGTGATCTGCGAGCCCTCAGGCAGCACTGCAATAAAAAGAGGCATAATTTAGTAATTCAAATCACGGCATGATGTCAGGAATACTTCCCAAAATCATTGCCCGAAAAACTGTGCTCAAAGACTTTCTACAAATGCAAATTAAAGCTCCATCATACCAAGAAGGACCCGTATATCAACACAATCCTCCAGAAACAATACCGTCTTCTCGGGGCTAATTTCTAATGGACTGTGAAAATATAAAATTGTTCTGTGTTTGGATGAATCAAAATGTGAAATTCTTAATGGAAACCACGGACGCCATGTTCTGCAGACTCAGGAGGAGAGGGACCATCCAGCTTGTTATCGAGGAGAGGAACCATCCAGCTTGTTATCAGTGCACAGTTCAGAAGCTTGCATTTCTGATGCCACTGGTGGTACATACTACATCCATCACAAGAGCATGACTTCACAGAAGAAGAGTTTGAGTGATTCATTTCAGACCTTTCACCCATTGAAATCATTTGGCACATAATGAAGCAAAATATCTGGAGAAGACCCTGGACTGTGGAGCAGCGAGAGTTCCACATCAGATAAAAATGGGACAATATTCGTGCCCCCAAACTCCAAAAATTGTCTCCTCACTACCCAGACGTTTACAGGCTTTTGTAAAAACAAGAGGGGATGCTGAGCAATGGTGGGCACGGCCCTAGCCCAACTTTTTTGAGGAGGTTTTTTTTTACTGTCATCAATTTCTAAATGATTTAATTTTTTCAAATAAATTGGAAAAATGGCCAACGCTCCAATGATCTGCGATCTGTGCTCTCTAGTGAATAAAATATGGCTGTAAGAGATTTCCAAATCATTGCATTCTTGTTTACTTCATATTTTACACAGCGTCCAAACTTTCTGGGAATTGAGGTTGTATTATGACGGTATCATTGTGTGTGTCAGGTTCCTTTAAGGTGTGAAGATGTCACGGTCTATTTCTCCATGGAGGAGTGGGAGTATGTGGAAGGACACAAGGATCTGTACAACGATGTCATGATGAATGACCAGCAGTCCCTCACATCCCTCATTAAAGAGGAGAGTACAGGTTTGTAGATCACTTATCGTAATCAATCATCTGATCGTCACATATATCTAATGTATTCAATCACGCTGATTTTTTGTACCTATAGATGGATCAGCTGTGAAGGATCCCACAGAGATCTGTCCCTATCCTATATTTTCAAATGATTTTCCCGAAAATATACGAATTGTCCAAGTGGATGATCAGGTAAATTGAGCACACAATGTCAATCAGCTGCTTCTGAGGTTAACGTAATACTGTCATGTCTCAAAAGAGCCATTGACTTATGGATTTAGTTTTGTAAAACGTTAGTTAAGAGGAACATCAAAACGATTGTGTGAAAAGCAATGAAGTTTATTTAGGTTTGTGAAGAGACTGTGGGCCCCGATTCATGAAGACCGGCGATTTTCTTGTCGAGAGGCCACGTTGGAGCCAGAAGCCCCTGATTTATTTTATGAGATACACACCTGTTGATTAATTGGGAGTGTCTGATGAGTGGCATGCGCCTCTGTGCCCTACACCATAAATCTTATTCCAGTCCCTGCTCTTTATCAATTAGACGAGCTGTGCCGTCACAATCCCGCCGCGCTCACGTCCCGACCCAGTGCTACCCAGTGTAAAAAGGCCAAAAGCCATAACATTTTTGCTCAACACTAATTTACACCAATATTTTGCAAGTTTTCAAAGCAATTTATGCCAGAATTCTGTCTAAATTGCATGAATTGGGGCCGTAGCTGCATGACACAATTGGAAAAACTATGTATACAGCAATCGTTTAAGCAGTTTTTCTCAGTAATATAACCACACGGGATGAAGTAGACCCTTGCTCAGCTGGAGGAAAGTGGGTTAAGGCTGCGTGCACACGTTGCGGATTTTCCCCGCGGAATTGCAGCAGATCCGCAAGTGTGTGACCAAACAATGTTATTCAATGGGAAAAAAATGCTGTGCACATGCTGCCGAAAATTCCGCACAGAATCCGCAGCAGTTTATTTTCCGCAGTATGACAATTCTTTTTAAGGATCCGCTGCGTTCTTACACCCATTAAGTTAATGAAATCCACAGGGGTAAAAATGAATGCCAATCTGCAAAAAATACGCACAAAATACGCACAAAAAAAAACGTACAAAATCCGAAAAAAAAAAGGCGCTGATTTTTATATGCGTTTTCTGGCAAGAGATGCAGAATCCGCTCAGGAAATTCCTGAGCCCAATCCGCAACGTGTGCACATACCCTTAATCTTCCACTGCAAAGAAAGGCTTCTTTCACTGTAAAAGCTGTGACACTGTTGAATAATCTGCCCAGCTGTCCACCCTAGGATAGACTTCGATCATTTTATGCAATGATTAACAAAAATATTTATTGATGTGTAAAATACTCTACTAAATGTTGATCCTGTCTGATCACCTGTTGAGATCCTTTAGCTTTTATGAAAATTAGGTTATGCCTTCCAGGGCTTTTCACCTACCCATGGATATAAGATAAAGAGGGACTTTTTTTTTCTTTTTTCTTATTTGCTTTTTGTGTGATCCTTGCAGAAAAGTTATGGGGAAACGACGAGTGGACTTGAAAAACTCATCACTTTGAAAGGTAAGAGCCTTTTAAAAATCTAATGTTGATGCTTTTTGTGATAAAGCTGAGGATTGGAAGACATTGGACCTTCCAGCAGGACAATAATGAATAAAACATTTTATACCTGTTAATCCCTGCCTTTTCTGTCCAGTGGATGATTAGTCAGTGATTGACATTTATCTATGTCATTTGCTGAACAGGACCGCCCACTGGACTCTTAAGTATAGAATAAATAGGCATTTAAATTAATAAAATGTGGGTAACAATGATCTTAAACAGGTGGTCAGAAATACAACTTAATTCTCTGTATTTAATGCCTTAATCTAATCTATTTTCTAATATACTTTAATTAAAAATTCTATCTATCCTTCCCTAACTACACTCTCTAACTGCTTTCTTTTTTGTGCAACTCTCTTTTTGATGACGCTTTGTTTGAGAATCCCAGTGCATGCTGAGATACTCAAAAAATTGTTATCAGGGGTAGAGGCTGTGATCACTGCCACAGCTCCTGCCCCTCCCTGAAATGAAGCATCATCAGTGAAGCTTGTTTTAGGGGCTGGCCTAGCCTCTGCTCTGTCTCTGTGCGATGTGCACAATGACAGTGCGCTCATCCGTCGGCTCAGATCAGTAGCAACAAGTTGGCAACAGAGTCCACTGTCAGCGTGTGTTGTAAAACAAATACCTGGTTTTCATAGACCAGTGCTGCCCCTGCATGTGACATCACTTGTGGGGGCGGCGCTTGTGTCTCTGCATACCAGATATTTTTACAACACACACTGACAGTACGCTTGGTTGCCGGCTAATTACTATTGAGGTGAACTGGCGAGAGAGTGCACTGTCATTTTGCATACCACACAGTGACAGAGCAGGGAGTAGCACAGCCCCTGAAACGAGCGTCACTGATGATGCTTTGTTTCCAGAAGGGGGCAATACCTGCAGCATTGACTAGAGTCTCTCCCCACCCCTGATAACGCTTCATTTGAGTATCCCAGCATGCACTGGGATTTTTGAGTCATTAAAAAGGAAGTTCTAATAAAAAAGAAATGCAGTTAGATAGTGTAGTTATTGAAGGATAGGGAATTTGTAATCAAAGTATATTAGAAAATAGATTTGATTATAGCATTATGTTTTCTGCAAGTCCGATCTCTGCTGAGGCTCCACACAGAAGGCACAAACTAGTGACATTGTCACACCTGCTACGCTAAGACTCAGGTCCACAGGCTTAATGGTGGCGGTGTGAGCCGACAGCTCCTTGTTCCACCATTGTTGAAATCTTTATGCCAGGCAGGAGGATCATTATGCCATTCAGCACCGGGTTCCCTCAGCTCATGAGCGGTACACCAATGTCGCTAGCTCTTTGACTGTCCTGGTCCATAGGCCGGACAGGAACAACCAAGAGGCTGGATGTGGACCACGAGCCGCAGTTTGCCCAGGTCTGACTTTATATGGTAGCTACAGTACTATGAAAAAGTTTTAGGCAGGTGTGGGGAAAAAATGCTGCAAAGTCAGAAGCTTTCAAAAATAGAACGGTTAATAGTTTATATAGGTCATATAGCTAAATGAATAAACAAAAGAGAAATCTAATTAAAATTAATCAAATCAAAATTTGATGTGTTAAAACCATCAACTCTTCTCAGTCACTTTTCACTTGCACACAGTTTTTGAAGGAACTCGGCCAGGTGGTTGTTCCAAACATCTTGGACAACTAACAACAAATCTTCTGTGGATGTCGCTTGTGAAAATCCTTCTGTCTTTCATGTGATCCCAGACAGACTGGATTATATGACATCAGGTTTCTGTAACGGTGCCCGGGGCGGTGGCTGTAGGGGGCGTGTCATGTGTCCGTCACACCGTCACATTACAGAAAAACGGGAGTTCTGGATATGTGTATGCTGGCAGTGTGACTATCGGTACCTTCACCTTCAGACCGGTCCCATTCCACTCCTCACTAGGTTCATTAGACTTCAAGACAAGGACACCAGGGACATTCATAAAAACAAAGCAATCTTTACTTGGCAACACACTTAAAGGGAACCTGTCCCCATGTTTGGCCGATATGAGATATGGCCACCATCTTTCAGGCCTGATATACAGCATTCTATAATGCTGTATATAAGCATCCAACCCAACCTGCTAGACAAGAAAAATACTTTTTATATTCACCTGCGGGGCGGTCGGGTCCGAGGGGCGTCGCTGGCCTTGGTCCGGTGTCCTTCTTGCTTCGTGTGGATGACGCGAACCTACGTCATCCACACAGTCTCCCCGGCATTGTGCTCCTGCGCGGATGTACTTCTCTGCCCTGACTAGGTGAAATAGCCTTAATTATGTCATTATATTACTGTAATTAATAAAGATAAACTATTGACACTTCTATTTTTGAAAACTTCTAACTTTGCTGCATTTTTTCACAGCTGCCTAAAACTTTTGCACAGTACTGTACCTCAAATATGTGGCACTAGTTGTATTGGGACAGAGCAAATTTGCGTTTACTGTATTCTGACATGACTTGACAGTATTCTCACTGTACGAGTTTATTACCTAGAAAATATGAAAAAAGAAACCACAACATTTTTCCCTCAAAAACTCTTATTTGCTTTTTCAGATGAAGACTGGATCAAAGGCACCCAAGGACATTTTTTTCTATCTCCCTTTTATGAATTAGAATATTATAGGTCACTGATTAGCAAAAAAGGATTAGGGATTCTTAAAATTTTTGTATGCCCCGAATGCGGGAAACATTTCAAAAAGAAATCTCACCTTACCATGCACGAGAAAACTCATGGAACCGAAAAGCCGTTTGCATGCTCCGAATGTGCAAAATGTTTTCGGCAGAAATCAAGTCTTGTGGAGCATCGGAAAAAGCACACAGGAGAGAGGCCAGTTGCCTGCCCCGAATGCGGGAAATGTTTTTTTAGGAAATCACAGCTTGTTGGACATCAGAGGATGCACACTGGAGAAAAGCCATTCTCATGCCTGGAATGTGGGAAAGCTTTTAAAAGTAAAGGATATCTCATTGCCCATCAGAGAATTCACACGGGGGAGAAGCCGTTTTCTTGTTCCGAATGCGGCAAGTGTTATAATCACAAATCAAGTCTTATGGAACATCTGACAACTCACACTGGAGAGAAGCCGTTTGCATGTACAGAATGTGAGAAATGTTTTAACCGTAAATCGAGTCTTGTGGATCATCTGAGAGTCCACACTGGGGAGAAGCCATACTCGTGTAAAATATGTGGGAAAAGTTTTAGCCAGAAATCGGGTCTTATCGTCCATCGAAAGACTCACATAGTGCAAGAGAAACCAATTTAACGTTCGTATTGTACCGAGTGTTGTATTGTAGGAAGGGTGGCAGGTATAGATCGCCATTGTAGGACCGGCCTCGAGATGCTTCTGATAAATAGTTTAGAAGGGTTTTTCTGAGAGGTTCAAAACACAATATATTGTAGCTTGTAGAAACATTACTAGTGTAATAGCTTGATGTCTATTTTGTAGTGAGGTTGTTTTTTATTCAGATTAGGTGGCAAACCTCTGGTCAGACAATACGTAGCTATTCTAAAAAAAATATATATGAACAGTTCTAAAAGCACTGGTGAAACAGTCCAGACAACATAGGATAAGGTCAAAAGTAAAAATTAGTATTAAAAATAGGCTACGCGTTTCTACGTCACATATGGGACTGCCTGATGTTGTATCACATACTGCACATGTGCAGTGTATAATTATAATGCAGAGAAGTTGGTTCACGCCCAGTTGGCTGACGGGAAAATTGGCATCTTTGTTTCCAGGAGTAGGGTGGGATAACTTTGGAACGGAGAGGAAAACAAAAAGGTGGGCTACACGGCCGGGAACCGACTCAAACCGCAATGCCTGGAGTTAGATGATGCCGTCAGTATCTGACAACAGAGCGCTTGTCGCTTCGCATGCACGCCAGTCCCCATCGGCACCACTACACAATCGTGGGGTACTGTTGAGTTCATAGGAAGTACAGGCTTCATAGGAGACCTCCATTTTCACTATATACTGTAATATATAGTGCAAGCGATCAGGCGATCAAAGGTTCAAGTCCCCTAAGGGGACTAAAAAGTAAGGTGATAATAAAAATAAAACATGAAAAAATTCAAATCAATCAACTTTCCCCCCTTAACACCTTTCCGACATGTGGCGTAATAGTACGCCCTTGTCGGACTCCCCCTATTTGGTGCGGGCTCCGGCGTTGACATTTGGTGCACCTATACAGCTGACATATGCCCGCAACAGCCGCAGGTGGAAACGCAATCCACCTGCTGCTGTTAACTATTTAAATGCTGCTGTCAATCACTGACAGTGGCATTTAACTTGCGCTCACAGGAGGCGCGTTGCTAATCCCGGCCATCGGTGACCCTATCATATGATCGCAGGTCACAGATGGGTCAGAATGACAAGCAGAGGTCTGCAGCAGACCTCTATGGTTGTCATTGCCAGATTGCTATGAGTGCCGCTTAGTGGTCAGCATTCATAGCAAGTGAGCATTTCTGCTACACACAGGCGATCTGATCATTGCCTGTGTGTAGCAGAGGCGATCAAAGTAGTGCAGCTTCTAGTCCCATGCAGACTATTGAAGCATGCAAACAGTAAAAAAAAAAATATAAGCCCTCACCCGGCCCCAGATCACGAAAAATGGAGACGCTACAAATCTCGGAAAATGGCGCCATTTTCGATTTTTTTTTCACCCCTTATATAAAAAAAGAACCTAGACATATTTGGTGTCTGTAAACACGGAAAGACCTGGAGAATCATGATGGCAGGTCAGTTGTAGCATTTAGTGAACATGGTAAAAAACAAACAAAAAAAACACCGTAATTTCACTTTTTTTGCAATTTTACCGCACTTGGAATTTTTTTCCCCTTTTCCAGTACACGATATGTTAAAACCAATGGTGTCGTTCAAAAGAACAACTTGTCCTGCAAAAAAATAAGTCCTCGCATGGCCATATTGACCAAAAAATAAAAAAAAGTTATGGTTCTGGGAAGAAGGGGATCGAAAAAACGGAAATTCAAAAACTGAAATACCCCTGGTCGTTAAGGGGTTAAAAAAATTCTGTACCGCCACTTAAATACAAGTTTGATCTATGAAATGAAAGATAACCCTTACAGAAAAATAATGTAAAAACAAATTGTAAACACTAGGATTGTGTTTTTTGGGTCTCCCTAAAAGAAAATACAATAAAAGCTATCATACAATGAATGGCTTATAAACAAAACACAAAAAAACAATCGCAATTTTTTTTTTTTTTTCCACCATGTCTGTTATGTTACGGTAGCTGAGGAGTGCAGGTAAAAAAGGAAATACACCAGAGCAGTTGGAATCTATGAGATTGCAGTACCCTGACTAACCACCACAACTAGAGGCAGCCGTGGAGCGTTCCTACGATGTCCTAGACGCCTCGTCACAGCCTGAGAAACTAACTACACCTAAAGATAGAAATAGGAAAGCTATCTGCCCCGGAGCAGAACCCCAAAGATAATAGAAAGCCCCCAAACATGTAATGGCGGTTAGACAAGAGGAAATACTGACACAGAAAGAAAATAGTATGAGCAAACGCTGGGCCAAACTATCTAAATAGAAAAGGACAGGAAGGGTACTTACTGCAATCCCAGAAAACCCTGAAAAACACCAACTCTACTAATTTCAAAATCACCTGAGATCACACGACCTCTACCACCTAAATTAGTTCTCTGGTGTAACAAAACAGCAGCCACTGAAAAAACTGCAAAAAGCAAAAGTACAAAACACAGTGGCTGACTAAACTGAGAGGGCAAAAGCCCCCGGAGGGGACCCAGAAGGCCCCCACAGAAGTGCAGGACAAAATGCAAAAATTAGCAAAAACACAAAATAAGAAATTGTCTTATCTGATAGCAGGAGATGCAGACACGACACAGCAGGCTACAAGGAAACTGGAAAGAAGGATTCAGACCAGAACAATTGATCACCGCAACCCTGATGGAAAATGATTCCTTAAATAAGACCAATCAGTAACACCTGATTCCCAATCCTCACTAGTACCGCTTGTAACCACCAGAGGGAGCCTCTGCTCAGAACTCATCTCAAACCCATTCACAACACATGTCATCCCACTTGGACCCTGTTTTTCATTACGTTATATAGGAAAATGAATGGCGATATTCAAAACTACAACTCATCCTAAAGAAAAAACTTCAAGCACTCATACTGGATATGTGGACGCGAAAAATAAAAAAAAAAGTTATGGCTTTTGGAAGAACGAAAGAGGAAAAAACAGGTAAAGTACAAAAATAGCAAATCGCTGGATCGGGAAGGCGTCAAACAGGAGGTGAACATTGGAAACACTACAGCTTTGGAGAAATCTGCTAAACCTTACTAATCTGCAGTACAGATCTGCAGGCAACGTGCCGATCTGCTCCCCACTCCGACTTCTGAGCTCAGCGGGACGGAAAAAACACCAAGGGGCCCAGTTCGGGCCCCTCATATAGTGCACAGGCGCAAATTACAATTTCGGCTTGCAGGGCAGAGGATTCCCCGTAAGAGAATTACATAATTATAGCAATCCTCTGTAAGGTACAGTACGTTATGTGGCATCACTGACTAGTTTCCAAGATTTATAATACCTGTATATTATGTGTATTTCCTTTTATTTACATGTTTTTATGTGTTTTTACTTAAAAATAAAAGAAAACTAGAACATTTGGTCAATAAAGATGATATAAAAATCCTTATTATGACTCCATGGCTAAGCTCCAAGGGTAGGGCCGGACTGGGACAAAAAAGCAGCCACACAAACCCCACCAGCCCACATACTATACCACTCCCCACCCCCGATCAGTGGATTTTGCTATACTTTGTCGTGCCCCCAACATTCCTCTTATTTGAAGAGCCACATGTGAATGGCGCCACAGTGCGCTTGATCAACCACAGCTCTATTTACATAGGGTTTCCTAGAGCTCCAGCTCTCGGGATCATGGGGGTCCCAGTGGTTGGACCCCAGCGACTGCAAAGTTCTGGGGATAGGAGATTACTAGGGATAATCCATTTAAATGGGGTTTCCAATTTTTATTTTCCCATAGCAATACTGAAAATAATAAACCAATATTGACCTTCCCAAAGTCCAATGTCGCCTCTCTGAGAAGAGGACAGGACAGGAGGAGTGGTACTGTGCAGTGACTGCACCAGCAGAATAGTGAGTGCAGCTCTGAAGTATAAGACAGGAGGTAACTCGGGATCAGTAATGTATGTACACAGTGACTGCACCAGCAGAATAGTGAGTGCAGCTCTGGAGTATAATACAGGATGTAACTCAGGATCAGTAATGTAATGTATGTACACAGTGACTGCACCAGCAGAATAGTGAGTGCAGCTCGGGAGTATAATACAGGATGTAACTCAGGATCAGTAATGTAATTATTATTATTTATTATCATTTATTTATATAGCGCCATTAATTCCATGGTGCTGTACATGAGAAGGGGTTACATACAAAGTTACAGATATCGTTTACAGTAAACAAATTTACAATGACAGACTGGTACAGAGGGGAGAGGACCCTGTCCTTGCGGACTTACATTCTACGGGATAATGGGGAAGAAACAGAAGGTCGGGGGTGCGGCAGCTCTGGTGGTGGCGAGGCGGCAGCTCTGGTGGTGGCAGCGAAGCGGCAGCTATGGTGGTGGCGGCGAGGCGGAATGGTTATTGCAGGCTGTAAGCTTTCCTGAAGAGATGGGTTTTCAGGTTCCGCCTGAAGGATCCAAGGGTGGTGGATAATCGGACATGTTGAGGCGTGGAATTCCAGAGGATGGGGGATATTCGGAAGAAATTTTGGAGGCGGTTGTGTGAGGAACGAATAAGTGTGGAGGATAGTAGGAGGTCTTGGGAGGATCGAAGATTACGTGAAGAAAGATATTGGGAGATTAGTTCAGAGATATAGGGGGGAGACAGGTTGTGGACGGCTTTGTAGGTCAGTGTTAGTAGTTTGAACTGGATTCGTTGTGGAATTTGGAGCCAGTGTAGGGATTTGCAGAGGGGAGAAGCAGGGGAGTAGCAAGGGGAGAGGTGGATTAGTCGGGCAGCAGAATTGAGGACAGATTGGAGTGGTGCAAGAGAGTTGACTGGGAGGCCACAGAGGAGGGTGTTGCAGTAATCAAGGCGGGAGATGATGAGGGCATGCACAAGAGTTTTAGTAGATTAAGGGCTGAGGAAGGGACGGATTCTGGAAAATGTTTTTAAGTTGGAGGCGACAGGAGGTGGCAAGAGTTTGGATGTGTGGTTTGAAGGACAGGGCAGAGTCGAGAGTTACTCCGAGGCAGCGGATTTCAGGTGCAGGAGAGATCGTGATGCCATTTACCATAATAGATAGATCGGGTAGGGAAGATATGTGAGATGGAGGAAAGATGATGAGTTCGGTTTTGTCTACATTGAGTTTTAAGAAACGAGAGGTGAAGAAGGAGGATATGGCTGATAGACACTCTGGGATTCTGGACAGCAGAGAGGTGACATCTGGGCTAGAGAGGTAGATCTGAGTATCGTCCGCATAGAGGTGGTACTGGAAGCCATGGGACTTTATGAGTTGTCCTAGGCCAAGGGTATAGATGGAAAAAAGTAGGGGCCTCAGGACAGAGCCTTGAGGGACTCCAACAGACAGAGGGCGGGATGAGGAGGTAGAGTGGGAGTGGGAGACGCTAAATGTGTGGTCGGAAAGGTAAGTGGCGATCCAGGACAGGGCAAGGTCTTTGATGCCATGGGAAGAAAGAATCTGTAGCAGTAGGCAGTGGTCGACTGTCAAAGGCAGAGGACAGGTCAAGGAGGAGGAGGATGGAGAACTGTCTGTTAGTTTTGGGTGTGAGTAAGTCGTTAGTAATTTTGGTCAGGGCAGTTTCAGTGGAGTGGTGGGGGCGGAAGCCAGATTGGAGGTTGTCGAGGAGAGAGTTAGATGAGAGGTGGGAGGAGAGTTGAGTGTGGACATGCTGCTCAAGGAGTTTGGAAGCAAACGGGAGCAATGATATTGGGCGATAGCTGGGCATAGCAGTTGGGTCAAGGTTTGTTTTTTGAGGATGGGTGTGATGGTGGCATGTTTGAAGGCAGAGGGAAAGGTACCAGAAGATAGCTATAGGTTGAAGAGATGGGTTAGGGCTGGGATGAGTGTGTTAGTGAGGTTGGGGAGCAGGTGGGAAGGGATGGGGTCAAGTGCACAGGTGGTGAGGTGTGATTTGAAAAGCAGATGAGTAAGCTCTCCTTCAGTGATGTTGGAGAGGGAGGCTAGTAGGGAAGGGCAGAGGTCTGGTATATGGAGTGGTTGGGGTGGTGAACAGTAAAGGTTTGCCTTGTTTGGTCGATCTTATTTTTGAAGTAGGTGGCAAAGTCCTCGGCAGAGATGAGGGGAGTTGGAGGTGGCAGTGGTGGGCGGAGGAGAGAGTTGAATGTGCTGAACAGTTGTTTTGGGTTGTAGGATAATGAAGATACAAGGTTTGCGAAATAGGTCTGTTTAGCAGAGGTGAGGGCTATTTTGAAGGCAAGTGTAGCTTGTTTGAAAGCAGTGAAGTCGTCTGGCAGGCGTGTTTTTTTCCAATGCCGCTCCGTGACCCTGGATGATTGTCGAAGTTTTTTGGTGAGATTGTTGTGCCAGGGTTGCCTATTGATTCGTCGCACTTTGCCGTGCGTGAGAGGGGCGACTGAGTCTATGGCAGATGTGAGGGTGGTGTTATAGAAAGCAGTGGCGCTGTCTGTGTCGTGGAGTGAAGATATGGAGGACAGAGGTAGAAGAGAATCTGAGAGTCTGTGAATGTCTAGGTGTGCGAGGTTTCTGCGAGGATGTGCCAGTGGCTGAACATAGGGGGCAGGTGAAGAGGACAGGGATGAGAAGGTGAGTAGGTGGTGGTCAGATAGGGGGAGGGGAGAGGTTGTGAAATTAGATAGGGAGCAGAGGCGAGTGAAGATGAGGTCTGATGTATGTCCGTTTGTGTAGGTGGCTGTGGAGGACCACTGAGTAAGTCCAAAGGATGAAGTAAGTGACAGGAGTTTGGAGGCTGCTGGCTGGCAGGTGTCAGTAGGGATATTAAAGTCACCCATGATGATGGTGGGGATGTCAGAGCAGAGAAAGTGAAGAAGCCAGCTGGAGAATTGGTCAATGAAGGCAGTGGCTGAGCCCGGTGGTCGGTATATGACGGCCATTTGGAGATTAGAGGGAGAGTAGATACGGACCGAGTGGACCTCAAAGGAAGGGAGGATGAGGGAGGGTGGGGGTTGGATTGGGTTGAAGGAGCAGTTATTAGAGAGAAGGAAACCCACGCTCCACCATGTCTGTTGCCAGAGCGAGGAGTGTGGGTGAAGTGGAGGCCACCGTAACTCAGTGCAGCAGGGGAGGCCGTGTCATGGAGCGTCAGCCAGGTCTCAGTGAGGGCTAGGAAGGAGAGGTTGCGGGAGGTAAAGAGATTGTGGATCACGTGGAGCTTGTTGCAGACGGAGCGGGCGTTCCAGAGTGCTCCAGAGAGAGGAAGCTGGGGGTAGGGTTTAGTGGCACAGGTTTTAAGTGTGAGGGATTGCGGTAGTTTCTCTTACTGTGAGAAGTGTAGGGGTGAGGATTAGTGGGATGTATGGGGCAGGGGGGGCCAGGATTGTAATGTATGTACACAGTGACTGCACCAGCAGAATAGTGAGTGCAGCTCTGGAGTATAATACAGGATGTAACTCAGGATCAGTAATGTAATGTATGTACACAGTGACTGCACCAGCAGAATAGTGAGTGCAGCTCTGGGGTATAATACAGGATGTAACTCAGGATCGGTAATATAATGTATGTACACAGTGACTGCACCAGCAGAATAGTGAGTGCAGCTCTGGGGTATAATACAAGATGTAACTCAGGATCAGTAATGTAATGTATGTACACAGTGACTGCACCAGCAGAATAGTGAGTGCAGCTCTGGAGTATAATACAGGATGTAACTCAGGATCAGTAATGTAATGTATGTACACAGTGACTGCACCAGCAGAATAGTGAGTGCAGCTCTGGAGTATAATACAGGATGTAACTCAGGATCAGTAATGTAATGTATGTACATAGTGACTGCACCAGCAGAATAGTGAGTGCAGCTCTGGGGTATAATACAGGATGTAACTCAGGATCAGTAATGTAACGTATGTACACAGTGACTGCACCAGCAGAATAGTGAGTGCAGCTCTGGAGTATAATACAGGATGTAACTCAGGATCAGTAACGTAATGTATGCACACAGTGACTGCACCAGCAGAATAGTGAGTGCAGCTCCGGGGTATAATACAGGATGTAACTCAGGATCAGTAATGTAACGTATGTACACAGTGACTGCACCAGCAGAATAGTGAGTGCAGCTCTGGGGTATAATACAGGATGTAACTCAGGATCAGTAATGTAATGTATGTACACAGTGACTGCACCAGCAGAATAGTGAGTGCAGCTCTGGGGTATAATACAGGATGTAACTCAGGATCAGTAATGTAATGTATGCACACAGTGACTGCACCAGCAGAATAGTGAGTGCAGCTCTGGGGTATAATACAGGATGTAACTCAGGATCAGTAATGTAATGTATGTACATAGTGACTGCACCAGCAGAATAGTGAGTGCAGCTCTGGGGTATAATACAGGATGTAACTCAGGATCAGTAATGTAATGTATGTACATAGTGACTGCACCAGCAGAATAGTGAGTGCAGCTCTGGGGTATAATACAGGATGTAACTCAGGATCAGTAATGTAATGTATGTACACAGTGACTGCACCAGCAGAATAGTGAGTGCAGCTCTGGGGTATAATACAGGAAGTAACTCAGGATCAGTAATGTAATGTATGTACACAGTGACTGCACCAGCAGAATAGTGAGTGCAGCTCTGGAGTATAATACAGGATGTAACTCAGGATCAGTAATGTAATGTATGTACACAGTGACTGCACCAGCAGAATAGTGAGTGCAGCTCTGGGGTATAATACAGGATGTAACTCAGGATCAGTAATGTAATGTATGTATACAGTCACTGCACCAGCAGAATAGTGAGTGCAGCTCTGGAGTATAATACAGGATGTAACTCAGGATCAGTAATGTAATGTATGCACACAGTGACTGCACCAGCAGAATAGTGAGTGCAGCTCTGGAGTATAATACAGGAGGTAACTCAGGATCAGTACGGGATCAGTAATGTATGTACACAGTGACTAAACTTTCCTTATTGATTAAAGATAGGGCACAAAGAAGCTCTTACACTATGTTAAATTTGCATGTAGCTGATATGGATAACCCGAATCTTGTGCAAATTTCTAAGAATTCCAGGAATTGTGTAATCTTCTCATCAGCATACAGATGACTTTCTGTACGAAAGCTCTGTAATGTGTTTCTGGTCAGCTCCGCTAATGTCCAAGCCCCATCTCCATTGACCATACTGTTTTTCACTTTTTTGAGAAGTGACATTATGGAGAATCTGTGATACTAAATAATTTATATGCTTTCATCATTTATGGGGGGTTTTATAGGGTACTCTCCAAACCTGTGGGATACACAAGTCTATGACCCCGTACATCACACCCTACACACAATATCATGGAACTGACCAACTACATATACACAGAACCTAAACAGACTGTGAATAAATACTGACCCCTGACAAGTCCCATCACTGTCCCTACTGGGGCTCACAATCTAGATTCCCTATCAGGATGTCTTTGGAGTGTGGGAGAAAACTGGAGAACCCGCAGGAAACCCCCGCAAATACGAGCAAAACATACAAACATAGCAGATGTTAGAACCCAGTTTAGCAGTGCTAACTACTGAGCCACCATACAGTGCTAACTACTTAACTGAGCCACCATGCAGTGCTAACCACTGAGCCACCATACAGTGCTAACCACTGAGCCACCATACACTGCTAACCACTGAGCCACCGTACACTGCTGACCACTGAGCCACCATACACTGCAGACCACTGAGCCACCATACACTGCTGACCACTGAACCATCATACACTGCTAACCTCTGAGCCACCATACAGTGCTAACTACTGAGCCACCATACAGTGCTAACCACTGAGCCACTCTGCTGCCCTTTCCCAGATCATCATTCACAGAAACATGACTGTTCTGGTGCTATTATGTTACATGAAGGCTAACGTGTATGACATTCATTTTCAGACAGAGTCCAGGCCGAAACTACGTAATGAAATTCATGTTGGGAGTGAGTCATGACATTAGGCTCACGGTAATATTAATACTGGTGTCATCTTTTTATATTTCACGAGAGCGACACCTAGTGGATGAGTTGCTGAATGACGACATCTTCGAAATTCCCAGAGAACACCTAAACGATGCGGAGCATTCTACTGCTAATATTATTTCCTCGTGGACGCAGCCCTTTTGTGACATTAGGATAAAGCCTCATTTTTCAAACCTGATGTATCACTTTTCGTGGTAATAACTTTGGAACCTTTTTATGTATCAAAATGATTCTGATATTTTTTTTTTCAATGTCACATTGAATTCCTTCCCGATGTAGGATGGAATAGTACGTACTACGTTGTGGCCGTAGAACCAGAGATGTGGACTGGGGGGGGTTTTGGTTAAGGTGGGGGTGAAACTTCTGAGTGGCCCTTAATCAGGTAACCTTGATTAGTACTATGGTGGCGCATCCTTATAGTGGATGTAGGAGAACCTCCGCAGATGACTGCGCTGCTGACAATAATCTCTATATTACCGCCATATGGTCAGTGGTAGATTCCAGTCCTACAGAACATATAAGAGATTACTGCACAGGTACAGATGGTGACTTATCGCTGACGTTCTTTCTGATGAAGTCGTTCACTTTTTACGTCTTTTCCATCTGGCCCAGACCGACATGACGACTTCTCCAGCCAGGACTCGAGTGCAGAGATTACAGCAAAGATACATCTGACGTCTCACATTTCCTGCACCGTCTCCAGCTATCCCCAACCTGCACACACAAACTCCTCATCCTGCTGATACCCCAATACTGAGCCGCTGCTGCCATATGTGTCCCTATTACTGCCCCTATTGTGTGGTTCTCTGAGCCCTCTAAATTCTAAAGCACCCCTCTAAAATACAGTAATGCCGGGTGCAAGTCCCTAGAAAACAGTGCTCACATGTTGTCCCCTAGAAAGTAATATTGCCCTGTGTGCCCCTTTGACAGTCACAGTAGCCTGAGTTCCCCTATAACAATAAGTGCCCACGAGAGATAAGCAAGCGTGCTGGGAAAAAGTGTTATCCGGCATGCTCGGGTGCTAACCAAGTGTCTTCGGTGAGCTCAAATAATATGTTAAAGTCCCCGCAGCCAGGGCCGTATTTGCCACTAGGCACGCGTGGGCACGTGCCTAAGGCGGGACTCTGCGGGGGAGGTGGGGGCGGCACCTGAGCAAGACTTTTTTTTTTTTCCTTCGGTCTGGGGGTCGGCCCTCCCCTGCTTCCCTCACCCCCCCCCATCATCATACTCACCTCGTCCTGCTGCAGCTCAGATGGTCCAGCGCCGATATCTTCCTGTACTGTGCGAGCGGTCACTCGTGGTACCGCTCATTAAGCTCATGAATACGGATGCCACTCCACTCTCATAGGCGTGGCGCCCATATTCAAGAGCTTAATGAGCGGTACCCACGTGATGTGTGGCCGCACGCTCATACAGGAACAGGATGTCGGCGCTGGACCTTTGGAGCTGCAGCAGGAGCGGAGGAGGTGAGTATAATGATGGGGGAATGAGACTGGGGCAGTGGGGAGAATGAGCGCTGGGGCAGTGGGGAGAATGAGCGCTGGGGCAGTGGGGAGGAATGAGTGATGCACTGGGGCAGTGGGGAGGAATGAGCACTGGGGCAATGGGGGGAGTGAGCGCTGGGGCAGTGTGGAGGGGAGATGAACGCTGGGGCAGTGGGGAGGAATGAGCGCTGGGGCAGTGGGGGGGAGTGAGCGCTGGGGCAGTGGGGGGAATGAGCGCTGGCGCAGTGGGGAGGAATGAGCGATGGGGCAGTGGGGGGAGTGAGCGCTGGGGCAGTGGGGGGATGAGCGCTGGGGCAGTGGGGGGATGAGCTCTGGGGCAGTGGGGAGGAAGTGAGCCTGGGGCAATGGGGGGAGTGAGGCTGGGGCATGTGGAGGAATGAGCGCTGGGGCAGTGGGGGGGAGTGAGCGCTGGGCAGTGGAGGAATGAGCGCTGGGGCAGTGGGGGGAGTGAGCGCTGGGGCAGTGGAGGAGGAATGAGCGCTGGGGCAGTGTGGGGGGGAGTGACGCTGGGGCAGTGGGGGGAATGAGCGCTGGGGCAGTGGGGGGAATGAGCGCTGGGGCAGTGGGGGAGGAGGCTGGCAGTGGAGGATGAGCGATGGAGGGTGGAATGAGCGTGGGGCAGTGGGGAGGAATGAGCACTGGGGCAATGGGGGGAGTGAGCGCTGTGGCAGTGTGGAGGAATGAGCGCTGGGGCAGTGGGGGGGAGTGAGCGCTAGGGCAGTGGAGGGGAATGAGCGCTGGGGCAGTGGGGAGGAATGAGCGCTGGGGCAGTGGGGGGGAGTGAGCGCTGGGGCAGTGGGGGGGAGTGAGTGCTGGGGCAGCGGAGGGGAGTGAGCGCTGGGCAGCGGAGGGGAATGAGCGCTGGGGCAGTGGGGGGGAGTGAGCGCTGGGGCAGTGGAGGGGAGTGAGCACTGGGGCAGTGGGGGGGAATGAGTGCTGGGGCAGTGGGGAGGAATGAGCGCTGGAGTACGGGGGAGGAATGAGCGCGGGGGGAATGAGCGCTTGGGATGGACTGAGCGCTGGGAAGTGATGAGCGCTGGAGGGGAATGAGCGCTGGGGGGAATGAGCGCAGTGGGGAGAATGAGCGCTGAGGTGGGGAATGAGCGCTGGTAGGGAATGAGCGCTGAGGTGGGGAATGAGCGCTGAGGTGGGGGAATGAGCGCTAAGGGGGGGAATGAGCGCTGAGGTGGGGAATGAGCGCTGAGGTGGGGAATGAGCGCTGAGGTGGGGAATGAGCGCTGAGGGGGGGAATGAGCGCTGAGGTGGGGAATGAGCGCTGAGGTGGGGAATGAGCGCTGAGGTGGGGAATGAGCGCTGAGGTGGGGAATGAGCGCTGAGGTGGGGAATGAGCGCTAGGGGGGGAATGAGCGCTGAGGTGGGGAATGAGCGCTGAGGGGGGGAATGAGCGCTGGGGAGAATGAGCGCTGAGGTGGGGAATGAGCGCTGAGGTGGGAATGAGCGCTGAGGTGGGGAATGAGCGCTAAGGGGGAATGAGCGCTGAGGTGGGGAATGAGCGCTGAGGGAGGAATGAGCGCTGGGGAGAATGAGCGCTGAGGTGGAATGAGCGCTGAGGTGGGGAATGAGCGCTGAGGTGGGGAATGAGCGCTGAGGGGGGGAATGAGCGCTGGGGAGAATGAGCGCTGAGGTGGGGAATGAGCTCTGAGGTGGGGAATGAGTGCTGGGGAGAATGAGCGCTGGGCTAATGTAAAAGAGGCGGTTGGACAGAAATGACATCACAAATCTTTTTTTTTGTTAAATAACATCTTTATTTAGCTTACAAAAAGGCATACAAATCCGCATGTAAAAAAACACATCAAATACGCACCTGCGTTTTCTGCCAAGAGATGCGGATTACGTACGGAAACTTCTGCAGACAAATCTGCAACATGTGCACATACCCTAAGGCTATATTTCCACGTTCAGGAAACGCTGCAGAAAGGACACAGCTCTGTCCAAAGCTTTTCCGGCTTTTGTACTCGCGGTGATTCCGCATGTGTCATTGAACCGTGTGGAATCACCGCATCCTCTGGACGCTGCGGATTGGTCTCTGCGGCTGTTCTCAGCGTCCAACCCGCAGCGTTTCCTGAACGTGGAAACGTACCCTAAATCTATCTCTGCCTCTGGACATTATACAGTATAGATTTGCCTGGACTGTACATTATTATAAATCTACTACCTGAGCATTATATATTATAGATCACCCTGGACATTATATATAATAGATTGTACGTCATATATTACAGATAATTCTGGACATTTTATACTATAGGTCTCCTTGTACATTATATATTATAGATCTATAATAAATACTATACCGGGAGATCTATAAGATGAATTGTCCAGATTTATATGTAAGTATCTGTTCAGGGCAGATGTCAGCACCCGGCACACCCGGGCCAGTGCCGGGGCCCTGAGCAGGCGGGGGGGCCCACTCGCAGTCTGGCACCCCCGCGCGGAGAGCGGTGTAAGCGCCGCCACTGGGCCCCCCCGCCAGCTCAGGGCCCCGGCAGCAGCTGGCAAGTGGCAACAATACTTACCTCTCCCGTGCCTCCGCTGCCGCAGCTCCGGGCTGCAGGGGGCGCCGGCGCTTCCTCTCACAGCCGGCCGCTGAATGACGTCATCATTCAGCGGCCGGCTGTGGCACAGAGCGCGGGGACGCTGAACAGGTAAGACATCTCTGTGTGTGTGTCTCTGTGTGTGTATGTAGTGCGGTGCTTTGTGTGTGTATGTATGTGTGTGTGTGTATGTATGTATGTGAGAGAGTGCTTGTGTGCTGTCTGTGTGTGATGATGGGCAGGCATTGCTGATAATGGGGAGGCATTGATGATGGGGAGAAGATGATGATGGGCAGGCATTGCTGATAATGGGGAGGCATTGATGATGGGGAGAAGATGATGATGGGCAGACATTGATGATGATGGGGAGGAGATGATGATGGGCAGGCATTGCTGATAATGGGGAGGCATTGATGATGATGGGGAGAAGATTATGATAATGGGCAGGCATTGATGATAATGGGCAGGCATTGATGATGGGGAGAAGATGATGATGATGGGCAGGCATTGATGATGATGGGGAGGCAATCATGATGATAATGGGGAGTCTTTCCACAGCGCCCTTTCCTGAGCTGTAACAGTGCAGAACGCAGTACAGCGCAGAGGAGAGCTCCATATTTTGTATGGAGCATTATATGGGGACCAGTATCTGTAGAGCATGTATATGGTCAGTATCTGTATGGAGATTATATTGGGTCCAGTATTCTGTATGGAGCATTATTTTGGGTCCAGTATTCTGTATGGAGCATTATATGGGGGGTGACATCCTGCATGGGGTATTATATGGGTGATGAGGGGGAGACTGTGGTGCCCATAATATTGTATGGAGGACTGTACTGTCCGGTCTGTATTGTGCGCTGTGAGGATTTGGCAGTTTTTGAGCTATTGTACAATTTACAATAGATATCACTCATGTAATGGAAGAAGTGAAGTGTTTGGCATTGTACTGTATCTATATTTCTCTGCGTATCTGTGCATCATGAATCGTGGTCTGTGTTAAAGGGGCCCACTGAGGCTCTTTCGCCCGGGGCCCATAAAAACCTGGAGCCGGCCCTGTATCTGTTTACACCCAGACATATGAATAAGGCCTTAGTCAGAGACTGGGCAGTAATAGAATAATAACATCCATCTAGTAATCCTCCAGTGTCTGCTGGACATGGTGTGGGGAGAGTTTCTAGTTCAGTTAGTACACAGACACCAGACTTCTTGCTGTTAACCAGTTAATGTTTTCTTGTCCACCACACTGCAGTGTCAAAAGAGGAAGACAGCGACACAGGCAGCAACATTGCATCAGAGAGCTCTAGACCTCGAAACAGAAAATCCTCAGATCCTGGTATGGTAACCTAATATTAAGAATAATATTTATTCATTGATATTGTGCTATTAACTCCACAGCACTTTACAGACATCATCAACACTGTCCCCATTGGGGCTCACAATCTAAACATCCTATTTGTATGTCTTTTGAGTGTGGTAGGAAACCACTGTCTTTGAAAGAGCTACATGGGCATACACATAGATTCGGCCTCATTCATTCCCTATGGGACTTGCAAACATGTGCGGCACTTGCAGTGAGACAAAAAAACACTGCTAGTAGCGTTTTTTTTTTCCGTTGCTGCAAGTATCGGATTTGCGGGATCGCGTCAAAACCGCAAGTGTCGCACATGTCTGCAAGTCGCATAGGGAATGATTGAGGCCGAATGCAGCGTTGCTATAGGTGATCCGTTACGTGGCAGATGCAGAAAAACTGCTGGATCTGCCGCGAATGGCAAGTAGCCTAAGTCACTGATGACAGTGTCTGCATTAGTCATACTCACCAATGGGGGAGGCAGAACGAAAAGTGCCTAGGGCAGCAGAAACTCTAAATACGGCCCTGCCCGCAGCTGCATGTTATGAAGCGGGCTAAGGAGCTGAGCCTGCACCATAACTGGCAGCTGTAATCTGCCTTTTTGCAGCAAGCAGGGCTTCCTCTGATTGCTACCTAATTAACCATTTAAATGCTGCTGTCAATCATAAATAATGATAAAGCTAATGCACACATGCACTGGCTTTCACTGGCCTCCCGCTATGGGTTTGCAGCTCGCCAGTTGGTTATCACTGCAGCTACTTCCTACTGCCTGAAGTGAAAATTGAAATGACTCTCATCCCCGCAGTGTAAATCTGCAGTGAATAAACACAATTGGGTTATTATTTTTTGCTTTGACGGTATTCGTTGAATTGTAAAAACTTTTATAGCTTGTTTTCTTTGTAAAAAACATAAAATACAGTGGGGGAAATAATTATTTGATCCCTTGCTGATTTTGTAAGTTTGCCCACTGACAAAGACATGAACAGTCTATAATTTTAAGGGCAGGTTAATTTTAACATTGAGAGATAGACTATCAAAAATAAAATCCAGAAAATCACATTGTATAAATTCTATAAATTTGAACATTTTGAAAACTTTACCAATCATGTGATGGGTTCTCGAAGAAACAGCAATCCCCCAAATGTGGACACGATCTATTGCCAGGACACACTGCAGGGATCCAAACATAAAAAAATACTCTTTAGCTTTTAAAGAATTATACATAGTGAGGAGCGAATGTGCTCAGATAAGGTGTTATCGGTGCACGCTCATGTGCTGACCAAGTGTCTTCTGCGTGCTTAAATATGTTCGAGTCTCCGCGGCTGCATGTCTCGTGGCTATTCGACGTGCAGGGATTGCCTAACACCTGCGAGGCAGGTACGGGGATTCAAACATATTTTTCGAGCATGCCAAATACACTCGGTAAGCACACCAGAACGTTTGCTTATCACTAATTATACACAATGTTTTCAGGTGTCATGCTGCTTTTGCAGAGCGCATGAAGTACCAGTACAGTTGAAACCTCCAAGAAGTGATCCCATTTTGGAAACTACACCTTTCAATGCACCTGCTTAGGGCTGCTGTGAATAGAAACACGTCACCACTTCTGGATTTATCACTCTCTCCTGATTTTGGCTACAAATACTGATGTAAAATACTAACCAAATACTGAACGTGGCCTAAGCAAAATGTGCTGCCTGGGCACACGACGAGACTCCGAAGGGAAATTGCACCATGAAACATGTGAGGCTTAACTTGGCAATATTTACTACATTGAGGCTCAGAAAATAAAAGAAGTGACCCCAGACTACACTCCTCAAGGCCGCTGTTTCTGTAGTAAAATTATGTAATAAAAATAATGGCATCCAAGTGACGTACAAAAATTAAAGGGAATCTGACACTATAACATTGTGGTAGTAAACGCTGCCTTTGCTGTGCATAAAAAACATTTTGTGTGATATGCAAATTAGGGTGATTAGTGGTCTCTTAGGCCGGTTTCACAAGTCCATTTATTTCCGGTTACCGGAGATATTCATGTCCGTGTGTGTAATACTTGCGGCACACGTGTAGCAACCGTGTGCCACATCACAACCACACGGACAGCCGGCAGGGAAGAAGCACTACAGTAAGCACTGTTCCCCGGCGGCGGGTGCTGAACACGGTTCTCATCATTCTCCCCTGCTCTGCCAGCGATCGGCGGGAGCAGAGGAGAATGATGAGGGTTATATTAAAGTCAGAACGATGATAGCGAGTGGGGGCTTTTGGGACTATTACTCCCATCAACCTACACCTGCTGCCGCTAAGAACAGTGACAGCAGGAGCGGATGATGGAGGTATTCCTCACCCGCCGCCTGCGCTATAACTAAATAAATGAATGGAAAACCCGGCGTGGGTTCCCCCTATTTTCTATAACCAGCCTGGCAAAACTCACAGCTGGGGGCTGCAACCCTCAGCTGTCAGTAAGGTTGGTTATCAAATATAGAGAGGTCCCCACCCTGTTTTTCTAAATTATTTATTTTTGACAACCAGTCTTGCTAAAGCTCACAGCTGGGGGCTGTTACTCTCATGCTGGTAAGGGGCCATTGATATAGGCGCCCCCAGCCTAAAAATATCAGCCGCATCTGCACAGAAAAGGCACATCTATTAGATGCACAAATTCTGGTGCTTTGCCCGGCTCTTCCCACGTGCCCTGTAGCGGTGGCAAGTGGTGTTCATGCTTGTGGGGTTGATATCACCTTTGTATTGTCAGCTGACATCAAGCCCACGGATTAGTAATGAAGAGGCGTCTATAAGACACCTGTCTATTACTAATCCTATAGTTACATGGTAAAGACACAGCCAGAAAAAGGTATTTTATTAGAAATAAAGCAAAACACAGTTTTCCTTTTTTATTTAAAAACAACAAACACAGTTATACTCACCTAATGCCTAATTCCACCGGAGCCCTCGTTCTCCTGTAATAAAAATAAAATAAAAAACAACAATATACCATACCTGTCAGTTGTTCTGTCCCACACTGTAATCCATGTCTAGGAGATAATTAGTTTTCAACTTGGACGGTGCCAAGATGCGACCGTCCAGGCTGAGAACCACTAGGAAATGAGCTGGTGCGAGCGCAGCATCACTGACCAGTGGTGACAACATAGAGGTTCCCAGCTGGGCTGAACTGCCATGACCTCAGGACCGTGGGGTAAAAGTCAGTGATGAGGTCACCGCAGTTCAAGCTCAGTATCTTCACAGCAGACCACCGTGAGAATCAGCGCCACCCATGCGATCTTTGTGCCGATTGATTGTCATGGCATCTGGGTGCCATCTGAAGGCCCGGCTGCTGCCTCTTTGACAGCCCATAGTGCAAGTGATGAAAGGAAAGCGGGTTCAAGTACCCTACGGCAGACCTGGGCAATCTACAGTTGCGGCCACCCTCCCTGCCTTTGTCCCGATTTCACTGGTATCTGCAACCTTGGTTTGCAAATACCGCTGTATGTAATGGTAGAGGAGGGAGCAGGCGGCTCCATCTTCCACCATTCAGCCTGCATGACCGAGTGTCTCAGCGCAGCAGGCGCGATGATGTCATTAGAATGCGCCTGCTGTGGAGCCTCAGTGTGCAGAGCAAAGCCTGAAGCAGCACAGCGGGGGAACAAGGGAGAGATGAGTAGTGTTTTGTTTATTTTTTTGTCATTCATTTATGTGGCCATCATTGTGTACTTACCAGTGGTGGGTCATACTGTGTGGGGGCTATCATAATCTGTTTGGGGGGCCGTGATGAATCATACTGTGATGGATATCATTCATATCATTCTGTGTTGGGGTAGTGGGTGAGTCATACTGTGTGTAGGACATCATAAAGTGTTGGGGGGCTGTGAGGAATCATACTGTGGGGGTCATCATTCTGTATTTGGGGACTGGAAGTCATCATTGTATGTTTGGGGCCTGTGCTGGCCAAAACTGTGAGGGTTATAATTCTCTGCTTGGAGACTTTGGAGTTAATCATTCTATGTTTGCGTACTGTGGGAGATAATACTGTGGGGGTAATTGTTCTGTATTTGGGGTTGTGAGGGATCATACTGTCTTTGTGGGACTGTGTGGGGCATTATTTTGTGTTTGGGGGTTGGAGATAATGTGAGGGACATCATTCTGTGTTTGGGATTATGGGAGATCATACTGTGTTTGGGAGACTTCGGGGGGTCATCATTATCTGGTGGCTGTGGGGGATCATTGTGTGTTTGGGGGACTATGGGAGTCATTGTGTGTTTTGGGATTGTGGGAGATAATACTGTGTGGGTCATCAATCTGTATCTGTGGGCTGTGGGGGATCATGCTGTGTCGGGGTACTGTGGGTATGATCATTCTATGTTAAGGGGACTGTGGGGGATCATATTGTGTTAGGGTGCTGTGGGGATGATCATTCTTTGGGGGGCTCATCATTCTGTCTTTGGGGGCTGCAGGGTATCATACTGTAATGGGGGTGCTCCATGGGCCATCATATTGAGTTGAGGGCTGCGGGGGTCATCATTCTGTGTTTGAGGGCTGTGGCAGTTTATATTGCATGGTGGACCGTAGGGAATATAGTATAGGGGACTGTGAGGGATATCAATCTGTTGGGGATATGGAGTCATCATTCTGTATATGAGAAGCTGTATGGAATCACCCTGAGTGGGTGTCATAATTTTTTTGTGTGAGATCAGACTTTTTGCAGTGCTGTGGACTTCATCATACTGTGTATGGGAGACTGTGGGATCCAGTATACTGTGTGGGTAGCTGCGAGGAGTCTGGGGACATCATACTAATTTTAGGGAAGCTGTTGATTATAGTCCAGTCCTTGAATAACAGGAGCAGTGTGATTTACTGTTTTTTTTTTAAAAAAAGAAACTCTAAAAATCAGTAAATTATATGGTTTTGATCTGCTCAATAATAAGACCCTGGTTGTCCTATCTAGGCTTGCACAAGATTGATCTTCCTACAGATTGTCTATCCATCAGGATTCGAGGTGGAGTCATTAAAGGGAACATGTCACCAGGAATAACACTGTAAACCCCGTGATCCGTATACTCAGAGTGGGGACTGATCCGGCACCTCATGACTGACACTGGCTCTACAGTGAGGTCGGCCGTCAGTCAGGGCTGGGGACGGTGTTACTGTGGCTGCTCCGTATACTCAGAGTGGGGACTGATCCGGCACCTCATGGCTGAATGCTGGCGGAGAGAATAAAGATCATTGCTTCCCCGCTGCATGCGGCTGTGTGCAGGAGCCAGACAGTCCATCTTGAACTGTCCTCCCACCTCTCATCTTGCTCCCTCCTCGACCACCTACAATCTGGCTTCCGGCCACACCACTCCACTGAAACTGCCCTAACTAAGGTCACCAATGACTTACTATCTGCCAAGGCCAAGCGACACTACTCTGTCCTCCTCCTCCTGGACCTGTCCTCTGCCTTTGACACAGTGGACCATTCCCTATTACTACAGACCCTCTCATCTCTTGGTATCACAGGCTTGGCCCTATCTTGGATCGCGTCATACTGTCACGCTGTATAGCAGATATATATATATGTGATGTCAGTAATCTATATCAAAAGGGCAACATACTATATAACATGCGCATAGATATATGATAACATAGAATTACCTGACAATGTCCAGTGGGTCAATACGGAATCCGTTATACACTGTCTCCGGCTAGAGGGTGACCGGGGTCTATGCTGACCCTAAACTGGGGTCCTAACTAATCCCTCTACCTGGAGGTACTGTTAAAGGTACAGAGGTCCAGGCCACCAGCGTAAACCCTGTCTCCTATCAATCCCTGCCAACTGTAATCTAGTCCTAAGAAGGACCCTGATTACCACCAAAGGGAATGAACAGGTAACGGTTAATGAACAGAAAGACATACAAGAAAGACAAGAAATAAAGTAAATAAAGTCTTACATACAACACTCACACACAGTAGGAACACCTAAGGTCTCAGAGATAAACTATAAGCTGTAAGAGTAAAAACAACTAAGGAGCTCTTAGCTTAAGTATTCTCAGAACCGATCCAGTCTGCTAGACTACATGAATGCTTTCACCGGCATCTAACAAGCAGACTGGCAGGTATATGAAGGAATCTAATTAGAACATAATCAAAAGCAGCCGGGCGAGGCTGGACCTAGTCTTAGCAAAGAGCTAGGTAAAATTAACTCCCTCATTACCAAACACAAAGAAACAGCAACTCAGCTGTGAGAAGTCAGAGTGTGTAATCGCGACGATCCTCGTGGCGATACACCCATGACAGTACCCCCCCCTCTACGAGGGGACTCCGGACCCTCAGGGCCAGGTCTGCCCGGGTGAGTTGTGTGAAAGGTCCGAACCAATCGATCTGCGTTAACATCAGACGCAGGGACCCACGTCCTCTCCGCAGGACCATACCCCCTCCAATGAACCAAGTACTGAAGGGATCGGCGACTGAGACGTGAGTCAATGATTTTCGACCCATGAAATTCCACGTTATCATTGACCACCACTGAAGGAGGAGGTAGAGGTGACGGTATGACTGGTGCCACATACTTTTTAAGTAATAACTTGTGAAACACATTATGAATTTTAAACGTAGGAGGGAGGTCCAGACGAAATGCCACAGGATTAATTATGGAACTGATCCTGTACGGCCCGATGAATCTGGGACCCAACCTCCAGGAGGAAACTTTAAGTTTTATATTCCTGGTAGACAACCAAACCAGATCGTTCACCTTCAGATCTAGACCAGAAACTCTACCCCTATCAGCCATCCGTTTGTAACGGTTCCCCGTAACCTTCAGTCTTAACCGATCTGGAACTATCAGTCTCCCTGGAAGTCCCCCAGGGGCGTCCCCCTGAGCCCCCAATACCTCCCCCTCAAGCTCAGAGCATACAGCTGACACTACAACTCCCTCCTGAGGAATAGGAACCGGATCATCCGTCTTCCCGCCCCTGGGAAAGTACGAGATAAGGCATCAGGAAGCAACTTTATTGAGCAGTCATATGCGCGATGAGGAGGTAACTCTTTACACCCCTCCTCTGAGAACATCTCCCCAAAGTCCTCCAGAAAAGGAGACAAAGTCCTAGGCACAACCGCACCGATGACCGTGCTCATGCAGTTATTCCTGCAAAATTCACCCCACTGGCTTATCTTTCCGGATTGCCAATCAATCACTGGGTTATGTTTAGCCAACCAAGGAAGTCCCAACACAATAGGAGTGGGTAGACCCTCCAACACATAACAAGACAATTGCTCTTTATGTATTGCCCCTACTCGAAGATCTATGTTATGAACAGCTTGTACCAAGCTACCTTGACCGAGAGGTCTAGAATCAATAGATACTATAGGGACCGGTTTGGCCAATACACTCAGTTGCATACCATGCACCTGGGCAAACCGAGCGTCCACCAGATTAGCCCCGGACCCACTATCAAGAAAAACAGAAATCCTCTCAGTTCTAGTACCAATCACCACCTCCGCAGGCACGAGAAACTGAGAGGGATTTGGGGACGAAATACACACTCCCAGGTTAACTCCTTTGCTCAAAGAGGCCCGGGATGGACACACCCCCAACAAAATGTCCCTCTCTCCCGCAAAAGAAACACCTTCTAGTCTTGCGGTGCACCGCCGATTCCCTCCTACAAAAAGATGTCCCTCCCAACTGCATGGGTTCCTCAGAACAGACCAGGGGAACCTCAGTATAAGGGACTTTAGTAGTAGGTGGAGTCATCACGGGAGGCGGAGTTACCTCGCGTCTTCCCCGAATTCGTCTATCAATGCGAATAGCGAGGGCCATAGCAGCCTCCAGTGATGGAGGAGAATCATACTGAGCCAACACATCTTTTAATTTGTCAGACAACCCTTGACAAAACTGGCTCCTAAGAGCTGGGTCATTCCACTGAGTATCTGTTGCCCATCTACGGAACTCAGAAGAATATTCCTCCGCTGGACGATTTCCTTGCCGTATTTTACGTAACTTTGTTTCAGCAAGGGAAACTCGATCCGGATCATCATATACCAGACCCAGGGCAGTAAAAAATCGATCCACTGACTGGAGATGGGGAGCCTGGAGGAATAGAGAACGCCCAAGATTGAGGGTCCCCTTGTAAGAGCGAGATAACAATTCCCACCCTCTGCTCTTCACTCCCAGATGACCGAGGCCGCAGCCGAAAGTACAATTTACATGCCTCCCGGAAAGTAAAAAATTTGTCCCGCCCACCAGTGAACCTGTCCGGGAGAGCAACCTTAGGTTCAGATCTGGTTTGCTCCGGGGGAGACAAAACCTTGGACTTAATGTCTGCCAACTCCATGGACAACCCCTGCAACTGCCGGGCCAGCTGGGCTACTGGATCCATGACAGCTGGGGAGAATCTTTAGTATGGGCCGGTGAAAATGTCACGCTGTATAGCAGATATATATATATGTGATGTCAGTAATCTATATCAAAAGGGCAACATACTATATAACATGCGCATAGATATATGATAACATAGAATTACCTGACAGAATGTCCAGTGGGTCAATACGGAATCCGTTACACGCTGTCTCCGGCTAGAGGGTGACCGGGGTCTATGCTGACCCTAAACTGGGGTCCTAACTAATCCCTCTACCTGGAGGTACTGTTAAAGGTACAGAGGTCCAGGCCACCAGCGTAAACCCTGTCTCCTATCAATCCCTGCCAACTGTAATCTAGTCCTAAGAAGGACCCTGATTACCACCAAAGGGAATGAACAGGTAACGGTTAATGAACAGAAAGACATACAAGAAAGACAAGAAATAAAGTAAATAAAGTCTTACATACAACACTCACACACAGTAGGAACACCTAAGGTCTCAGAGATAAACTATAAGCTGTAAGAGTAAAAACAACTAAGGAGCTCTTAGCTTAAGTATTCTCAGAACCGATCCAGTCTGCTAGACTACATGAATGCTTTCACCGGCATCTAACAAGCAGACTGGCAGGTATATGAAGGAATCTAATTAGAACATAATCAAAAGCAGCCGGGCGAGGCTGGACCTAGTATTAGCAAAGAGCTAGGTAAAATTAACTCCCTCATTACCAAACACAAAGAAACAGCAACTCAGCTGTGAGAAGTCAGAGTGTGTAATCGCGACGATCCTCGTGGCGATACACCCATGACACATACCTAACAGACCGGACATTCAGCGTCTCCCACTCAAACACCACCTCCTCACCGCACCCTCTATCTGTGGGAGTCCCGCAAGGTTCAGTCCTAGGGCCCCTGCTCTTCTCCATCTACACCTTCGGCCTCGGACAGCTCATAGAATCTCACGGTTTTGAATATCACCTCTATGCTGATGACACACAGATCTACATCTCTGGACCAGATATCACCTTCCTACTAAACAAAATCCCTCAATGTCTGTCCGCTATTTCATCCTTTTTCTCCGCTAGATTCCTAAAGCTTAATATGGACAAAACAGAATTCATCATCTTTCCCCCATCTCACACAACCCCTCCAATGGACCTATCAATTAATGTAAACGACTGCCCACTCTCTCCAGTCGCACAAGCTCGCTGCCTCGGGGTTATCCTTGACACTGATCTCTCTTTTAAACCACGTATCCAAGCCCTCTCCACCTCCTGCCGACTTCAACTCAAAAATATCTCACGTATCCGTACATTCCTCAACCAAGAATCTGCAAAAACCCTAGTCCATGCCCTCATCATCTCCCGCCTCGACTACTGCAACCTCCTGCTCTGTGGCCTCCCCTCTAACACTCTTGCACCCCTCCAATCTATTCTAAACTCTGCTGCCCGACTAATCCACCTGTCACCCCGCTATTCCCCGGCCTCTCCCCTCTGTCAATCCCTGCACTGGCTCCCCATTACACAAAGACTCCAGTTCAAAACCCTAATCATGACATACAAAGCCATCCACAACCTGTGTCCTCCGTACATCTGTGACCTCATCTCCGGCACTTACCTGCACGCAACCTCCGATCCTCACAGGATCTCCTCCTCTCCTCCCCTCTTATCTCCTCTTCCCACAATCGCATACAAGATTTCTCCAGCGCATCCTCCCTACTCTGGAACTCTCTACCCAACTTATCAGACTCTCGCCTACCATGGAAACCTTCAAAAGAACCTGAAGACCTACCTCTTCCGACAAGCCTACAACCTGCAGTAACCACCGATCCACAAACCGCTGCACGACCAGCTCTACCCTCACCTACTGTATCCTCACCCATCCCTTGTAGATTGTGAGCCCTCGCGGCAGAGTCCTCTCTGCTCCTGTACCAGTCGTAACTTGTATTGTCTAAGATTACTGTACTTGTATTTATTATGTATACCCCACCTCACATGTAAAGCACCATGGATTAAATGGCGCTATAATAAATAATAATAATGCTATTAATGTGCAGATTAACCCTGTATCGCCAGGTTTACAGCGTTATTCCCGGTGACAGGTTCACTGTAAATAATAATAATCGCCATAACCGTTCTGAAGAATAACGCGGCCCGGACATTCTTTCGATATACGACATAGCAATATAATTTTCACCATTTCACCCCCAAAAAACACCTTTTTTTTCTTCCCCCTTTTGCAACACTTTATTGGGTAAAGTGAATGGTGTCAATGGAAACTAGGAACCATCCTGCACAAAGATGACACCAGGAAACTAAGGAAGAAGTTCTGGCACCCGAAAGAATGAGGAAGGAAAAACCAAAGCACAAACAGGAAATTGTGCAAGTCGGCCGCAGTGACTGGCTGCACAGTGCACCCGCACTTCCGGTGAGCTCCACGGCAGAGCCCTGAGGATGCAGGAGAATGAGTGAAGGACCTGCGGTGACGTCACGGTCACATGACAACTGCAGCAGACGGACTGTGGGAGCCACAAGTGACCACAAGGCAGGTAGGAATGGAGGCCGGAGGGCTCAGCTCGGCTCCAGCCAGTGTGAGAGGGAAGGGGGAACGTGCTGCTCTCTGTGGGGAAGGGACTGAATGCTGCGCAGGGCCGGAGGGGGAAGGAGCACAATGCAGCCGCTGCTGATAATGGAGGGGGAGGGGGGAGGTGATGCTGCTGCCAGCGGTGCTGTGGGGAAGCACAGGCCGGGCCACGGTCACAGCCCCGCGTCCCCTCCTGCACAGGACGACTCCTCTCAGGCCTCATTTATCACAACCGACTTACAGTAAAGCTGTCTTTGTTGCCCATAGCGACCAATCAGAGCTCAGGTTTCATCCTAACATTGCAACCAATCAGAGCTCAGGTTTCATCCTGACATTGCAACCAATCAGAGTTCTGAGTGCAGATTAACAGGACAACCAATTAGAGTTGGGCTTTCATTTTACCTCATCAGTGTAAGAAGTGAGCACGCTGTTCAGGGACTCATTCCTGTCAGCCGGCTGACCGTGTACAATATGGCGGCCCTCATTCCTGTCAGCCGGCTGACCGTGTACAATATGGCAGCCCTCATTCCTGTCAGCGGCTGACCGTGTACAATATGGCGCCCTCATTCCTGTCAGCGGCTGACCGTGTACAATATGGCGGCCCTCATTCCTGTCAGCGGCTGACCGTGTACAATATGGCGGCCCTCATTCCTGTCAGCGGGCTGACCGTGTACAATATGGCGGCCCTCATTCCTGTCAGCGGGCTGACGTGACAATATGGCGGCCCTCATTCCTGTCAGCGGCTGACGTGTACATATGGCGGCCCTCATTCCTGTCAGCGGCTGACCGTGTACAATATGGCGGCCCTCATTCCTGTCAGCGGGCTGACCGGTACAATATGGCAGCCCTCATTCCTGTCAGCGGGCTGACCGGGTACAATATGGCGGCCCTCATTCCTGTCAGCGGGCTGACCGTGTACAATATGGCGGCCCTCATTCCTGTCAGCGGCTGACCGTGTACAATATGGCGGCCCTCATTCCTGTCAGCCGACTGACCGTGTACAATATGGCGGCCCTCATTCCTGTCAGCGGGCTGACCGTGTACAATATGGCAGCCCTCATTCCTGTCAGCGGGCTGACCGTGTACAATATGGCGGCCCTCATTCCTGTCAGCGGGCTGACCGTGTACAATATGGCGGCCCTCATTCCTGTCAACGGGCTGACCGTGTACAATATGGCGGCCCTCATTCCTGTCAGCCGACTGACCGTGTACAATATGGCGGCCCTCATTCCTGTCAACGGGCTGACCGTGTACAATATGGCGGCCCTCATTCCTGTCAACGGGCTGACCGTGTACAATATGGTGGCCCTCATTCCTGTCAACGGGCTGACCGTGTACAATATGGCGGCCCTCATTCCTGTCAACGGGCTGACCGTGTACAATATGGTGGCCCTCATTTCTGTCAGCGGACTGACCGTGTACAATATGGCGGCCCTCATTCCTGTCAGTGGGCTGACCGTGCACAATATGGCGGCCCTCATTCTTGTCAGCGGGCTGACCGTGTACAATATGGCGGCCCTCATTCTTGTCAACGGGCTGACCGTGTACAATATGGGGCCCTCATTCTTGTCAGCCGGCTGACCGTGTACAATATGGCGGCCCTCATTCCTGTCAGCCGACTGACCATGTACAATATGGCGGCCCTCATTCCTGTCAGCCGACTGACCGTGTACAATATGACGGCTTGTGTGACAGGAGACTGCAGTAGAGATGAGCAAATGTTTGAAATTTGAGTTCTGGAAAACCTTTACCCCAGGGGTGGTTTGCATGTTAATGACCGGGCCAATTTTTACTATTCTGACCACTGTCCGTTTATGAGGTTGTAACTCTGGAACACTTCAACGGATCCCGTTGATTCTGAGATTGTTTTCTCGTGACATATTGTACTTTATGACAGTGGTAACATTTCTTTGATATGACTTGTGTTTATTTGTAAAAAAAAAAAAAAAAAAGACGTAAATTTGGCAAAAATTTAGCAATTTTCCAGCTTTGAATTTTCATGCCCTTAAATCTCAGAGATCTATACGTCACACAAAATAATACTTCCCACATATCTACTTTACATCAAAATATTTTTGGGTTCAAAATTTTTTTTTTGTTAGGATGTTATAAGGGTTAAAAGTTGACCAGCGATTTCTCATTTTTACAGCATCATTTTTTTTAGGGACCACATCACATTTGAAGTGACTTTGAGGGGTCTATATGATAGAAAATACCCAAAAGTGACATCATTCTAAAAACCGCACCCCTCAAGGTGCTCAAAACCACATTCAAGAAGTTTATTAACCCTTCAAGTGCTTCACAGTAATTTTTGAAATGTGAAAAAAAATGAACATTTACATTTTTTTCAACAGAAAATGTACTTCTGGATCCAATTTTTTTTTTATTATTTTGACAAAGGTAACAGAAAAAAATGGACCCCAAAATTTGTTACAAAAAACAAGTATGACCAGTGAGAAACGAAATTCTTCATTAAAATTCCAACATTTATTAGTCCATAGTTAAAAATAGAATATTATGGTGTACCACAAAAAGATAATTACTAGCACCTTATTACATACTGCACAAAAGGCAGCGTAAACCGCAGCGTTTACCAAAGGGTTTCGACATAGGTCTTAGTCATGAACAATTAGTCTTGGCCATGACTAAGACCTATGTCGAAACGCGGTACACCATATTAATCTATTTTTAACTATGGACTAATACATGTTGGAATTTTAATGAATTTCGTTTCCCACTGGATCATACTTGTTTTTTTTTTTTTTTGCATTTGACCGCCTGCTAAACCTTTTTCCGTGCGGAAATGAATGTGGAGAAGTTTTTAAATTAGGTGAGCTGACTACCTTTTCTTTTTGCCCCAAAATTTGTTGTGTACTTTCTCCTGAGCATGCCGATACCCGATATGAGGAAGAAAACTACTGTTTGGGTGCACGGCAGAGCTCGGAAGGCAAGGAGCGCCATTTGGATTTTTGAATGCAAAATTTGCTGGAAGAATTGGCGGATGCCATGTCACGTTTGGAGAGCCCCTGACGTGCCTAAACGGTGAAAATCCCCCACAAGTGACACCATTTTGGAAAATAGACCTCTCTGGGAACTGATCTGGTGAGCACATTGAACCATCAGGTGCTTCACTGAAGTTTATAAAATTGAGCCATGACAATAAAAAAAAAAAAATCACATTTTCCCCACAAATGTTTTTAGCGCCAAATGTTGCGTTTTCATAAGGGTAAGGGTATGTTCCCATGGTCAGTAAATACCGTGCTTCCAACCCACAGCGTCCAGATGTTTACAGTACTGTGCGTGCACCACTGCCCGCAGCTTCCCTGCAGAGATGGTGGACATGTTGCGCGTCTTTCCAGACTGCAGCATGTCTATTTATCTTGCGGGACAAGAGTCTCCGCAAGATAAATGTACCCGTGCAATTGCATAGGGCGCGGTGATTCCTGCATTCAAAAGCCGGCAGCACTTTGGACGCAGGGGACATGTGCTGCATCCAAAGCACTGCCGATTACTGACCGTGAGCACATAGCCTTACAGGAGACGTTTCACCATATAATTTGTTGTGCAATTTCTCATGAGTACGCCAGTACCCCATATGAGGAAGAAAACTACTGTTTGGGCGCATGGCAAGGCTCGGAAGGGAAGTTGCATCATTTGACTTTTTGAATGTAAAATTTCCTGGAATCATTAGCGAACGTCATGTACTGTTTGGAGAGCCCTTGATGTGTCTAAACAGTAACACCCCCCCCCCCCTCAAGTGACCCCATTTTGGAAAGTATACCCCTTGAGGAATTTATCTACAGGTGTAGTGACAATTTTGACTTCATGGACATTTTCCAGAAACAAGCAGCAGTGAATGTTGCCGAGTGAAAATCGCAAACTGCCGTTGTACTGACCAGTGCATTGCAGTCACCAGTACATTGCAGTCACCAGTACGTTGTGCCCAGCCCGTGCTTCTGGAGGCATGCACCCATAAGTTAGGAGGGCTTTCATTGCTTCAGAAATGCCAAACGTGGATGCTATATGTGGTTTAGGCACACTGGGGCTCTGAAGGGATGGAACGTTTGGATTTGATGAATTTCTTTTAGTGGATGGGGAGCCTTTTCCAGAGCCTTTGTGCTACCAGTAACGTAGAAACCCCCTATATTTCCTTTAACAGATGACAGACCTGAGTGGGGACTTGCTTTTTTATGGATTGAGTTGGAACTTTTATTGGGAACATTTTACATAACGTTTGGGATCACATTTATCCGGCGCTCTACGCTGCCCACTTAATTTGGGGATTCCATCTAAATCTCTGAGTGATGTGATTCAGATGAAACCCCACGAGGGATCCATTCACTATAATGAGGCAGCAGAGTTAGTCTGGACTCCGCCTGGCCTCTTTTTAGCGGTGTTCTTCTTTTCTGAAGTGCACAAAGCTGTGGCCGACGGCACTTCTTTGCAATCCTAAAAAGACGGACACCGCCAGATCACAGGTCAGACGGCGTCCATTATGCCTCCATCTTCCTCAATATAGGGAATATTCCGCCAGAGGTTCCGTCTGAATTGCGTATTTCAGAGATTTACATGGAAACCCCGGTGCAAGCGCTCAGCGCAGTGTGCAGGATAAATGTGCACCAAGCAGGGCTGTGGAGTCGGTAAGCCAAACCTCCGACTCCAACTCCTACTCCTCAATTTTCATGACACTGACTCCACGACTCCGACTCCCTCATACCAGGACTGTGGAGTCGGTAAGCCAAACCTCCGACTCCCAACTCCTCAATTTCCATGACACCAAGTCCGACTCCACGAAAATGGGCTCTGAATCTCCGACTCCACAGCCCTGGCGCCAAGCCTTACTGCGATCTTTGAGAGGAATGAAAAAATCAACAGCAGGTGAAGAATTGGTTTTATTTATTTTTTACGCCGTTCCTCGTGCGGTATAAGTGATTAGGCGACTTTATTCTTCGGGTCGGTGCGTTTACAGTGATACCAGATTTATATCGGGTTTTTATGATCGGCTGCTGTCACACACTAAAAGACGCTTTTTATTGCAAAAACTAGTTTTTGCGTCATCGTATTTTGAGAGCTATAATATTTTCATATTTTGGCCCACAGAGCCATGTGATGGCTTGTTTTTTTGTGGTATGAGCTGACGTCTTTATTGGTACCATTTTCGAGCACATGACATTTTTTGATTGCTTTCTATTCTGACTTTTGGGAGGCAGGATGAACAAAATCCAGCAATTTTTTTGTCGGGGGGTGGTTTAGGCCATTCTGTGTGTGGTCAAATTGATTTAGGCAGTTTTATCCTTTGGGTCAGTACGATTACAGCAACACCTCATTTGTATCTTTTACACAATAAAAACTTTTATAGAAAAAATATTTTTTGCATCACTTTATTCTGAAAGCTATAACTTTAGTTTTTCGCTGATGACGCTGTACGGGGCTTGTTTTTTGTGGGAGAAGCTGGCGTTTTCAGTGGTACTGTTTATTAATCTGTCTTTTTGATTGCGTTTTATTCCACTTTTTGTTAGTGGTATGATGATAAAGCATTGTTTTTTGCCTTGTTTTTTATTTTTTTATGGTGTTCACTAAGGGGGTTAACTAGTGGGACAGTTTAATAGGTCAGGTTGTTGCAGTCGTGGCGATTCCAAATATGTGTACTTTCATTGTTTATATTTTTTTGTTCATAGAAATATTTATTCATAGTTACATATGGGTTTTTTATTATTTTTTAATATATATAATTTTTTTTTTTACAGAATACATATTAATTTTTTTTTTTTTACTTTAACTTTTTTACTTTGTCCCACTATGGCACTATCAATTTTTGCAGGCTGATCGCTTGTTTAGCATGGGGATGGAGCAGCAGTTAATATTCCTCTTTCCCAGGGCCATAAACACCTGTCGCTTCCTCTGGTACAGTACACCCCCTTTGAAAATTTACTTTTTTTTCTTTTTTTAACAACCTTTGGCTAGATCTTGAGCCGATCTCGAGCCGTATCAACTTGAAAAATGAATGATCTGTAGGAAGAGCGATCTTGTGCAGCCTAGATAGGTCCACCAGGGTCTTCTCTGCCATTATCTTGATATTATAAAGCCTTCGGGGTGCTGGTCTTCCTCTTCACCTTGTTCCTTATATTCTTTCTAGCATGATGTCTTTCTCCAGTAATTTCTATCTTTGTATGATGTGTCTAGAGTAGGCAAGTCGTAGCTTGGTGATCTTTGCTTCGAGTGACGTGTGGCTTGATTTGTTCCAAAATTGATTTGTTTGTTCTTCTTGCCATCCATGGTATTGATAACATTCTTTCAGAAAGTGTTGATTCTTCTGTCTTGTTTCTTTATCGTTCTGGTTTTGCATCTGTATGTTACCACAGAAAAGACTAAACTATGTACGAGCTCTGTCATCATCGCCAATGTAATGTTACTTGATTTGAAGACCTTGACCAGTGACTTCATGTCACAAATCATTTAAGGGATTCCTGGCAGCTCTGGGTCTAATTTTTTTTTTCTTTGGTCCAGCAAGAGATAATGTCAGTCTCTTGATGGCAGTTTCTTTTAAGCTGGTCAGCTATATTGGTTGGTAACCACTCCCGCCTCCCTTTAGTCACATGACCCATCAGTTGATCGTCAGTTATAGAGTTTCTCTTCTATGCAGACCAGCTAGGTGTGTGGAGCTCACCTGTGACTGTGGGGTTGCTGCTGTTGGAGTTCTTTTAGCCTAGTGCCGTTTACTCTGCTGATGTTGAGCTTGGCAGCAGAGCCTGAGCTGAGTATTATCCTTTTTGTCTGTCTCCTGTTTGTCTCTTCCCGTGTGTTGTCATCTGCAGTGGCGAGGATAGCTTCCTTGCCAGCCAGTGCACTAGCCAGGGTTCATAGAGGTAATAGTGAGGGACTAGACACGTGATGGCGGCGGGGGGAAGAACCCGCATGGGGCGTTAGGGAAGCTTAGGGACGGACACAGATTGGTGTCAGATGGTGTCCCATCTCACCCCTCTGACCGTTAGGGCCTTCCTCTTCTTTTTCCATCCCGCTGTATTTATATGCTGTGTCATCTGCCGGACTTACCCGTGTCCGAACGTGACATTATAACGGACCTGCACCATTTTCCAGAGTTCTTATGGCTCGAGCTGAAGTTTTTGCACGCCTGATCCAGACCCTCACAAATGAGGTTACTGATGGTGCAGAAGCTTCAGCAGATGTCTGGGTTCTTGGTGTTGACTCATGCCCTAACTCGACGGTAACCCAAAATATCTCTCTCTGACAGGTTCTCTGGTGGGAGAGAAAAAATTATGGTTTTCAAAGAAGCCTGCAAATTATATTTCAGGCTTACCCCTCGTTCTTCATGGAGTTAGGAACGAGTGGTGATTGTAGTCTCCCTTCTTAATTATCCCCAGTTCTCGGCCTTCTCCCTGCCAACCGTCTCTCCATCTTTGTGGTCGATGGACTACTTTTTTGCGGCTTTGGCCCTGGTGTACGTTGATCCTGATGGGTGATTCAAAACTCCATAAGATCAAGCTGGGGGCCTGGACGCTGAGGAGTACTGCTTGGAGTTACGGAGAACAGACACTTGGTGGAATGACCCTGCTTTTAGGATATAGGAAAGATGTATATCTTCGTACCGTGTTAGCCAGTAGATAGAAAAATATTTAGACTTGAGAGTCCTCAGTGGTTGATACCTTTTAATGGCTAACTGAAAACTGCTTTTAGGAGTCATTTTTGTCAGGGTCTGTCAGCTAGGCTTCAGGATTCTCTGGTGCAATATGATACTCAAAGGTCGTTGGAGGCTGCCATGGCCCTTTCTATCAGGGTGGATAGACACCTCATGTGTGAGCCTTCTTCAAAATCACACATGGAGCCGAAATGTCGCATGATGGGTTATTAAACAACATCTTTTTTCACTTGAGATGGGATGCTGCTTCCGATATAAGAGCAGCACCCAAAACTTGTTATAAGGATGCTGCTTTCTTCTTTTCTATCTATCTATCTATACTATCTGTGGGTACGGAAAGTATTCAGACCCCTTTAAATTTTTCACTCTCTTTGTTTCATTGCAGCCATTTGGTAAATTCAAAAAAGTTTATTTTTTTTTCTTAATGTACACTCTGCACCCCATCTTTACTGAAAAAAAAAACAGAAATGTTGAAATCTTTGCAAATTTATTTAAAAAAAACCTGAATAATCACATGGTCATAAGTATTCAGACACTCATATTTACGTCACATGCTGTCATTTTCCTTGTGATCCTCCTTGAGATGGTTCTACTCCTTCATTGGAGTCCAGCTGTGTTTAATTAAACTGATAGGAGCCCAAAATTGTGCACAATATTCTAAGTGTGGACTGTAGTGACTTGTAGACATATAAAGGTTAAACTATGTTCTTGTCATGAGCATCTATGCCTCTTTTAATGCTTCCCATTACTTTATTTGCCTTGCCAGCAGCTGTCTGGCTCTGGTCACTAATATAAATTTGGCCTCCAATACCTACACATTATTAGGCTAAGGGCAGGCATACATATTAGATGGGTGTCAGCTGTATAATGCATAAGCCAATTACTCAACCTACAGTTATCTTGGCCACGTCTCCCATATACAGGATCACTCATCCAGCTAAACAAGTGCTGCATTGTTCTTTATGAGAAAGCCACCAAGAACCATTTTGTTCCAGTGGCTTATCTTTAGGAGAATACGACGATTGGCAGTCTGAAATTGGACACGCGCTATCAACATCTCCTCCTCATCCCGAAGCCGTCGATGTCGGCCGATTTGGTCGGCATTAGTCTGTGTATGGGGCCTTAAAACCGATTGTACACTGGTGATTTTGTCATTTGTTATAACCGATTAGTATCAAGACTATTAAACACCGACCACAGGACTATCTGGGAAAAATCCAAAATAATGTGTTGGACAATTTTCAGTAACTTTCGTATGAAGTGGCCAATAATATTGGTTAAGAAATTTGAGCCCACCGATCAAGTCAGAAATACCCGATGCTGATTTGGTGTTTTAACTTAATTCAGACTGACCAATTAATTAAAACAAGTCAAGAAAGCTAAAATCTCTATAGTCTATGGCAAGCGTAAAGGATTGCGACCTAGTCAGGACCTCAATCTACTGGTTGCCTACGAGGTAGAACAGGCTGTTCAGAGTATTGGTTCCTCCATCTAATTTGTGGCAAGTGTGGGAAACTATCTTGTCCGCGTGGGCCAATATTCCTGCAATGTGATTTCAACAGCTAATGGAATCTATAACGTGACAAATTTCTACGATTCTGAAACCAAAGGATGTCCAAACAGCTTCTAAATGGGTATCTATTATAAAGTGGCCATTTAAGACACTTCAGTCACCTCCTCACACTTGTGAGTATCCATTTACAATTGATGATTAGGGCGATACCGTACATCATGTAAGTTTATATTTTGCTTTCAGTCCTCCCATGTTTTGCACAGGTTCCTTAGGTACGGAACAATCACTGCTAAAGTTTCCTCTGAGAGACAATGGTTTTCAATGACCCACCAGCGATGGACAAGCACAGAAACCACCTGGCTGCAGATATATTAGACCTCACTCTTGAGATAATCTACTTGATAACAGGAGAGGTAAGAGATCCACGTGACATCACTGTTATTAATGAAACAGGTCAATGATGGGAAAGGTGAAGGATTTATTAGAATACATAGTGGGGACAATAAGTTTTTGATACACTGACGATTTTGCAAGTTTCCCCCCCCCCCCTACAGGGAATGGAGAGATCTGTAATTTTTATCGTAGGTACACTTCAACTGTGAGAGACAGAATATTAAAAAAAAATCCAGAAAATTACATTTTATGATTTTTACATAATTAATTTGCATGAAATAAGTATTTGATTCAATAGAAAAACAGAGCTTAATATTTGGTACAGAAACCTTTATTTGCAATTACAGAGGTCAGATGTTTCCTATAATTATTGACTGTTTGCACACACTGCACCAGGGATTTTGGCCCCCTCCTCCATACAGATCTTCAGATCTTTTAGGTTTCGGGGCTGTTGCTGGACAACATTGAGTTTCAGCTCCCTCCAAAGATTTTCTATTGAGTTCAGGTCTGTAGACTGGCTATGCCACTCCAGGACCTTGAAATGTTTCTTGCGGAGCCACTCCTTAGTTGCCCTAGCTGTGTTTTTCTGGTCATTGTCATGCTAGAAGACCCAGGCACTACACATCTTTAATGCTGTTAACGAGGGAAGGAGGTTGTTGGACAAAATTTTGTGATACATGACCCCATCCATCCATCCTTCCTTCAATATGATGCAGTCGTCCTGTCCCCTTTGCAGAACAGCACCCCCAAAGTATGATGTTTCCACCACCATGCTTCACGTCTGGGATGGTGTTATTGGGGTTGTACTCCTCCTTCTTCTTCCTCCAAACACGACGAGTGGAGTTGAGACCAATATAGAACTTTTTTGGTATCATCTGATCACGTGACCTTCTCCCATGCCTTTTCTGGATCATGACTGCGTAGTATGTTACTAACGGTAATGTTTGAGACTGTGGTCCCTGCTCTCTTCAGGTCATGGACCTGATCCTCCCGTGTAGTTCTGGGCTGACTCCTGACCTTTCTCAGAATCCTCCTTACCCCTTGAGGCAATATCTTGAATGGAGCCCTAGACAGAGGAAGACTGACAATTCTTTCATTTTCTAATAATTGTTGGCTTCTCACTAAGCTGCTTGCCTATTGTCCTTTAGTCCATCCCAGCCTTGTGCAGGTCTACAATTTTATCCCTGGCGTCCTTAGACAGCTCTTTTGTCTTGGCCATGGTGGAGAGGTTGGAGTGTGATTGACTGTGTGGACAGGTGTCTTTCATACAGGTAAAGTGTTCAAACAAGTGCAATTAATGCAGGTAATGAGTGCAGAGTAGGAGGCTTCTTACAGAAAAAACTAACAGGTCTGTGAGAGCCAGAATTCTTGCTGGTTGGTCGGTGATCAAATACTTAATTCATGCAATAAAATGCAATTTAATTATTTAAAATTCATACAATGTGATTTTCTGGTTTTTATTTTTAGATTCTGTCTCCCACAGGTGAAGTGTACCTAAGAAAAAAATTACAGACGTCTCCATTCTTTGTAGGTGGGAAAACTGCAAAATCGGCAGAGTATCAAATACTTATTTTCCCCACTGTTCATTATCTCACCACACAGGATTACACAGTAGTAAAAAAGCCATCTGGCAAGAGAGAGACCCCCCACATGTCCAAAGAAGGGAGCAAGACCCAGAGCGACATCACCGAGACGCCGCTTCCATCTCTGATACATGAACAAAAGATTCTAGAACTTACCAACAAGATCACCGAGCTGCTGACCAGAGAGGTGAGCGCCGCCGGGAACGCTGGGACATTATACAATGATGGTGTCAGGAGGATGACGGTTTCATTGTCTGTATCAGGTTCCTTTAAGGTGTCAGGACGTCACTGTCTATTTTTCAACGGAGGAGTGGGAGTATTTAGAAGGAAACAAGGATCAATATAAAGATATCTTGATGAAAGATCACCAGTCCGACACATCCCTGGAGACGGAGAGACCTTTACTGATTAAAGAAGAGATAACAGGTTGGTGGATCACCTACTATATAGTCACCAATCATCTGATCGTTAGATATAAATAATTTATTCATTCACTGTTTTTATTCCTTATAGATGGATCAAGTATGGGAGCTCCGCTAGAATCATGTCCCTATCTTATATATTCCCATGAGTTTCCAGAAAAAATGCCAATTGCCCAGCTGGATCATCAGGTAGATTGAACTTGAATTTCTGCAAATCATTTATAGATTGACATAGTAAGCTCCTCCAGCCATCATGGAGTATACTCTATGCTCTATTTTATTTTTAGAGTTTTTGTTTTATATGTTTGGTAATGGCTACAAATGGGTTCTGAATATCCAAAGACTGAATGTCAGTTCCAAACAGAAATACAAAGGGGAACAGGTGCAAGCTAAGAGAGCCACTCTGTAACTAACAAATTAAAGCTGCACTCTGAATCGCTATAGTATGCAAACATTGAATATATCAAACTGGAATTGCATTACTGTTATAGAAAACTAGATGGTGGCCCGATTCTAACGCATCGGGTATTCTAGAATATGTATGTAGGGTATAAAGAGGCTGCTGCTGGTGGGCTGTACGTGAAGGCTGCTGCTGGGGTTTACGTGGAGGCCGCTGGTAGGGGTACTTCCGCTGCGAGCAGCTGGGAGATGAGCGGCTGGCGCCGGTCATCTCCCGGCTGCGTCGCCGCTGACCTTCATGTGGCAGGAGATGACCCGCGGCTACCGTCGAGAGATCAGTGGCTAGCGCCGCTGATCTCCCAACGATAGCGGTGGCGTGCGTGGTTAAAATCCTGCACCAATTCACGGCCGGACTGCGCCTGTCGCTGATTGGTCGCATCCGGCCGGGCGCGACCAATCAGCGACGCGAGATTTCCGTTACAGACAGACAGAATTAGACGATTATATAGTAGATATGTTAAAAAATGAAGGTACTTAGTGCATAAATTAGCCAATTCATGTGTGCCCAACAGCCAACGACAAGGTGTACTACTTCTGATGGGACCCTAACCTAACATGACACTTCTTCTGGGCTAAAAGTCTACTGTAACTGGTTTACCACAACAGAGAGGAGCCAGAAGACCACAGCATTTGATTTATCCTACTCCTGCACTGATTAGAAGCACTTCACCTTCATATTAAATGGTGTAAATGTGTTTTAACAGCGCAGATGTTAATCTGCTTAGTTGAGAGCTCCTGGAAGCTTTCCTGCATTAAGGCTCTCAGCTGTGCACTGTTAGCCACTCCCATCTCCTATATAATCTGGGCTCTGGCTAGCACTCATTGTCAGAGTTACCTTATGCTGCATGGCTGGAGGTTGTTATTGGAGAAGGCGTTTGGTGGATTTATCTGTGACTGTAGCTAAGTTTTGAGTGTGTGACAATTCTCTTTCTTCTCCAATTTTGGTTTAACCATATCCTCCTCTCCCCGGTGCATTCCTCTGTTGTTTGTGTGAATATATTTGTATGATTGGTATTTTCCTTTATCCCTGTTCATATTACTTTGTTAGTCTGGTTGATGTATTACAATATACTACTACTCCCCTCTTCCCTGGGTGGGGAAACGGTACAGACTGAGGCCAGATTCAGGAGCTAAGGCAAGGTATGTGGCCCCGGCATCTTCACCATCAGAAGTAATCTGAGGAACAGGGCGCCCCTAGCAGTAGGGACAGGGAAGGACCCCACAACAGAGTCGTGACACCTACAATCATATGGGCAAGTAGGATCAAGCTTTGTTTAAAATTGCCATATGCTGATGGGTGGAGTGTTCAGTCAGGAGTGTATTAAAAATGTCAAGAGACTGATCATCACTTCCAAACATAAAGACAAATGTGAATAGGTGCAAGCTAAGAGAGAAACTTTATATGTAACTATTAAGTTTAATAACAGCTTCAATTTGTCTCAACAAGCCATGACGAAATATTGTAAATAGTTTTTCATCCTAAAGTCACAATAAAAGACCTCTCCTCTCCAGCAGCGATTAAAGGAGTTGTCCACTACTCAGACAACCCCTTCTCAATTAACATACTTCCCCATGGAAAATTAAACAGACTGTACTCACCTCTGGTCCCGTCACCATTCCAGCAATGTTGACATCAGGTCTTCCGTGTAATGTGATGTGTCCTGCTGCCAATCAATGGCCACTAATGGGCCAACTTCACTCTCACTTCCATTGGATGAAATGGAGATCCAGGAGAAGTGAGAGCTGCTGCTCCCTGACTTCTTCCAGGTGTCAGGTATAGCCAAAGGAAGAGAGAGTGAAGAGGCCCATGAGTGGCCATTGATTGGCAGCAGGACACACATGACCTAAGGCTTCTTTACTGTAAAAGCGGTCATGTTGCTGATCTAAGAATTGGTATTAATACTCACAGATGTCCTCTTCAATGTTTTTTTTTCCCCTCATTTCCTTTGTGTGATCCTTTCAGAAAAGTTATGGGGAAGTGACGAGTGGCCTCGAAAAGGTCGTATCTGTGAAAGGTAAGAGCCTATCAATTGATTTGGTGTTTTATGTATATATCGCATGGAATTTCTCGTCAATTGACTTGAATCAGTTGATTTCAACATTTACTATAAGGTTAAGTGTAATATTATTTGATAATTATTTACTTTTTTTTATAAGAAGTCCAAAAAAATGTTTTCCTAATGACTAACATTATTACAAAGAGCTCAACACTTATAATATTTATAATATTTGGCTAAGGAGTCTCCAAAGAACGTAATTCGGCCTTACTAGAAATTCACTGATAGCAAGCAGAGGTCTTCGTGAGGAGTTGAAACACAATCTATTGGAAAGTTGTATATCTTTTCACTTAATAGTTATTTAAGAATGGACCTGCCCCTAAACCTGGCAAAACACAGCAAATCCCATTAAATCAAGCCGGGTCACATATAGCCTTTGCACAATACCCTTTCTGAGCCATATTGTCAGTCAAGACTGGACTAAATATATAAGACCTTGTGAAGACCCAAAGGATATACTCGATGTTCAGCACAGTACATCCAATAAAGTCATTGATGGTTTACTGGTGAACATAGCCTCCTTATAGTGAGGAGCATAGCTGTCTTATATATCCAATATTATCATTGATAGTATACCGGTGAGTATAATTGAGCATAGCTGCCTTATAGTGAGGAGCATAGTTGTCTTACATTGGTGAGCATAGCTGTCTTACATATCCAATATTATCATTGATAGTATACTGGTGAGCATAGCTGCCTTATACTTGTGAGCATAGCTGCGTTATAGTTGTGAGCGTAGCTGCCTTATACTGGTGAGCATAGCTGCCTTATAGCGGTGAACATAGCTGCTTATAGCGGTGAACATAGCTGCGTTTATAGCGGTGAGCGTAGCTGACTTATAGTGGTGAGCATAGCTGCCTTATACTGGTGAAGATAGCTGCCTTATACTGGTGAGGATAGCTGCCTTATACTGGTGAGCATAGCTGCCTTATACTGGTGAAGATAGCTGCCTTATACTGGTGAGGATAGCTGCCTTATACTGGTGAGCATAGCTGCGTTGTAACGGTGAGCGTAGCTGCCTTATAGTGGTGAGCATTGCTATCTTAAATCGGTGAGGATAGCTGCCTTATACTGGTGAGGATAGCTGCCTTATAGCGGTGAGGATAGCTGCCATCCCAACAGTTGACCCATATTTAATCCCTAGCGTCTTTCAGCACACCCTGCGATGATGCCGCAGCACAGGAGAGAGGGCCACTTACTTCAGAAATGGTAGTGTCCTGGTGCTGTTCCTCTCATGACTTTATCGGGGGATAGCAGTCACCACTTCATACCTTTTAGGAGATGGTATAATCATCAAGTTGTGATGCTGATAGAGAGAGAGATTCATGAGAGGAAATGAGGCCGACTAAGCTCACCACGACCCTTACATTATTACATCACCATCGTAAGTTACAATTAACTTGCTCACCAAAATAGGTAACTCTGCAATCATATTGTAACATCAGCATTTGAAGACACCACAGCAAATGACATCCTAAGCTCTGCTACATATGTCCAACCCAGGAGATCAGACCTGGAAGCGGCAATCTGACAACACTCCGTAAATAGCGTTCAGCTTCAACATAGCAATAATAATAATAATCTTTATTTATATAGCGCCATCATATTCCGCAGCGCTTTACAGTTTAACAGTTTCAAAACACAAGTCATAAGTAACAACGTTAACAATACAGTAATTAAAGCAAAATAAGACGGCCCTGCTCGTGAGAGCTTACAATCTACAATGAGGTGGGGGAGATACAAAATACAGGTGTGTATATACAATGGTGCATTTACAATGATGGTCCAGCCATCTTGAGGGAGTGAGGGATGGATGGAGATAGTGAATGGGCTACACACACACACACACACTTACACATAGAATGACTTTGATTAGTGAATGTGATAGGCCGCTCTGAACAGATGTGTTTTGAGGGAGCGCCTGAAACCATGCAAATTGTGGATAGTCCTAATTTCTTGGGGTAGAGCATTCCAGAGGATTGGCGCAGCGCGGGAGAAGTCTTGGAGTCGGGAGTGGGAGGTACGGATTAGTGCAGAGGTTAGTCGAAAGTCGTTTGCAGAGCGCAGCAGTCGGTTAGGCCGATAGATAGAAATGAGGGAGGAGATGTAGGGGGGTGCTGCAGTGTGGAGAGCTTTGTGGGTGAGAACAAGTACTTTGAATTGGATCCTATAATGAATGGGCAGCCAGTGTAAGGACTGGCGAAGAGCGGACGCGTCCGAGTACCGATTAGCCAGATGGATAACCCTGGCTGCTGCATTAAGGATGGACTGGAGAGGGGATAGTCGAGTAATGGGGAGGCCAAGTAATAGAGCGTTACAGTAGTCCAGGCGGGAGTGGATCAATGCTACAGTGAGGGTTTTTGTTGTTTCCATGGTGAGAAAAGGGCGGATTCTAGAGATGTTCTTTAGGTGTAGGCGGCAAGAGCGGGCAAGAGATTGTATATGGGAGGTGAAGGAGAGATTGGTATCAAACATAACACCCAGACAGCGAGCCTGCTGCCGGGGTGTTATTATGGTGCCGCCCACTGAGAGGGAAATGTCAGATTTAGGGAGGTTAGTAGACGGCGGGAGCAGAAGAAGTTCAGTTTTGGCGAGGTTGAGTTTCAGATAGAGAGCAGACATGATGTTGGAGACTGCGGACAGACAGTCGGTGGCGTTCTGTAGTACAGCGGGGGTAAGGTCGGGGGATGACGTGTATAATTGTGTGTCATCAGCATAAAGATGGTACTGAAAGCCAAATCTGCTGATGGTCTGTCCAATTGGGGCGGTGTAGAGAGAGAAGAGAAGGGGGCCAAGGACTGAGCCCTGGGGTACACCGACAGTGAGATGGAGAGGAGATGAAGTGGAGCCAGAGAACGAAACACTGAAGGAGCGGTCAGAAAGATAGGAGGAGAACCAGGAGAGAACAGTGTCCTTAATACCTAGAGAGTGGAGCCTGGACAGTAGGAGACGGTGGTCAACCGTGTCGAAATCTGCAGAAAGGTCGAGTAGAATGAGCAGAGAGTGGTCGCCGTTACGTTTTGCTGTCAGAAGGTCATTGGTCACTTTGATGAGTGCAGTTTCAGTCGAATGTAGGGGTCGGAAGCCGGACTGTGAAGGGTCTAGGAGGGAGTGAGTGGAGAGGTAACGGGTGAGGCGGGAGTAGACTAGGCGCTCCAAAAGTTTGGAGATGAAGGGGAGATTGGAGACCGGTCTGTAGTTGTTTGTGCAGGAAGGGTCAAGAGCGGGTTTCTTTAGTAGTGGAGTAATGATGGAGTGTTTGAAGGAGGATGGGAAAATGCCAGAGGAGATTGAAGATTGTAGTTAGGTGAGTTGTGACAACAGGAGAAAGAGACTGGAGGAGATGTGAGGGGATGGGGTCGGTAGTGCATGTATTTGGACGAGAGGAAGAGAGGAGTCTGGAGACTTCTTCTTCTGTGATGGGATCAAATGTGGAAATTCAGCCAGGGGAAATGCAGGGTGGGATGGGAGTCACAGCACTTGTTGGTTGAGAGCAGATTTCCTGACGGATAGTATCTATTTTTTCTATAAAGTGGGAGGCCAGGTCATCAGCACAAATGTCTGTGATAGGGGCTTGTGCTTTTGGCCTGAGGAGGGAGTGAAAAGTGTCAAAAAGTTTCTTGGGGTTGTTGGCTAGTGAGGAGATCAGTGTGGTGAAGTAGGTCTGTTTGGCGAGGTGAAGGGCAGCATTATAAGTTCTTAACATGAATTTAAAGTGGATGAAGTCTTCTGGTGTGCGGGTTTTTCTCCATAGGCGTTCAGCACTCCTAGAGCATCGCTGAAGAAGTCGAGTTTGCAATGTGAGCCAGGGCTGTTTTACTGTGTGTTTGGAAGTTCTGAGGGTGAGCGGTGCTACTTGGTCAAGGGTGCTTCTAAGAGTGTCATTGTAGTGCTGAACAGCCAGATTAGGACAAGAAAAGAGGAGATTGGGGACAGCGATGAGTGTAGGGAGTCTGAAAGTGTCTGAGGGTTAATGGCTTGCAGATTTCTGAATGTGCGGTAGGTAGGAGTTCGCTGGGGTGGTGGAGGATTTGTGAGCGTGAAGGAGAGAATGTTGTGGTCAGAGAGTGGAAGCGGTGAGTTATTTAGGTGGGAAATTGAACAGAGGCGGACAAAGACCAGGTCAAGGGTGTTGCCATCCTTGTGTGTCTCAGAGGTTGAAAGCTGTGAGAGGCCTAGAGAAGTGGTTAGTGATAGAAGCTGAGATGCAGATGTGGAAGTAGGACTGTTAATGGGGATGTTGAAGTCTCCAAGGATAAGGGTTGGTAGTTCTGAGGACATGAAGTGCGGCAGCCAGGCTGAGAAGTGGTCAAGGAACTGGGTGGATGAGCCTGGGGGCCGATATATGACCGCTATTCTGAGGGAGAGGGGATGGAAGAGCCTGATGGTGTGGACCTCAAAAGAAGGGAATGAGAGTGATGGAATTGGGGGGATGACCTGGAAAGTGCATTGTGGGGACAGGAGTATGCCAACTCCACCACCATGTCTGTTTGTGGGTCTCGGGGAATGGGAGAACTGTAAGCCACCATAGGAAATGGCAGCAGGGGAGACCGTAATGATATCATTTGCGCTACACGCGGTCTACCACTTCTGCAAAAATATACATGTAGCAGAATTTCAAAAGCTCTTGTTTTACGCCATGGATTCAGTGATCTCAGTACTTTATGCCAACTGATAGCTCTACTTACCCAACCACCGCCTTAGATGCCCCACATGTAGTGTCTTGTCCTGATGCCCGGGACCAGATCCTAGCTGAAACGCAAGCACAATATATAAAAAGAAATAAAATGCTAAATAATATTTATATGCAAAATTGTATAACCACATGTTATAATTTTATACATGGAGGATGATAATACCTGAATGGGCGACAAACATTACCATAGGAAAATCTACACCCCGTGGAACCACATTAGTTGTCACATTATGGTCGTCTTAGTTTTTGAAAACTCGGACATAGTGTATTACCAGTGTAATCTGGTCCAGCAATGCATTTTTCGTGCCAAGGATTAAGGCTTAATTAGGGTGGTGCGCCAAGAATGGTCCTGTCTTACTCAAAGGAGTGTGAAGGCAGCAGAGCATGTGGTGAACTCATGCCTTGTTCTATCAGGAATAGAAGCAGATAGGACCAGACTCAATTGGTCAAGCACTATATTCTAGTCGGGGACACACCAGATCTTCTCTTGGTCAGTGCTGGCTGGGCGGGTTCATATATAATGTAAATCATCTTGGAAAATGCACCTAAAATGGACTCTACATTCATTGTCTGACAGTCTCGAACCCTTAGGCTGTGTGCGCACGTTGCGGATCCGCAGCGGATTTTCCGCAGATCTGCAAGTGTTTGACCATACAATGTTAAGCAAAAAAATAAAAAATTGCTGTGCACATGCTGCGGAAAATTCTGCACGGAATCCACAGTGGTTTATTTTCCGCAGCATGTCGATTCTTTGTACGGATTTTGCAGCGTTTCTACACCCATTTCATTATAGAAAACTGCAGGCCAAAAAACGCATTACAATCGCTTAAAATCTGCGTTAAATCCGCTTAAAAAACGCGCTGATTTTTACCTGCGGATTCTGCCAAGAGAGGAAGAATCCGCTCAGGAAATTCCTGAGCCCAATCTGCAACGTGTGCACATACCCTAACTAATCAAACAAACTAAGAGTAAAAAACACTCAGGTTTCCAACTCGCAACTGGTCGTCAGACTTCTTAACCACTCCAAATAAGTTCTAAACTACCCATCTGGCTATGTGATACAAACACATGAGCCATGCACACAGTGAACAAGTCTGTACGACAGTGTTCACACTACCAAAAGACTGAAACACAGAAAAGTACAGTAAAACAAACGTGTAAAAATACTCTGTGGTAAAAAAGTAACAGTAAACAGCAAGTGCTAGTAAAAAGATGATAAAAACATGGTATTTGGTTGATACGTTTTTTGCAAAAAATGTATACTTAGCTGCTCTACCAAAGGTCAAGGTAACCCATATCAGAGCAGTCCCTAACTGATGTATAAAACCTGGTCATGTGTATAGTACCTATATGAGCAGGATTCAGACAGGTAATGTCCGATGTGATCACGCTGCAGAGGACAGCCTTTATGTGCATGGCTTACAAGGGAGGGGTGGAAAACCTCCCTAATCTTGCAAAAGCAAGAGACCAATTAGATACAAACACATGAGCCATGCACACAGTGAACAAGTCTATATGACAGTGTTCACACCACCAAAAGACTGAAACACAGAAAAGCACAGTAAAACAAATGTATAAAAATACTCTGTTGTAAAAAAGTAACAGTAAACAGCAAGTGCTAGTAAAAAGATGATAAAAAAACAGGGTATTTGGTTGATACGTTTTTTGCAAAAAATGTATTCTAAGCCGCTCTACCAAATGTCAAGGTAACCCATATCAGAGCAGTATTTAATTGGTTTCTTGCTTTTGCAATCCTGCTCATATAGGTACTATACACATGACCAGGTTTTTAAATATATCAGTTAGGTACTGCTCTGATATGGGTTACCTTGACGTTTGGTAGAGCGGTAAAATCACAAATGTAAATGCCAGCTCTCTCCTGAATCCGGCGTTGTTTTTCTTGTGTTCCTTCGCTTCACTGTTCCTGAGATGTTGCCCCCTATTTCCTTGTATATAAGTAAAAAAAAAAAAAACTATTTTACTAATCCCACCTATTGACGATGGCAACCCGGGTATCGACTTATAGGGTAGCTACCTCCAATATGTGGAACTAGCTAGGTATTTTTGGACAAGAGCAAATTCGCCTTGACTGTTTTCTGATATGACTTGACTGCATACTCATGTTGCTCACTGTACGGGTTTATTACCTAAAAAATATGCAAAATCAGTAATTTTGTTCCTAAAAAATTCTGATTCTTTTTTTTTTCTTTCAGATGAAGACTTGATGAGTGGCTCCCAGGGACCACTCCTTATATCTCCCTTTTATGAACTGGAGTATTATCAGTTCCTGATTGACAGAATTTTTGCATGTTCTGAATGTGGAGAACATTTTAAAAATAAATCTCATCTTGCCATGCACGAGAAAACTCACAGAAATGAAAAGCCGTTCTCATGCTCAGAATGTGGGAAATGTTTTAGTAAAAATTCAAGTCTTGTGGAGCATCAGAAAAAGCACACAGGTGAGAAGCCATTTTCATGCCTGGAATGTGGGAAAACTTTTAATAGAAAAGCTTATCTTATAGGCCATCAGAGAACTCACGCAGGGGAGAAACCATTTTCTTGTTCCGAATGTAGTAGAAGTTATAATCACAAGTCAAGTCTTATGAAACATCTGACAAATCACACCGGAGTGAAGCCGTATTCGTGTTCAGAATGTGGGAAATGTTTTAACCGTAAATCAGGACTTGCGGATCATCTCAGAGTCCACACAGGGGAGAAGCCGTACTCGTGTTTGCTATGTGGGAAATGTTTTAGTCAGAAATCAGGTCTTATCGTACATCGAAGAACTCACTTGAAAGAGAAACCAATTTAATGTTCATATTGTAAAAATATTGCCGGTGTGGAGTTACATTGTAGGACTTTCTGCCTTGGAATGTTTTGTGGTTTTCAGGAAATTTCAAAAAACATTTAAAAAGTTGTAACGTACAAATAAAATTAAAACAACACCTTGATGTCTAGTTTGTCATATTTTTTGGACACCATCTTCCTTCTCTTTGCCATTTGCTCATCTTAAAATCCTACAGTCATCCCTTTACTACCATTCCCATACAATACGCTTGCACTCTCCAATCCATCTATACCGCCTTAGTACAACCCATCACCGCCCAATACCACTCAAAGCTGTTATTTAAAGCGTTATTTGTCACCTACCACACCTCATATCACGTTAATTTCCCTCCCTCTTCAGTAGAAATTCTAAAAATATGGAGAATTTTTAAATCGCTGCTGAATCAGTCTAGACAACATAGGATAAGGTCAAATGTAAATATCCTAAGCGTTTCTGCATTGTACTCATCCACGTCGTATTTGAGCCTGCCTGATATCGGGTCTTGGATTGCGCATGTGCACTGTAAACGTTTGACGCATGCGCAGTTAAATAAAGAGCTAAGATCACTTACACTCGTCACGTCATGTGTCAGATGTAACGCACATGTCCCTCAAGTCAAGAAGCCAAGTAAACAAAAATAAAATGGCTAAATCTGCACCAAAAGGTGCGTTAGCAAGATTTAAAAATGTATAATAATCCTAGAAAAACCCTTGTTGTAATTAGTATTGTATAAGAAAAATGCTGCCGAGTAAGACGCTTTCTAAAACAAGTGTTAATAGTTCATTATAAGCTACTAGCAAAGTGAATGAACAAAAGAGAAATCTAAATCACAGCAATATTTTTAGTGGCCGTCCTTTACCTCCATCACCAGTGTCTGGTGAACGCCTATCGCCTCCATCATCAGCATCTGGTGGCCACCGTCGCTTCCATCATCAGCATCTGGTGGCCACCGTCGCTTCCATCATCAGCATCTGGTGGCCAACGTCGCTTTCATCATCAGCATCTGGTGGCCAGCGTCGCTTCCATCATCAGCATCTGGTGGCCAGCGTCGCTTCCATCATCAGCATCTGGTGGCCAGCGTCGCTTCCATCATCAGCATCTGGTGGCCAGCGTCGCTTCCATCATCAGCATCTGGTGGCCACCGTCGCTTCCATCATCAGCATCTGGTGGCCACGTCGCTTCATATCAGCATTGGTGGCCACGTCGCATCCTCATCAGCATCTGGTGGCCAGCGTCGCTTCCATCATCAGCATCTGGTGGCCAGCGTCGCTTCCATCATCAGCATCTGGTGGCCACCGTCGCTTCCATCATCAGCATCTGGTGGCCACCGTCGCTTCCATCATCAGCATCTGGTGGCCAGCGTCGCTTCCATCATCAGCATCTGGTGGCCACCATCGCTTCCATCATCAGCATCTGGTGGCCAGCGTCGCTTCCATCATCAGCATCTGGTGGCCACCGTCGCTTCCATCATCAGCATCTGGTGGCCACCGTCGCTTCCATCATCAGCATCTGGTGGCCAGCGTCGCTTCCATCATCAGCATCTGGTGGCCAGCGTTGCTTCCATCATCAGCATCTGGTGGCCACCATCGCTTCCATCATCAGCATCTGGTGGCCAGCGTCGCTTCCATCATCAGTATCTGATGACCAGCGTCCCTTCCATCATCAGTATCTGGTGGCCAGCGTCGCTTCCATCATCAGTATCTGGTGGCCGCCCGTTAACTCCATCTTCCAAGTTATGAAGGATCTCAACAGGAGATTGTTCCAAATATCTTGGAGACCTGACCCAGATCTTCTGTGTATGAGGCTTCTGTGGATCCTTCTGTCTCTTCCTGTGATCCCAGACAGACTGGATGATGTGAGATCCGGGCTCTTGTGGGGACCTGATCATCACTTTCAGGAGTTCTCGTTCTTCTTTATGGTGATGATAGTTCTTAAAGACATTGTCTGGATGTGAATCGTGGAAAACACGTCTCCTCTGTTGGACAGGTGACTTTGGGGTTACATTTGGGCCAAACACAGAGCCTCGTACTACTTCCCCTAATGACTTTAGCCCATTTGGAGAATTGTACCATCTGCAACAACTTTTTGTTCCCCGTCCTTCCACAATCTCTGTACCCACGTGCATATCGTGTCCTCTGACGTCAGCTTTCCCACATGAAGACTGGTCACATGCTCCTCCATTAGTGGCCATGTTGAATACGGGAGGGCTGTGCCGTCTGTCAGGAAGGAGAAGAACCTGAAATACTTGTATATTAGGAATGGCCGCAAAATCAAGGATTCACACATGTGTGTTAAAGTAACGATAAAGTAAATCTAGTTAATTAAATGGGTTGTCCAGTTAAAAATCAATGGTCCCCTAGGTGATATCTTATAGATTGGAGATGGTCCGTCCCCATTTTATCCTCATTTGAATGGAGCGATAGTGCGTATGCTCAACTACCGGCGATAGTGCGTATGCTCAACTACGGCTCCCCTCATACTCTGTGGATACTGGATAAATCTTGATGGCAGCCCCGTAGGGAATAACTGGAGCGGCAGAAGGGTTTGAGCACTACTGCTTCACTCCAAGATAAAACTGACCTATAAAAGTTACCCGTTCTGCCGATCGGTGTGGGTCCCAGTTGTTGGACCCACACCAATATATGACAACCCCTTTAAGTAATTTTGGCTGGAGAACCTTGCAGCCTCCCTGAAAGGCACACTGGGAAATACAGTAAACCTCTCTGGAAGAAAACTGTCTTTGTCGCCCGTAGCAGCCAATCACTGCACAGCTTTTGTTTTAAAAGAGCAATTAGTGAAATGAAAGCTGCGCTCTAATTGGCTGTTATGGGCGACAGACAGTTTTCTACTAGATAGGTGGGAAATAAAAGTCTTCATTAGCTCAGCCACTACTAGGATGTCCCCTTCTCTTTCCACGTTTACCCCCGTTAATAATACCCATACTTGCCTTCCTTTCCGGCGCTGTTCCTCACGTGAGTCCCAGGTACACAAGTGGTGACGCCGCTGGAACGGCGCCGCAACAGGAGGTGAGCACAGTTGTTTTTATTTTAACGGGGGTAAACATGGGGGAATGAGTTGTGGTCGTCCTAGCGGTGGACAACGCCTTTAATTCCTATTTCCTTATTATAGCTTAACCCTTTATTACCTGCAGACTGGTTTCATTTTTTCCAAAATCCTTTCTTTTTCTCCTCTTCTGCCGTGAACCATATTTTTCTTTTTCTATCCTCGTCACCGCAGTCTGACAGATGTGGAGCTGCTGAAAAGCCTAGTTGTTGGTAATAACCACCATTTCCACATGTGCACGGCCCCATAGAATTCTAATATTGGCCCGGGAGCGATCCCATGATTTGTCAGATCGCACTCTGTCCGAAAATACAGTCATGTGCACATTTATGCAAACACATTTTAGTTCTATATTTTTTCTTTTTCCACCCACAAAGATTTTAGTTTATTTTTCAGCTGATTCGGACAGATTATTGATTACATTAACCCCTTAACGACCAGGGTTATTTCAGTTTTTGATTTTCTGTTTTTTGTTCCCCTTCTTCCCAGAGCCATAACTTTTTTTTTCAGCTGCAGATGGAAGGAAGAGAGCCACAGTATTCATTACTGATGGGTAGGCGGAGCCCCAGATCAGGATGTCACCTCAGATCAAAAGAGTGCTGACTGGCTGGCCCCTCCAGCTCGGGCTCCTCCTACTCAGCTCCAGTCTAAGATTTGAGGTCCAGAGGATGGTCGCTGCTGGAAGCAGCTCCTCAGAAGATTTTATTATTTTTATCGGACAAGAGACTTGGACATGAGTCTGAAAGGTCTCAGGGGTCTCAGCGCTGCTGGACCCCACCTCTCCCCTGGCGGATCTGTATTTTACATAAATAGTCCCTGCAGAATCCTTGCCGGCCCTGGGGGATGAGGAGAGCTTCCCTGGCGGGACGCAAACCACACGTGCGGTCACTGCGTTCCTCGCCCTGGGGGGAAGCATGGGCATAGCGCCAGAAACCCCTGAGGGTCCCTGTGGCGCTTTGGCTGGTGAGTACTCCACACAAAATTTTATTATTAATGTGTGAGTGCTTTAGCGTCTGATGGCAGCGCTATTACATGTATATCAGTATGCTTCAGCGCTGCGGTGACAGTGCTATTACATGTTTATCAGTGTATCTCACCAGTCTCTCCCTTGGCGGATCTGTAACTACATAATCGTCCCTGCAGAATCTTGCCGGTCCTGGGGGATGAGGAGAGTTTCCCTGGCGGGGGCGCAAACCACACGCTGGGGTCACTGCGCTTCCCGCCCTGGGGGGAAGCATGGGCATAGCGCCAGAAACCCCTGGGGGTCCCTGTGGCGTTTCGGCTGGTGAGTACTCCACATTTTGGTAAAATGTGTGTGAGTGTTTTAGCGACTGCTGCGGCAGCCGCTGTACATATATATGCCGGTGACTAGTTTTTTCTATGTCCGCAGGAGGATGCCTGCAGGACGAGGGAAAGGAGGGGAGTACGCGCTCTTTTTATTTTTTGAATTTCGCGCCGCTTCTGAGCGCGCGCTTTACTGCAGCCTCCATTTTCGGCTCCTCTACATGGAGCACATGGAGGCAGAGCGCGGCGGCCATTGCTGATAAAGCGCTGCAAGCTGAAAGCTCCCCGGATCGTTCTCCTCCCCTCCCGGCAAGAATACGTGACCAGCTTGGTGAGTCGCTTCTAGCCCGCCGGGCAGAAGCTTAACTCCTTCACCTCCACAGCGCGGGCGCCGTCTGGGGCACTACTGAGTGACAGATTGAGCTGTCCTGCGGCTGTTCTCGCATAAGGGGCTCGCACACTCTTTTAATATTAATAAAGAGGCTGTGGGGAGTCTGCGACATTAATGCTGCCACTATACGTTTCCGCTGACGATCCTGATGGCGTCGCATAATATTGCGATCGTTTGTGTGTCATTTTTAGTGTCGCTGGTGGCTGTCAATCTGGGCAATCGCATAGGCGATTAGCGATCTCCTTGACAACTTTGGCGGTCATTGCGTTATAAAAAACAGCGCAATTTTTTAGCGATCTTGTGGAACGTTTTCTGTTTAGTGTGGCATGGCTGTCCTGCAGCTGCGACCTTATAAGAGGCGCCTGAGATTCGCACACCCTTTTTTCATTATCAAGGTTGTGGGGAGTCAGCTACTTTAACCCCTTCTTAGGCGGTTAACTCTTAATGGGAGACAGCTGGGGTAGCTCGCGCTTTAGAGCTTTAACCCTTCAGCGTTTGTTTTTTATTTAAGTACTGCTCTGGTTACTGACAGGTTTATCCTGCCATATACTATGCAAGGGCATGTCAGAGACCCTCTCCCAGATCCGCTACGGATCAGCATCGCGTATCTGACACGCAGATCTCGACTCATACACGGTCAGAGGTTCCAATGGTGTCAAAATGGAGGCCTTCACTGGTTTCTATTGATGACCTTTTAGGTTATGGAGTGTCAACTAGATCCTCTCAAGGAAGCGACACAAATCGGTGCTTTCCTTCTCGCTTAGCGAAGAAGTCCGATTCGGTCAAGGAGGATCGGCAGGGACACCCTGCCTCTCTCTCAGGGGCCGTACTAAAATTTCTGTGGAAGCCATGTGGACGTTACAGTTACCGGAGGAGGTAACTAGTCGTCCTGGTATGTCGGCCCGGATGTTGCAAGGGTCGCATGGGTCGCGACGACCTTACAAACTATCCGTTTTTCTACGGAGTTATTTGTTAATTGGACCCCTTCTCCTGAAGTGAATGTCCCTTTATTCCAGCTTAGCAAATCTTCCTGGTAAAAGGGAAGACGAATCTGCAGGACACGCTGGACAGAAGAACGGAGATGGCAACAATTTCCATCTGTGTAGCCGTGGATCATAGATTCGGTATTAAGGATCTAGGTGTACTTGTTAAGTTCCCCTGAGCCGGTTGGACCGTCTAAGGACGGCGTGGCAAGTTTCCCTCTATCAAGGTAGATGGGCTTTTCTAGTTGAAGGATAATGCGTCACTGCTATCCAGGGCGCAATCCTCGGCAGTTACAGTCAGAAGAGCACTGTGACTTGGATGGAACGCAGTTTTCCAACAGGGTTTGCTATCTTTAGCTTAGAAAGTGGTCAGCTATTTGACTGACCTCACGGAGCTGATGCCAAGGCAAAGGCAAAAGAAGCAGCTTTACCGCAGCGCAGAGCTGTGACTTCTGCGTCTGGCAGGACTTGTGCCGATAGTTATCGGCAGTCCTTTTCGGTTCAAGGGATGATCTGACCAACCCTCTGGGGGTTTGTGTCGTCTCTCTCTTTTTAAAAAAAAAAAAAAAAAAAGGGGGGAATTCTCAGAAATTCCGCATACCCTGGAAACAGAACTTCTGTTAAGGCAGAAGCTGGCAAAAAAAAAAAAAAAAAAATTCGCTAAGGCGGACTGACTTCTGACATTCCGTCAGAGCCGAGCATGAAGTCGCTTCGCTCAGTTATGGCAGCCCTGTCGCAGAACGATCAATCGACATTCGCGACGCTTTTTGGCATGTTCCCATTGGAAGACCTCACCCAGGTTGTGGCTCGACCATTCGGTTTGGCTTTAACGCCCAGAATTTTTACAACGATTCTGACGCCAGAATCTCATGGCAATCCTTCAAAGACGGGGATTTACGATTCGTCCCTATTTGGACGGCCTTTTCGGTTGTGGCTTCAAAGGAGAAGTCGTCTCTGGAATCGTCGCAGGCAATCCTTTTTTTTTGAGGATGCATTTCGACATGGTACGGGCGGGGTTGTCCCTACCTCCAGACAAGCAGGCATGTCTGCTCCAGCATGTACAGACTATGAAGTCTGCGACAGCAGTGTCCCTTCGGAAGGTATGCGCCTTCTGGGTCTGACGGTGGCGTCCATGAGGTTTTTTCCGTTTGTCCAATTTCATTCCAGAGCTCTCCATAGGCTCATTCTGAGTCGTTGGGATCAATCGCAAGGTTCGCTGGATTGCAGCGTCATCATCTCTCACAGGGTGCGAGAATCCCTAGGATGGTGTTTATGTCCAGGAGCGTTATCCCTGGGAAAGCTTTTCCTCCCTCCGAAGTGGTCGGTCATAACCACCGATGCCAGCCTGACGGGCTGGGGGGGTGTTTGGAACAATCTCTGGATTCAGGGAGTATGGTCATCGGAAGAGTCTGTTCTTCCGATCAACATCCTGGAATTGAGGGCGATTTTCCTTTGCCTCCAACATTGGACGGTCCCTTTGAGCGGTCTGCCAGTCCGAGTGCAGACAGACAACGCGACGGCTGTCGCGTATATCAATCACCAAGGTGGGACAAGGAGTTCCAGACTCATGGTAGAGGTGTCCCGAATTCTGATTTGGGCAGAGGCCAGTGTGCCAGCCATTTCGGCGATTCACATTCCAGGGGTTCAGAATATTACAGCGGACTTTCTCAGTCGCAGAAGGATGGATCCCGGGGAATGGAGCCTCCACCCGGAAGTTTTTGCACTACTGTGCTCTCGCTGGGGAACCCCCCAAGTGGATTTGATGGCATACAGGTCCAATGCCAAGTTACCGACGTTCATGTCCAGGTACAAGGACCCGAAGGCTGTGGCGGTGGATGCTCTAGTGGCTCAGTGGGATCAGTTCGAGCTGATCTATGTATTCCCGCCGATATCCTTACTTCCTCTAGTACTGCGTCGGATCAGACTAGAGAGAATTCCAGCTATTTTGATAGCTCCAGACTGGTCAAGAAGGGTGTGGTTCTCGACAATAATGTCGCTGTTGGCGGCACCTCCTTTTCCACTCCCTCTTCAACCGGACTTGTTGACTCAGGGGCCCGTTTGTCATCCGGACTTGATGTCCCTGCGTTTGACGGCGTGGCTCTTGAGACCGAAATCTTGACCGTAGAGGTTTCTCAGCCGAGGTCATTGCTACCCTTCGTGCTGCAAGAAGTCCGGCTACTACTAGGATTTACCACAAAATTTGGGAAACCTTCTTTTCGTGGTGTTTGGGGTCCTCTCGGAACCCGAGAAAATTTTCCATTCCCAACCTGTTGGCTTTTCTGCAGCATGGGCTAGACAAGGGTTTGGCAGTCAGCACCCTGAAAGGTCAGATTTCTGCTCTGTCCTTATTGTTCCGGAGAACCATTGCTTCAAATAGAGACGTGCTCTCCTTTTTCCGAGGTATATCTCGTAAGTTCCCGCCGCGGAAGGCACCCGTGTCTCCTTGGCGGCTCAACCTTGTTTTGGAGGCTCTTCAGCATAAACCTTTTGAGCCTATGGTTTCTGCTAGCCTTTCTTTACTTTCTTGGAAGGTGGCTTTCCTTGTTGCAGTCACTTCCTTGAGGAGAGTTTCTGAGTTGGCAGCTCTTTCTTGTTCGCCTCCTTTTCTGGAGTTTTTTCCGGATCGTGTAGTGCTTCGCATTCGGGGTGATTTTTTGCCTAAAGTGGTGTCACAATTTCATGTCAACCAGGATATTGTGTTGCCTTCATTCTGCCCGGATCCGAAGAATGTGAAAGAGCGTGCTTTACACACATTGGATTTAGTGCGGGCCTTGAAGTTTTATCTATCTATTACTCAAGGTTTTCGTAAGACGGACTCCCTATTTGTGGTTCCAGTCGGTCGTCGGCGTGGTCAACGAGCTTCCAAGGATTCTATAGCTCGTTGGATTCGGTCAGCTATATTGGAAGCTTACCGTCTTCAGGGTGAATCTTGCCCGATTAAGATTCAAGCCCATTCCACGAGGGCTGTGGCTTCATCGTGGGCTTTTCACCAAGGTGCTTCAGCAGTGCAGCTCTGCCGGGCGGCGACTTGGCGCTCTGTCCACACGTTTACGAAGTTTTATAAAGTGGACGTCAGTGCTTCCGCTGATGCAGCCCTCGGACGTAGGGTCCTGCAGGCAGCTGTAGTTTAAAGTTCTGGATGAACTTGTGTTTAGCGCTGGTTGCGCTTTGTTGTTAAGGTTGTTGGGTTTCTGCCTCTTGTTGGTTTTTTCCCACCCTTATTTTTGAACTGCTTTGGGACGTCCCATCAGTAATGAATACTGTGGCTCTCTTCCTTCCATCTGCAGCTGAAACACGGATTTTGGTAAGAACTTACCTGTAAAATCCTTTTCAGCGAAGGAAGGAAGAGAGACACAGCACCCTCCCAAGGCAGAAGTGTGTTGATGTTTTCAGATGCAGCGCGACCCTTATCTGATAGCGATTATCTGGGCTGAGGTCAGCGCGCTAAGGCTCTGTTCCAGCATCGCCAGCTCATCGCAGTAGTCAGGTTCCGTGAGTAGTACCTGGAACTCTGTGGTTTTTGGCTTTCTTTGCATGCATAACCTGTATCCTTGTGTTTTTTCTCTGAAGTTCCTTCAGAAGGGGTTATGTTGCTCCGCTGGTGATCTTGGCTCTTTTCCTAAAAGCTTTGGTACGACTGGAGCTGAGTAGGAGGAGCCCGAGCTGGAGGGGCCAGCCAGTCAGCACTCTCTTGATCTGAGGTGACATCCTGATCTGGGGCTCCGCCTACCCATCAGTAATGAATACTGTGTCTCTCTTCCTTCCTTCGCTGAAAAGGATTTTACAGGTAAGTTCTTACCAAAATCCGTGTTTTTTGTTTGTTTTTTGTGTCAGTATGGCCATGCGAGGGCTTGTTTTTTGCGGGACAAGTTGTAATTTTGAAAGACACCATTGGTTTTAACACATTATGTACTGGAAAATGGGGAAAAAAAATTCCAAGTGCAGTGAAATTGCAAAAAAAAAGTGCAATTCCACAATTGTTTTTTTTTTACCATGTTCACTAAGTGCTACAACTGACTGGTCATTACGAGTTCATAGACACCAAACATGTCTAGGTTCTTTTTTATTTGTGGTGGGAAAAAAAATACAAAATTTGTTTTAAAAAAAATTACGTCATTTACGTCATATCGCCTCCATTTTTCGTGATCTCGGGTTGGGTGAGGGCTTATTTTTTGCGTGCCGAGCTGACATTTTTAATGATACCATTTTGGTGCTGATACAATCTTTTGATTGCCCGTTTTTACATTTTAATGCAAACTGGCGGCAACCAAAAAAACTTAATTCTGGCGTTTTTGTTTTTTTTTCTCGTTATGCCACTTAGCGATCGGGTTAATTCTTTTTTTATATTGATAGATCGGGCGATTCTTTACAGGGCGATACCAAATATGTGTGTATTTGTTTTTTTTTTTTACGGTTTTATTTTGAATGGAGCGAAAGGGGGATGATTTGAACTTTTATATATATTTTTTTATTTTTGTATTATTTATTAAAACTGCTTCAATAGTTTCCATGGGAGACTAGAATCTGCCATAACCCGATCGCCTCTGCTACATACAGGCGATGATCAGCTGTCATGTGCCTGGAAAGGTGCAGGCTCAGTGCCGGAGCCCGCACCAAACGGGGAGCCCTGCATGAGCGTACTATTACTCCCAATGTTGGAAAAGGGTTAAAGGTGGAAAAACTTCTGAAACAATCCTTTTTGGTAGTATTTTTTTTACATGATAAAAACCTGTCATTTTAACAGGGGTTTGTAGACTTTTTGTATACACTGTATATGGCAGTCAAGTTTTGGTCAAGAGACCAGTGACCAATCCGTGCATCAGCCACAAGGATGTTTTGTGTGTGTATATATATATTTTTTTTTTTTTTTGAGTGTTGGGGGAGTTACTTCCCTAATTTTTCTTTTTTATGTATTACGAAGTTTTCTACCTCAGTTTTACGCCCAGTATGGGATCAGGGTTGGTTTTTTGCCTCTCTTTATATACAGTGGAGACCTCTAGTGGTCACTGTGCTGTGCGGCAGCTGTGCAGAATCATCTATAATAAGAAGACTTGAGGGAGAATATGGACCAAGCAGGAAGTAGAGTTCTGGACGGACGTGAAACCAATGCAGCCAATGACCGGGTGCAGTGATGACGCATTGGTCAACAGTAGGGCTAGTAATTGGCTGCAGTGGTCATATGCCTGTCCAGCTAGAACAGACAGTACATAGACTGGCATGGGACTCTGCGCTGTAAGAGACCAGGACGGGTAAGGTGAGAATTACCAATATTTATTTTATGATGTTCATGTTAGCAGGTACACGGATACAACAGTGCAGATAATGAGGAGACAGTGCTACTAAAAACCAGCAACTATTTATTCGATTAATATAATAATAATCTTTATTTTTATATAGCGCTAACATATTCCGCAACGCTTTACAGTATGCACATATCAATCACAGGGCGCCTACGGCACAATATCAGGATAGTGGAAACTGTGAAAATGAAATATGTTAGAAGAAGAATACAGTAATTCAGATGTACAGGATATTGACACAATGCTATTTACACACCATCATTCTATTATTACCATTAAATAACTGTTATCGTCAGTGATGTCCTAGTCCTAACACCCCAACCTAAAGGCTGTCACAGTTGGGCCAATCACTCTTGTCACTCTCTAGGCAACACAAACCATCACACAGGCCTTAACTGGGGTCAACGATGGTACCGCCTAGGCCTCAAGTCCCAAATTGGTGAGTTACTCGGTACACTCATCACACTGGCCTCCTTCGTTCCCTGAAGGACAGTGCATTCCCCACTTTATACTGTACGTCTGCACTTGAAGCGACGACTCAAACATCCCTCCGCTGTGGCCTAATTGTCTCTCTCTCCGCCCTGGTTCTACTCGCTTGGCTCAGCTCTCCCTTCTCTGGGGTCTTTACTCAGATCTGGTCTCAACTTCTTTACCGGATCTGGTCTCTCAATTCCTTTACCTGTATCTGGTCTCTCAGCTCCTCTACTCAGATCTCGTCTCTAGACTACTTTTCTCAGATCTGGTCTCATGGCTCTTTTACCTAGATCTGGTCTCCCTGCTCTTTTACTCGGATCTGGTCTCTCAACTCCTTTACCTGGATCTGTTCTCATGGCTCCTTTACTCGGATCTGATCTCTTGACTCCTTTACTTAGGTCTGGTCTTGTAATGGCGGCTGTAACCCAGCTCGCTGTACTGCATGTCTGTCCTGTATGTCTGTCCTATTACATGTTCGAGCCCCAACACCTCCTCTTCACTGCCTTCCTGGGCTTTTTATAATTACTAACTGGGCCACATCCAACACCTGACCTGGTATCTCCTCCAATCTGTTCCTCGAGGTAACATGCACGTCACACTCTTGAGTTCCTACTAATGCAATTGTGGAGACACGGGGGGGCGGGTCAGTGGGTGCCCTGGTCCGCTACCAGTGACCGCATGGACCAGGGATCATCCCACCGAGCGCCCGATTTCATTTCACCGTGGGCGTAATGCTACTCGGACAACACAGGGTGAAAGTAAAACAGTGTGGCACTACTTTATTGAACCACAAAACAGGCAAATAACAGAACAGTCCCAGCAAGATACCCAAGATGGTGCACATTACAGAGTCTCACCCTTCCGTGACTCGCCGGGATAAGAGCAGCTGTTACTTCAGAGCTTCCAGTGCCGACTGTCTACCTGTGCCACGCACAGAGAGGAGGTAACGCAAGCTTAGGAAGATGACAGTTTATTCAGGTACAAGGCCAGTTGATCTGAGAGTCACAATCTGGCTTGTCCGAACATCTCCATAGATCCAAGCGATCAATTTGTCTCATTCCTGGCTTTGACAAACATATCCATGGTTCAGCGATGGTCGTTGGAGCAGATCTGTATTCTTCCAGCCGGGGCCGTGTTCCCCTAAGCTGGCATCCTGTAGAATGTCAAATCTGTGTCCTCCTTGATGGAGTCATGATGTCTTGGCTGCTGTCCTGTAGAGAATCTCTGCTTCTTTGGATGCATGGATGTCTTGGCTGAATATCTCACTCCTCATACGGAGGCATATAACCTCTTTTTATAGTCAACAAGTGTCCTTCATTCAGTATTCACAGGTAAAGGGAAAGAATTGTGACGAGATCAAGTCGCATTATTTGATTATTTAATCTATTTGTATAGTTTTTTCCTCTATTTTAAAAGACCAACTGGCCTGGACAATGTGTAATCAACTATCGGCAAACATCATTGTTCCATGACTCTGTATCACTAGTCATCCAGGATAAGAGCACAATATGTTATAACAAATTGTTAACTTACAAGTCAATATTATAGGCTTAAGGGTATGCCACACTAAGCGAGATCACTAATGAGATCGCTACTGCGTCACCATTTATGACGCAGTAGCGATCTCGTTAGCGACTTAGCTGTTAGATTCCAAACACAACTCATCAGCGATCTGTGATTCCAAACACATCTCATCAGCTATCTGTATAATGACCTCTGCGGTCGTTGGGAAAACCTAGTCCCACCTGCGACACTGGTGAAGTCGTTCATAAAGGGTGTCACACTCAGCGATTCAGGCTCACCAGCGGGACACCAACGACCAAAAAATGGCTCAGAACGTTTATAAGCGATCAAGACTTCTTAGCAGGGTCCATATCGCTGCTACATGTCACACACAGCTAAGTCGCTAACGAGATCGCTACTGCGTCATAAATGGTGACACAGTAGTGATCTCGTTAGCGATCTCGCTTAGTGTGGCATACCCTTTACACACTCAAAAGTCTGTTTTTTGACCAACCAGAAAGAAACACATAAATTCAAAAGTCAACATATACTGTAGATAACAGTCTGTTCTTCCTGGCTTGCTGAAAATAGACATCTGGTTAATTAAAATACAATGCTGTGTCCTCACATTGCTCCCCCATCATAAGTAGCCAGGTGTGATAGGATTCCGATCATCCTTCACTTATCTGGGACAGTCCACAGCATGTCTTTAAGCACAGTCATGAATGTAAGAGGTCTCACCATTATGCCAACAAAACTTTGTATCATCCAGTTTCCCCAGAGCATATTCCATGTCTTCCTTGCAAAAATAAACTCCCCATGTAATTGAGGAGAAACTACTCATATCCATTGTGTACACACATGGCGTCCTCCTCATTCCGTAATTCCTGGAGTAAATGCCATTCAATCTGTTGAAGCTGGCACAGCTCCTGTAGTTTCCGTTACTTGTTGAGATTATACATCTACTCTGGTCCTCTTACCAAGGCAGAGTTGGTGGGGTTGAACATAGTGGTGTCCGAAACCTGCTGTGCATGCCTCTTCAATGGTCTGCTGGGTCTGTCTGTATGCCTCCCTGGTTGTAGAAGCCTGGATGGTGTCTGAGAACACCATTCCCCTGCAGCTCCCCCGGGCTGAGTAGTTTCCCACTGCTGTCACCCTAAAGTGGAGAAACGAGGAGGTCAGGCGGACTTAACTAGAGGTCCTACCCAGTCCCTGGCGATCCGGTCAAAGGGGACCTCTATATGGGGTAACGGAACTAGGTGACTGCGGAAGTGGGATACGGGAGCAGTTAGTTGACAGGGCAGGATCGGCCGAAATTAACAATGTCCCTGTGACACCCAGGCCAGTAGAACCACTGAAGGACTCACTCTTAGGCTTTATCTATGCCTAGATGCCCCCCCCCACATGACACGAGACTGAGCCAGATCTAGTACCCTAAGTCTATAGGGTCCCGAGACTAATAGCTCCTCTAATACTTCCCTTTGCCGTTTAGTGACCTGATATAGCAACTCCTCATTAACTGCAAAGTACAGGCCACCCTGCTCTTGGGTAAACCCACTTCTCACAGACACATTTTCAAATGCCCCTTTTTAGGGTAAGATCCCGCATTTGAGCAGTCCCAAAATTTTCCCCAGAAACCCCCAGTTCAGGAATTTCGGCCTCACTGGTCACTGGCTCGTCCTCGTCACCAGCCAGGACACACAAGGGGAACTCATCCATCTCCATCTGCGATGGGGTTTCATCAGGGTTGAGCTGGCTCCTGTCTGAGTCACTTGGTATCCCCGCCTTTCCCCACAAATTCCAGAACAGGCTGAAGTCCCGCCCGATTATCACGGGTGTAGCAAACCTTTGACTGCCCTCATCGGACTCAGTACCCCGGCTCGTTTTTATCGACACTCTGACGACGGGGTAGTCTTTGTCATCCCCAGGCACTGTGAAAGCTTTAAAGCCTGCAGAGGACAGATGGTTTAAGACCCCTTAAGTAAACAAGATCTTTGCATGCAGAAAGGCACTATCTAAAGCCCCCGTCTCACACAGCGATCTCGCTAGCGAGATCGCTGCTGAGTCACTAATTTTGTGACACAGCAGCGATCTCCCCAGCGATATCGCTGTGTGTGACATTCAGCGACGATCAGCCCCCCTGCTGGGTATCGCTGATTGTCGCTGAATGTCCTGGACATTTTTTTGATCGCTGGTCTCCCGCTGACAGGCACGCATCGCTGCGTGTGACAGGCGGGAGACCAGCAATCCGCTGGTAACCAAGGTACATGTCTCGACCACGCACCACAATTGTGGGTTACCAGGGCAATGGGGTACTCAGAGCCGAGCCCGTAGATGTCTGGGGTTGTCACAGGTAGCATGGCTCGGTCTGTGGCCCTGGCGGTCAGGCGTATGTTGGGGGGAATATTTACAGGGGATATATATACAGTTCGTGACGCCACCTGTAGTCTTCTGGTAATTTGTACCAGCGCTGCTGTTGAGCTCTGAGGGGATGGTGAGGCAGCTAGATGTCGGGTCCCCTACAGGTGGGACTCTTCCCTCAGGTCGATAGTAATGATGGGGTAGTGCAGGGACGCAATCAAATAACACAGTCTCACACATCAGCGTCTTTCCATACCTTTTACTTCAAGTTGTTCAGGCAGGTCCCAGGGAGGCTGATCCAAGGAGAATGTATTTCGAGATAGCAGCTGGACAAGTTAGGGGCCTCCTTTACTTTCAAATGATGATGAGTACAACCAGCATGAAGCGTAGTTCCCTCTATAACTCCAGCTATTCCAAAGCTGTACTGCCCAGTCAGTTTTGTGGTCGGAGCCTTCCTGTGAGAGAGCTGAATTCCTATCTTGTCCTGCAGAGACTCAAGGTCCTCACTCCCCCTGACCCCAGTTACGTACCGACTATTTAGGGGCTGCTTGCCGCGACCTAAGGTCCGATAAGCCTCTGGTTTTCTTACCACTAAGCTTGAAACTATAGTGATCCTTCGGTCCCCAGTGACCGGTAACAATGTGCAGGACTTCTCCAATCCAAAAGCACTTTTAAATATTCCTTCCACTGTGCCTTTCGCCTTGTCCGCGCTTGTAGCATAAACACTCACACTTGCAAAAAGTCATATAATCACTCCCTTCTTTTCTTCCTTCAGAGTTAGTTGCCAGACTCTCAGTAATCTTCTAGGCAGGAGCACGTCTCTGAACCTTCACTGTCCTTGAGACAGGAGACTGAAGTATTTCTGTACTAAACTCTTCCTTCTTTATCAATGTCTTCAGTGAGGTACAGCTCTGACCAGGCTGAGGTGATCTATATCTCGCCCTTACTGGCCTCCACTTGCTGAACTGCTGATAGAACCAAGCTGGACTGCTTCCTCCCTCCAAGTCCCAGCTAGACTCCACACGTCTGCTCTGTCCGAAGACAGGAAACTGACTACTAAATCACTCAACGAATCTACACTGACCACTCCCTATGAGTCACTACACTACCCTAAGGGTGTGTCTAGTGTATATTGAGTGAATGGGTATAGAGCATTGAACTGCTATCTCTCCACACATTCTCCAGGGTACTGCGTGTGCCTTCACACCAGGGCTACACATTCCCCCATGGAAAAGACAGCACTCCCGGGCTGTAAAA
>JARQOD010000002.1:633482776-633554798 GCA_033576555.1 Oophaga sylvatica
GGGCGTACCTGAAAGAGCGCGCAAAGTCTTGGACACGCCCCCGGCTCTGACTCAGCGGCAGGTCCTGCAACAGGAAGTGAACGCTCTGACATCAGAGCGCCTGCGACGAAGGTCCTGTTCCCACTGCTGTGCCTGTGAAATAGCAGCGTTGAAACCGGTAGGCTCCGTTTAACCAAGGGGGCGCTAAGATGTCACAACAACCGGCTGACAGTGCGGCCCCGGCCGGAGGCCCCAATCCCGCACCGCCTGGTATTGTAGCGCCAGATGGGGGCGCAGGTCCCGCACCCAGTCCGGTAGTCCCGATCATGCCACTAACGCTCCCATATATGCCTGGGGCGAAATGGCTTCCCCAGTACAGCGGTGAGCCAGGCACTTTAGCAGGCTTCAAGCGGAAGTTATGCAGCATCCTAGAAATGTACTCCATGCCTGAGAGACAAAAAGCTGCTGTGCTAATAGGGCAGCTAACTGGCGCTGCTGAGAGGGAAGTGGAGACTTGGGATACCGTTGATCAGGAGTCGGTACCTGCGATCTTCCTTAAGCTGCATGCCATATTTGAAGACCGCACAGAAACGGATCTCCGGATGGCCTTCTATCACTGTTCACAACAGCCAGGTGACAGCATCCGGGACTACGCTTGCCGACTACAAGGAGCCCTGAGAGCTCTTAAGCAGATTAATAATTTAAATGCTATCGATGAGAATAAAATGCTGAAAGAACAATTTATACAGGGATTGAGATCCCAAGAGGAACGCAGAACTGTAAATTGGTGGTCCTTAGATCATCCGGATGCTACCTTTGATGCCCTAAAAGACATGGCAATAAAAGGGCTGCGGCCCTGGGCAAACCTGTTGTGGCAACCCAACATCATCAGGGTGAAGTCACTCTGGAACCGGCAGTATCCCCCTTTTCCCCGCTAGTGGCAGAAACCAAAACGCAGGCGACACCCCCTAGTGAATTGGATTGTCTGCGCTTAGAGGTGCGCCAGCTGACTAAAAATCTGGCTGCTGTGATGAGTGCCCTGCAGCTGCGGAAAGAGGAGGAAGGGAAGATCTTGTTAGCTGACTGCCCAGAAGACGTCCCGTGGATGCACCGGAGAAGAAAGAAGACGTCGCCCCCCGGAGGAGGACAACGCCACCCCCAGGAGCGACCTCTGATCAACACCCTCCTCGTCGAGAGATCATCTGTTACCGATGCAACCGGAAAGGTCATATGTCTCCACAGTGTCCTTTAAACGGGCAGAACCTGGGTCCAAGGGCCAACACCCAGGAGAATACCCGTCAGGCCCCCTAGACTGGAACCGCAGGTATGTGGGGGGCGACCCTACCTGTCTATCATCTTAGATGGAATTGCAGTTCCGGCATTGTTAGACACTGGGTCCCAGGTGACCCTAATACCTGATGCCCTATATACTAAGTACTGGTCAATGGACAGTCTTAAACCCCCGAGCCCTGACTTTACCGTGTATGCTTCTAATGGTCTTCCTGTAGAAGTACTCGGGACAAAATGTGTAGATGTGAAGGTGGGCAGAGAGGAGTTGAAAGACCAGGGGCTTCTGGAAGTAAAGACTGTGAATGAGGAGAACGGTTTAAATATAATTTTGGGTACTAACATTATCAGTAATTGTTTGGGAGAAGTTGTGTTCTTGCTCCAACAGCTCGCTGAGATTGCCCGACCAAGGCAGAAAGGAGTAATCCAAAGAGAGATCCGGGCCCTGGTGTGTCAGCAGCAAGCGAAGCTTACAGACGGCGAAATTGGTAATGTACGGGTCACTGACTCGGATCCTATTGTAGTACCCCCAATGAGTGAAATGATCATCTGGTGCAGGGCAGCCATAGGTCTGAGAGGACAGAATTACCAAGCTGTAGTAGAACCCCACCATTCAGAACATAGACCTACACTTATGACTGCTAGGGGAGTAGTAGAAGTGGTGAATGGAAGAGTACCGGTACGGCTTCTCAATTGGGAGATGATGAGGTAAACTTACCCCGTTATGCAACAATTGCTAAATTACATGCTGTTGACAATAATTCTATTCTCCCGGCTGAGTCCTTAGACTCCTGTCAAATAGCGGAGGACAATGACCCAGCAACTCAGGTGGCGGAATGGTGTCAGCAACTCCACGTTGGGACGGACACCACTCCCGCTCACCAGAAGCAAGGGGTATTACGGGTGGTGCAAGAGTATGCCCAAGTGTTTAGCAAGCACCCACTTGATTTTGGGTAATTAAGGGAGTCCAACATCATATCCCTACAGGCAGTCATCCTCCCATCAAGGAGCGGTATAGGCCTATACCCCCAGCCCATTATCAGAAGGCTAAAGAAATGTTGCATGATATGAAGAAAGCCGGGGTGATAAGGGATAGTTGTAGCCCCTGGGCAGCCCCTCTAGTTCTGGTTAAAAAGAAAGATGGTAGTATGAGAATGTGTGTGGATTACAGGCAGGTGAACCGCATAACACACAAGGATGCATACCCGTTACCACGCATAGAGGAATCATTAGCTGCTCTGAAAACGGCTAACTACTTTTCTACCCTTGATCTGACTAGTGGTTACTGGCAAGTGGCTGTGGCTGAGGAGGATCGTGAGAAAACGGCTTTCACCACCCCAATGGGGCTCTGTGAGTTCGACAGAATGCCGTTTGGGCTCAGTAGTGCCCCAGGAACATTTCAGAGAGTGATGGAGAATTGCCTGGGACATCTCAATTTTGAAACCGTGCTGCTATACCTAGACGACGTCATCGTGTATTCCAAGACATATGAGGACCATCTGAAGCACCTGGCAGAAGTATTTGAGTCTCTGTCCAGGTACGGGATGAAATTAAAACCCTCAAAATGCCATCTACTCAAACAGAAGGTACAATACTTGGGGCACATCGTCAGTTCGGAAGGAGTAGCGCCGGACCCAGAGAAAGTCACTGCCATCCAGAAGTGGCCGGAGCCGAAGAACCTTAAGGAAGTGCGACAGTTCCTGGGACTAACGGGTTACTACAGGAGATTCGTGAAAGATTACACGAAGAAGGCAGCTCCTTTACAGGACCTCCTAGTAGGACAATCCCTAAAGAGCAGAAACCCTCCCTTTAATTGGGGTAAGGAACAGGCTGAAGCATTCCAAAAGATGAAAGAGATCCTTACAGGTGAAGAGATCTTAACCTATCCTGATTACAGCCAACCGTTCCTGTTGTACACCGACGCCAGTAAGGAAGGTTTGGGAGCAGTTCTCAGTCAGAAGCAGAATGGCCAAGAAAAAGTCATCGCATATGCCAGCAGAAAACTCAGGCCAACTGAAAGGAATCCGGAAAATTATAGCAGCTTCAAGCTGGAGTTTCTGGCGCTGGTCTGGGCCATTACTGAAAGATTTAAGCATTATCTGGCCTCCAATCGGTTCACTGCGTTTACAGATAACAACCCCTTAACGCACCTGGAAACCGCCAAGCTGGGTGCCATGGAGCAGCGATGGATGGCTCGGTTGTCCAATTACCAGTTTACTATCAAGTACCGGGCAGGTCGAAAGAATGCTAATGCTGACGCATTGTCCCGAATGCCGCATGACTCTGATACGGAAGAAGAATCGGACGACCTGGAAGAAATTGAGCTACCTGCGTTCCATCGAAATGGGGTAGTCCACGAGCATCGAGTCAACAGAAAGCAGTACGGTGCAACATTAAATCCTTTACCCCATCACAGCTGGAAAGAGACTCAGGACAGTGATCCAGTGGTCAGCCACATCAAGGAATTGTTAAGACAGGAAGGTTCCTCTTTGGAAAAGGATGCACCTATGTCAGCCAAGCTCCTGTGGAACGAGAAAAGCAGGTTGTTCCTATACCGTGAGAAGTTGTGCAGGAGATACGTCAACCCCAGAACCCATGAGATGGTCTGGCAAATCGTGGTCCCCAAGGCAGACGTCCCAATGGTGTTGGAAGCATACCACGATCAAGCAGGACACTTTGGCTGGAGAAAGCTGGAGACCCTGTTGAGATGCCGGTTCTACTGGGTAGGGATGCGCAGCTCCATTGAGAGGTGGTGTCGGAACTGTGGACCCTGTGGTCTCAGAAGGAAGGACTACGGTAGTCAGAAGGCACCCCTGCAACCTATCCGGACGACTCGCCCCCTGGAGATTGTGGCCCTGGACCACGTCAAACTGTCGCCAAGTAGATCTGGATACTCATACGCCCTGACCATGGTGGACCATTACTCCAGATTTCTGGTGGTTGTTCCAGTTAAGGACCAGACCGCAGTGACGGCCGCGAAAACCTTTCAAGCAAGCTTCTGCAGACCGCATGGGTATCCGGAGCAAGTATTAACCGATCAAGGACCTGCTTTCGAAGCTGATTTATTCAAGGAATTCTGTCACATGTACGGGTGCAAGAAAATTAGAACAACACCATACCACCCTCAAACCAACGGTCTTTGCGAAAAAATGAACCATATTGTCCTTGACTTGTTGAGATCCATACCGTTGGAAGACAGGAATCGATGGCCGGACTTACTACCTGATTTGGTTGATTTGTATAACCATATACCTGTAAGTTCCACTAACTGCACTCCAGCCTATCTTATGAGAGCAAGGCCCGGAAGACTACCAATGGATTTAGAACTTGGAGTGGTAGAACCGGAGGCAGACGACGCCATTGAAAACTGGGACATCAATCGGCAAGAGCAATACAGACGAGTGCAAGTCTGCGTAGAAGAAAGTCTCAACAAGGCACGGGAGAAACAGGAAGATATTTACAACAGAAATGCTCCTGCCAAGCCTTTGATGCCTGGAGAAGTGGTATTAAAAAGGAAAAGGAAAATGCACAAATTGGATAACCAGTGGGAACAAGAACCCTACGTTGTACAAGATTCTAAATATGACAACAGAAAAGTTTGTATCATCAGTAAGGACGGAGGAAGAACAATAACCACTGTGTCCAGAGACCATTTGAAATTGTGTCCAGAACCCTTAAAGCGTTGTGAAAAGAACCCTGTCATCAATCAAGAAGAAAGAAAAGAAGAGGTCATACACACGGATCTGGGAGATTTTCCTGCGGATTGGCCTAGACTGGGAGATGCTGTAATAGTTCCGGTGTTGCAGTTTTATCAGCCACAAGAGGAAGTTCTACCTCCAGTTGTGCCCGTGGTGCCAGTTGAGTCCGTTCAGGAGTTACCCATTCCAGCAAGACCTCAACCTACGGAATCTCAAGAAGGATCATCTGAAGCAGCGCCCCATGCTATGGGATCCCCTGGTGAAGCTGACTCACACCGCCCAGCCATCAGTACGCTTTCCAGATCCATAGAAAGATTGAGGCAGTTCTATAGTTTGCCGTTACGCAGTGCAGACAGATCACAACTTAATATACCTGAAGCTACTCCACGTAGATCAGAGCGAATTACAAAAGGGAAGATACCCATTCGATACCAGCAGTAATTATAACAAATTAATGTGAATATTGTAAAAAGTATATATATATGTGTCTTTTCCTTATTGCGTCTTATAATGGACTCAGAGGCTGAGGACTGAGCCAGCCCAAAAACTGTATCTTGTAAATAGTTGCACTAAGGTGCCTTATAATGGTTTCACACGAAGCCTTGACTTACCTCTGAACATAAAACCCGTGTGGTGAGGCACTGAGTGAGGTCTGCATCCAGATGTCCTGCAGCCCACCCAGGACCCACGTTGAAGGTTTGGTGCGGGTCCTTCACAAGAATATTGTCGTTTATTTATATGAACATGTCTATTTAATATTTTGTATTTTTCTATGTTTAATGTTTTGTTTGCAACGTTTAAGAAATCCTTACCTCACGGATGGGACGAGTTAATGTTAATGTTTAATGCATAAACAAAATCTGTCTCTTTGTATTTCACAGCCTGGGAGTGCTGTCGTTTACCATGGGGGAATGTGTAGCCCTGGTACACAATACCAGGAGGATGAGTGGAGAGGTAAAGGTTAAGGGCTCCTCATGACATCACATACACTTAGACACACCCACAGGGAGTGTTCAGATTGGGTAGTGATTCAGCAGTCTAGCCTGGACCTGTGAGGAGGAAGGAGCAGAGTCTAGCTCGGGTGGCTCAGTACTGAGTCATCCCACCTGTGTGCAGTTCAGAGAAGTGGAGGCCAGTAAAGGGGAGCCAGATCACCTCAGCCTGGTCAGAGCTGTGCCCCACTGGCAGACGGACTGAGACAGCTATTGAGAGTGTGAGCAAGTCGAAGGGCATAGTGGAAGGAAATCAGAAGTGCTTTAGGATTGAAGTATCCTGCACATTGTCACCGGTCACTGGAGACCGAAGCATCACTATAGCTTCACGCATAGTGGTAAAAGAACCAGAGGCTTACTGAACCTTAGGTAACAGAAAGCAGCCCTTGAAGTGTCAGTACGTAACAGGGTCAGGTGGAATAGGAACTTTGAGCTAGGCCAAGCATAGAAGAACCTAGTTTCATCACTGGAAGGCTCCACCACAAAACTGATCGGGCAGTACAGCTTTGAAATAGCTGAAGTTTCAGGAGTGAACTACGCTTTATGCTGGTTGGACTCATCATCATTGGAAAGTAAAGGAGGCCCCTGCCTTGCTCAGCCGTTGCCTCAAAACTCATCCTCCATCAACCCCATCAGCCTCCCTGGGACCTGCCTTACCATCTTACAAGTAAAAGGTATGGAAAGACGCTGACGGTGTGAGACTGAGTTATTTAATTGCATGCCTGCACAACCCTACCATAACTACCGACCTGAGGGAAGAGTCCCACCTGTAGGGGACCCGACATCTAGCTGCCTCACCATCCCCTCAGAGATCTACAGCAGCGCTGGTACAAATTACCAGAGACTACAGGTGGCGTCACGAACTGTAAATATATCTATCCCCTGTAAATATTCCCCCAACATACGCCAGACCGCCAGGGCCACAGACCGAGCCACCGCTACCTGTGACAATCCCATAGACTTCCATGGGCTCGGCTCTGAGTACCCCATTGCCCTGGTAATCCACAATTGTGGTGGCGGGTCGACACAGATGGGTGTGTCTAAAAGTGTGAGTGAAGTGCATAGATAGCAAGCTTTTGCGATTACCTTCCTGTGCATTCTCCTGGATTTTATGTGTGTGCCTGCGTAGCTGGGCTACACAATGCCTTCAGTGTGAATGTACAATTTTCATAGTCATGAAAATACAGAAAAATCTTTAAATGAGAAGGTGTGTCCAAACTTTTGGTCTGTACTGTACATAAAGAGGACATATTTATTTAAAACCCATATATGAAAGAATGGCCAAGGACGTGATCTAAATAGTACAGTAACACCCCCCATTTGTGGGGCTGGTGTCACGCTGTGATGGTCTTCGGTAAGGGAGAAGAGCCTCAAACGGTCCCTGGAACTGGGACCCTAACTATCCCTGTCTGGGGGATACTCTTGAAGGTAGAGAGGCCTGAGTCTCTGACCTTACTATGATCCTGTTAAACCCTAATCTGTCCCCTCCTCTACCTTCTGAGGCATGGGACAGAAAAGTGAGATAAACAAGACACAAACACAAAACAGGGATAACAGAAAACCTCTATCATACAAAAGCACAAACCAACAATAGGGAGGAGGATAGGGACAGGGAGGAGGATAGGGACAGGGAGGAATAAGCTAAATGGGAGTGGGAACCAGGAGATAAACACACACATACAACAGCAAACCACAGATCATTACTATAACTCTACTCCAACCACTTAGCTTTAACACACAGCTCATGAAGAAGAATCATTCACCGGTAGAGTCACTAATACTATATATAGAGGGAGTAAGTGATAAGCAATTGCAGTTGAGAACAACTAGACTGTATGGTCTCAGCCAGCAAGGAAATAGTCCTTAACCCTCTCAGCACTGAAAAAAACCAAATCCATTTAAATTAGGGCATGAATCACACACATCTCTAAAGGTACTGCCACACTACACAATCCCGCTAGCGATCTCGTTACGTTGCATACTAATGAGATCGCTAGCGGGATCGTTTCTATATCGCTAAATGCGGCCACATTTAGCGATATAGTTAACGACGCTATCGCCGTTAGCGATCTTTTTAACGACTTTAGCGTACAAAAGTACCGCTAAATCGCTAAGAAAAGGTGCCACACAGCGATTAGATACTTACCCAGCGGGAGCGCCAGCGATGAAATAGGGTCCGGAACGATTCCAGCGACGAGCGAGATCACAGCAGGAAGCTCGTCGCTGGAAGCTGCCGCACTGAACAATATCGCTAACGGATCGCTAAATAGTGACGTTTTTTAGCGATCCCGTTAGCGATATTGTTTAGTGTGCATACCCTTAAAGAAGACCAGTGATTCATTACCTGCCCTGACAGGTCTTCCCGGGGGACATGACACCCTTGTTACAGCTGGTAATCTGTTAACAGAAGGACACAAGAGTAGATATGCACCTTGTCAAAGACACAATTCTCAACCCAACCTCCATTTTGACTACAACGGTCCATCAGGGCGTAATTCTTTATTTAGTCATATTGTAATTGTTCTCGATAAAGTTCTTGGTCCTTTGGTCAGAAAAGCAACCTCTTTTATTTAGAATTCAAACATTTTTTGTGTAAACTTAATAATATCATGCTAGAGGATAAGATAGTTTTGGCATTTTGGCATCTTTTGACGTGTCTTTGTACACATCGATTAATCATAGGACGGGTCTTACTTCTGGGCGTAAAATACTCTATGGAACGTCATATACATCTAATTCTGTTGCCTTTATATTACATTTGTTGGAGGTAGTACTTAGGGATACTTATTTTCCGTGAAAACACAGAAGTTTGAAGATCACCATAGATTTTAATGTTTGTGCACGTGTACATGTCTCTAGTATGCGTGAAAACGAACGGCGCACGTACTGGACATATGAAAGGGGTCTTATTGTGGTTTGTTATAAATCCATCCAGAAAGGGAAAGGTAATTGTCTTGGTAGAGTGTTAGAAGGACCAAGTCTGTGACTTTAGAGGAAGCCACAACTTAGTTTGCTATTGTTTATGTGGAAGTGAGATACTATCATTTCCCTTATACTGCCTCCCAGAATGGTCCTAGTTCACATTGTTTTGAAACGTTTCCTCCATCCCTGATGGACTCTAAATTACCTCCGCTCTCCCTGAGTAAGGTTCAGCATCACAATCAAGATATAAATAGATTACATAAGTAAGTCCAGCAACAAACAAATCTCTATTAGAGGCATTTCTGACAAAGAACTTGGGGATATGAATATATCCACTAGCATAAGTATGCATGCCAGTACCTAGTTGTGCCCCCCACACCGCCACCCCTGTAACACCATACGACCAACAATTATTTTTAAGATTAGAATGAAACACATACAAGAATTGGAACCCACTCCTTTGGGACCCAACCTCTAACATTTCTTCTTTAGGTTAGAAACAGACATAGGGATCGGATCCCACTCCTTTTGAACCTACCCTAAAAGAAAACACAAAACTCTTGTAAGGGATTCACTCTCTCTGGCAGCAGTTTGAGGTAGGCCCAGGCTCAAAGTTATGTGGTGCAAAAGAGGTGGATTTACTTCAATCCATAAATCTTCACGCAAAGCACAAAGAAACCGCTTTTATCCAGCAAAACTGTATAACATAAATTAACAGTCCCTCAGATGTACAGGCTCACCCGTTTACAAAGGTCTCTGCACAAATTTGCACAGGATCACAGGTTTTTCCACCTTCACTCAAAGACCATTACTGAAGCAGCTGATCTACCTTCAATAGACCTTTCAAAATCCCGGAAGTGGAGATATGGGAATGGCCAGTCCCACTCAGCTCTTGTGGCCGTTCCTAAAACCCAGACCCAAAATTAGGGTCTAAAAAAACTTCAGCAGTAACTGTGCTGGAGCTTGGTTTTTTAAGGTTCACATCACTGAGGCTAAGCCCCTTGGTGACACATATCTTCTCTCCAGTGCCTGTCCATCTGCACCCTTGCACTCTTTAATGCAGCATTTCTTTCAATTGAATAAACCAATACCACCCAGAAATGGAATGAAAAGGTTATAGGTAAGACGGGAGTCAAAAAAACTAGACGAATAAAAGAAAAACTTCAAAAAAACAACTTAAAAAGACAATAAAAATCTTCATCCTGTGACAGTATCCATTAAATGGTCATGACATTAATTTATTATCAAAGGTTTTAGGTTTATGTCCTTCGCAAGTATCCAATGACTTTAATTTGTTTCTCGATCTCAACACTTTCAGTTGAAAGCTAACCCTTCAGAGACATTTCATAATTACCAATATAGATAAAAAATGTCCCTACCCCTACACCTTCTGATACTTTTCTACACCAAAACAAATTTTTACCCCTTTTCATCAATATATCTCAATCATAAGAAAGGTCCCTAAAACCCTAAATCCAATCTTGATCTACTTGTGTGGCCCAGCTATGTCAGGCACACATAATCCAGGAGAATGCACAGGAAGGTAACCGCAAAAGCTTGATATCCATTCACGTCACTCACACTTTCAGACACACCCACTAGGGGTATAAGAGGTAGTGACACGTAGCAGTCAGCCATTCAAGCTTCCTGTCTTCGGACAGATCAGTCAGTTGATTCAAGCTTCCTGTCTTCGGACAGATCAGGCTTAGCATTCAAGCCTTGGAGGGAGAGGAGTTCAGTCAGAGTTCAGTCAGCTTCCTGTCTTAGGACAGTGCAGTTCAGTGTCAGTTCAGTCTGGACTTGGAGGATACTGAGAGCTGTTCAGTGAGCTCTGGAGAAAGCTGGCATTCACATCAAAGCTACAAGTGCTTATGTTAAGAGCGCGAGCAGGGCGAAGGGCACAGTGGAGAAGATAGATGCTAGTGCACCAGGTACCAGATTACCTGCACTAATTCACCGGACACCGGGGTCCGAAGCGTTGCTAGCGCTTCACGCCTAGTAACAAGATAACCGGAGGCTTTCTGGACCACAGGTCGCAGAAGGTAGCCCTAAGCGCTGATACGTAAACGGAGTCAGGGAGGACAGGACGGGCAAGGCCTGATCAGCCCCAACGCCTTAGTTCTCACCAACATCTGGAAATCAGAGACATAGAAGGCTCCACCACAATGTCGGCCGGGCGTTGCAGTTATTGAGTAAGCTGGAGATTGCAGAGTTAACTTCGCTTCATGCAAGTTTGGACTCACATACATATGAAGTAAAGGAGGCCTCTAACCTGCTCAGCGGTTATCCTGAATGTGCATTCTCCACCCCGACCAGCTCCCCGGGACCTGCCTGAAACACCTACAAGTAAAGGTATGGAAAGAAGCTGCATTGTGTGAGACTGTGTCATTTACTACACCCTGCATCATCACCATAGACTTCCAGGGACCCGTCTCACCTGTGGGAGACTTACCACCCAGCTGCCCCCATAACATCCCCTGTGAAGATCCTTATAGCAGCGCTGGTCCAAATGATCAGAAACCACAGGTGGTGTCACGAACTACCTATCCTTATAATCCCCTGTAAATATTCCCTATTGTATGAGCGCCCAGGCCACGGACCGGGTCCTGCTGCCAGTGACAACTCCCATAGACTTCTATGGGCTCGGTACCGAGTACCCCATAGCCCTGGAACCCACACCGCCTGGTGTGTGCGACTCATACTCATCAAGCCTCCTGATAAAGACAAAGAAATTGTCCTACATAAATTGTCCTACATACCAGGGAGGATTATTTAACCAAAGGTTACAAACTTCTCTCCGATAAAAAAAAAATATTACTCTCAAATTTTCAAAACTGTATTAATGATCATAAAAAATAAACTTATAATAAGCATATGAAGGTAGAATCATTGATAAACATGAAAAATGATTTTTACAGCTAATTTTCCCAAGACTTCAAACTTCTACCACTCACAAAAAATTCACAAAGATTTAGAAGATCCTTTGATCATCTGTCAATTTTTGTAAACCCTGAATGAACAATATGATTTAAAAAAAAAAGTTGTTTCTGTAGAATCATTATCTCTAAGACCACTCACATTATGTAGTTTAGTACCATGGGTTAGTGGGGACCCTGAGACAGCACAGGAGTGAAGGGACAGAGGCTGCATGTAGGCCACTCCTGGGAGCACAGGTGAAGAAATACTGGGATTGTGAGGCTGAGGCACTATACTATGTGTGTGTGATCTGATTTTTCAAGATGTAACCACAAAGCTTCAACATCTTGGCACTACAGAAGATAGAAAAGCCAAACGTAATACTTGCTAATACATGAATATTTGTTCCATTGTTTGATCAGTAAACTACAGTTTATTTTTCGATCCTACAGAGAAGGAATTGGAGTCTAGCGCCCAAAAATCAATCTGAAAGTCAGTATGTTCAAAAATTACACAATGCTTTATTAATCAATACAAATAACAAAGACAATTTAAAATAATTCAGTAGCACAGATCATTAGATGGTGCTATGCTCCAATTTCTTCTCTGTAGGATCAAAATATGATGGGAGTTGTCCTTTTGTCCAGATTGTATTTTGGCATCTTGCACAAGTTTTGCATGTATTGTTATCTCCAAAAATGTTGGATTGTGTTAAATATACAGTTTTTGTATACTGAAGTGGCTCCTTCCGGACTAAACTATCAGTTCCTTGTTTGCTGTGTAAAGGTTCCTTGGATGCAGTAAACAGCAGGAGGCAGAGAAGGGGTTAACAGGAATTTACTCAGGCATTTAATGAATAGGAATTCAAAGAAAACCTCCATGCAGGGAGGTGATTAGGCAAATGATGAGCAGCACAATAACCGTAACAACAAGGGGAAAAGTGAAGGTAAAGACTTATCCATTGTGGCTCTGGTTGGGGCAGTGGCTGGAACAGCTCCTGACAGCGTCGCAATCCGTGAACAAAGTCTCTGGCTCTGCTGTGTAGAAAAGAGATGCACTGTCTCCTGACCGTGCTGAAGTATCCGGGTCCGTTGGTCTGGAGTCCGTTGATCTTAAGTCCATTGGAGCGTGGGTACAGTTCCTTTCGCTGGTTCCTCACGGAGAACGCGGTACACTGGGAGCACAACGCCGTACAGGCGCAAGGGTGACAAGGCCCCGCACAATATCACCCAGTTCAGAGGGAGACGGTACGTCTGCTGCACTGCACGTACAGGGTCTGGTTCATGGGGGGACACTCGGTAAAGGGTATGTGAGTCGGACAGTCTCTAAAGGGCTGGTGTCAGTGGCGGTAATTGAGAAGAGGGAGTCAACCTTCTTCCTGCTCTGTAGTCGCCTTCCCGCCAAGTCTCCCTCTTTCCTGCACTCAGCTCCTTTTTATGTCCCCCACGCCCCCTTCTGTCAGGTGATCAGGCTTTCCCCACACAGACAAGTCTTCCCCCTGCAACAGTGATGACGGCCCTGATAGTTCCGGCCCCAGAGCGTCCCTTGAACCAGCAGCACTGCTCCTGTTCATCTCCTTACAGCTGTATAATCCAAAGAACACCGTGCACCGGATGTGGATAGGGAGGAAACAACCCAGACTGGTGAAGCAATGAAATAAAAGTATACTATGTGTAATAACAAATAGCAAAACATGCAATAAAAAATATATTCTTTATTCAGCAATTGTGCACAAACATAATATAAAATACAATATTTAAAACACCAAGGACGTCTGATAACTGACCCAGATACACAAGGGCTCTAATTAATAAACCAGGAGATAAATGCAATATATAAAATAACTGCTAATCCCAAATAATGTGTGCAAATAAAACAAAGAATTACTCAAAAATTGCACAGAAACTACAAAAATTACAAAAATTACCAAAAGTGCTAATAACTAAACAATAAAAAGAAATATGTGTAGTATATAGTGACCAATTGGCTTGCATACGATGCTGCAACATATAAAAGGTGCATATACTAGTACATATAAGTAGTGTATGAACACTATAAACACATAAGCTTATGGTGAAGAATCAACATAATGATAAAACAAGGGAGTATGCAGAGAGAATATAAACAGACCAACTACCTGGGAGCCTCTGGGCGATACAGACAGCCTGGGAGAACGCGCCCCGACGCGCGTTTCGGAAAGTATTTCCTTCGTCAGTATTTCCTTCCCTGACGAAGGAAATACTTTCCGAAACGCACGTCGGGGCGCGTTCTCCCAGGCTGTCTGTATCGCCCAGAGGCTCCCAGGTAGTTGGTCTGTTTATATTCTCTCTGCATACTCCCTTGTTTTATCATTATGTTGATTCTTCACCATAAGCTTATGTGTTTATAGTGTTCATACACTACTTATATGCACTAGTATATGCACCTTTTATATGTTGCAGCATCGTATGCAAGCCAATTGGTCACTATATTCGACACATATTTCTTTTTATTGTTTAGTTATTAGCACTTTTGGTAATTTTTGTAATTTTTGTAGTTTCTGTGCAATTTTTGAGTAATTCTTTGTTTTATTTGCACACATTATTTGGGATTAGCAGTTATTTTATATATTGCGTTTATCTCCTGGTTTATTACTGGGTCAGTTATCAGACGTCCTTGGTGTTTTAAATATTGTATTTTATATTATGTTTATGCACAATTGCTGAATAAAGAATATATTTTTTATTGCATGTTTTGCTATTTTTTATTACACATAGTATACTTTTATTTCATTGCTTCACCAGTCTGGGTTGTTTCCTCCCCTATCCACATCCGGTGCACGGTGTTCTTTGATATCTATCCGGGTGGTTTGCCATCCATTATTCAGGTTCTGTGGGATCATTTTATTCTTTATACATATCCTTTAATAATATTATGGGTATATAGTTATTTATGTGAATTCCAACAATTCCTGTTTTACAGCTGTATAATCCAGAAAAATGCAGTGTAGATGAAAGAACTAACAAAAGAACGTGGTTGCACACACAAAGACCAAAAGACCCCTTTCACCGGTGTTAAGCTTCGCCTCAGAACATCTCCACCTGTGTGACCCTTACATCAAAAGTTGTAGTAGTTGGCAGTATTATGAGTCCTGCAAGGAGTTAATGAAGATGACGAGCTGTGGCGCACTGGCTATGGTGAACGATCACATGTGCTCAAAGGCGTACTGTGTCTCATTGAAGAGAAAAAGTTAGGCACATCGTGTGAGGTGATGGCATGTAATGGCCCGAAATTTAGCCCAGCTTGTCAACGTAGCCGGCAGTAAGACATTGCAATCTGTGAAGAAAAGCCAGATCACTGTAAGAGGTCCACTAGAAGATAAAGACCCAATTCCCTGAGAAGTGATGAGAGAACACAGGTGGCGTTACTGTGGGTGGTGAAAAGACAGATTGAACAGGACAATCAGGATAGATAAATGATTGGCCTGTTAGGGAAGAGCCTTGCCTGGGCCACATCAATAAATACTGTGCACTTCTAACCCTTATAGGCATATTTGTGGCTAGTATTTAGTTCAGGAGACCCATAGTTTATCTGGAAATTGCAGTTTAGGAGCTAAAGAGTTGGCACCCAGTATCAAAATTTTCTGATTGGCCTTTAAAACCAAGTCACACCGAGATGATGGGGAATGGGTCCCACTTGGAATATGTTAGTGGAGATGATGGTGAGGAGAAGGTGAAGCTGGGAATTGAAATGATGCTGGGGAGGAGGTGAAGCTATGAGGAGAGATGGTGGTGAGAATCTGAAGCTGTAAGGAGAGATCATGGTGGAGAGGAAGTAAATCTCAGAGAGGAGATAATGGTGAGGAGGTGAAGCTGTGAGTGGAGATGATGGTGGAGAAGAGAAGAGTTGAAGCTGAGAGAGACGTTGATGACGGGGTGGAAGTAAAGCTCAGAGAGGAGATAATGGTGAGGAGGTGAATATTTCTGGGGAGATGAGATTTGGGAGGAGGTGAAGCTGTGAGGGGGATGATGGCGGGAGGAGAAGAAGCTGAGAGGGGAGATGATGGTGGGAGGAGGTGAGGCTGTGAGATGAGATGAGGTTGGGAGAAGGTGAAGCTGTGAGGGGAATGATGGTGGGGAGGAGGTGAGGCTGTGAGATGAGATGATGATGGGAGAAGGTGACGTTGTGAGGGGAGATGATGGTGGGTAGGGGAGAAGTTATGAGTAGAGATGATAGAGGATAAAGGATGAAGCTGTGAGGGGAAACAATGTTGGGGTGGCAGTGAATCTGATATGCACCCAACTATTTATGAAGGTGCTGCCAAAACTACTGGGGGGCATAGTATCAATATATATTCTTTGCGGTAGCCTGCTCCTACTTTACTTTTTTATCTCCACCCACTTGTTGATCCTTATTAATGTTTGAGTATTTTACCCTCCCCTCGAGAAGAGAGCAGACTGAGGACTACTGTTATTCAGATATTCTTTTACCTTACCCGCATTCCTTTCCCACTTTCCATGTTTCCAATTATAGAGAGATATTGGTTTATTCTGTCCCTTCTTTATTCACCTTTATTTCCTCCCCCACCTGTTTGTGATTGGAGGCACATTGTGTGCTTACCTGGAGGGTTTACCTGGCCGTCATTAGAGTTTTTGCCATGGCTGCTTCTGATGAGTCAATTTTGGAGGTCCTGAATGAGGGGCTGCATGTTAAGAGTGAGGGTTGTCTTAGCCACTTCCTGTCCGACCTTGTTCCTTTGTTCTCCACTTATGGTGCTTTCCTTATGGTATCTCATACCAAGGGTTCGAGATGCCAGCAGACCATGCAGCATACCCACTCCCTCTCACATCTCAGCCCCAGACCTTTCCGCTTGGGTTCTCCAACTGGGTTTCAGTGGTGAGACCACAGTGTTAGAAATTCTTCTTCTGCATCCATGGGTAGGCTGAGAGGCTCCTGCGCTGCAGCTCTGCTGCTTCCTCCTTCACGTCCTATTTTCATGGTCAGGGAGACTCGTTGTTCTGGTAGAATCAGAAATTGAATCTGCCTTTTGTCTTATTCTCATCCACCCTGAATGTTATCACCTTTTGGGTTGCCATTTTGAAGGATTTTTTATACTTGGATACTTGTCATTGGTTATTCCATATTCTGCCAGTATTTCGAGCTGTTCAGTTCTTTCCTAGAATGGTTCGTGAAATTGAAACTGGTTGTAAGTCAACAAATCCTTACCTCCACGACTTCCTTTCTGTCATATTGCCTTGTGTTAGTAAATGTAAACTTGCCATACTCTCGTAATTCAAAGGTATGATATTTTATTTGTGAAAGCAATCCAGATAAGTCGACCTTCATCAGTCAGTAACACTGTTTGTACGAATAAAATATAATTCCTTTGAATCTGTGAGTCCTCGCGGGCAGGGTCCTCTCTCCTTCTGTACTTGTGTGTCCCTTGTCTAGCACATGTTTATTGTACCTGTCTATATTTCCCCTTTTCACATGTAAAGAGCCATGGAATAAATGGCGCTATATAAATGTATAATAATAATAATAATAATTACAAGCGAATGCCAAGTTTATGGTTACTAAGTGTGTCACTTACCCTTGAGAGATCTGGGGTTAAAAGATCACTACGTATTGTGAATTGCAGATCTTCCATTTAGCCTATGTGTTTGTGTCGCATATTAAATGGATTTGATTTTCTTTGGTGCTGAAGAGGTTAATTACCCTTTCTATGCTGGTATGAAACTTGCCCCTCCATTTCAGCTGCTTCTGATCTGGTCATTACCTGGTCAAACCTTCTCTGCCTTGATAGTGAAAGCCTTGTTTTCTAGCTCCTTGGAGTCACTGTGCTGAATTGGAGATCGTTGTTGATGCTGGAGATTGTTGTGTGCTGTTTTTGGGTGTATGCTTTCCTCATTGTCCTATTCCCATTTGGTTGGTACATTCCTATCCTTCCCTATATACAGTGGGTACGGAAAGTATTCAGACCCCTTTAAATTTTTCATTCTTTGTTTCATTGCAGCCATTTGGTAAATTCAAAAAAAAGTTCATTTTTTTCCTCATTAATGTACACTCTGCACCCCATCTTGACTGATAAAAACAGAAATGTAGAATTTTTTGCAAATTTATTAAAAAAGAAAAACTGAAATCTCACATGGTCATAAGTATTCAGACCCTTTGCTCAGACACTCATATTTACGTCACATGCTGTCCATTTCCTTGTGATCCTCCTTGAGATGTTCTACTCCTTCATTGGAGTCCAGCTGTGTTTAATTAAACTGATAGGACTTGATTTGTAAAGGCACACACCTGTCTATATAAGACCTCACAGCTCACAGTGCATGTCAGACTAAATGAGAATCATGAGGTCAAAGGAACTGGCCAAGGAGCTCAGAGACAGAATTGTGGCAAGGCACAGATCAGGCCAAGGTTACAAAAGAATTTCTGCCGTACTCAAGGTTCCTAAGAGCACAGTGGCCTCCATAATCCTTAAATGGAAGAGGTTTGGGACCACCAGAAGTCTTCCTAGACCTGGCCGTCCAGCCAAACTGAGCAATCGTGGGAGAAGAGCCTTGGTGAGAGAGGTAAAGAAGAACCCCAAGATCACTGGGGCTGAGCTCCACAGATGCAGTAGGAGATGGGAGAAAGTTCCACAAAGTCACCTATCACTGCAGCCCTCCACCAGTCAGGCCTTTATGGCAGAGTGGCCTGATGGAAGCCTCTACTCAGTGCCAGACATATGAAAGCCCGTGTAGAGCTTGCTAAAAACCACATGAAGGACTCCCAGACTATGAGAAATAAGATTCTCTGGTCTGATGAGACAAAGATAGAACTTTTGGTGATAATTCTAAGTGGTATGTGTGGAGAAAACCAGGCACTGCTCATCACCTGCCCAATACAATCCCAACAGTGGAACATGGTGGTGGCAGCATCATGCTATGGGGGTGTTTTTCAGCTGCAAGGACAGGACGACTGGTTTCAATTGAAGTAAACATGAATGCAGCCAAGTACAGAGATATCTTGGATGAAAACCTCTTCCAGAGTGCTCTGGAGCTCAGACTTGGCCGAAGGTTCACCTTCCAACAAGACAATGACCCCAAGCACACAGCTAAAATATCAAAGGAGTGGCTTCAGAACAACTCTGTGACCATTCCTGACTGACCCAGCCAGAGCCCTGACCTAAACCCAACTGAGCATCTCTGGAGAGACCGGAAAATGGCTGTCCACCAACGTTCACCATCCAACCTGACGGAACAGGAGAGGATCAGCAAGGAAGAATGGCAGGGGATCCCCAAATCCAGGTGCGAAAAACTTGTTGCATCATTCTCAAGAAGACTCATGGCTGTACTAGCTCAAAAGGTGGTTATCCTCAATACTGAGCAAAAGGGTCTGAATACTTATGACCATGTGATAGTTCAGTTTTTCTTTTTTAATAAATTTGCAAAAATTTCTACATTTTTTTTTTTTTCAGTAAAGATGGGGTGCAGAGTGTACATTAATGAAGAAAAATTTTTTTTGCATTTACCAAATGGCTGCAATGAAACAAAGAGTAAAAAATTTAAAGGGGTCTGAATACTTTCCGAACCCACTGTACCTCTTAACCTTTGGTGATTGTTTGTATGTTTCTTGCTTTCTCTTATCCCTGCTTTGTCTTTGTATCTTCTTTATGTTACATTCCTGTCCCATACCTCATGGGGTGGGAGAGGGGACAGCTTCTTCAGGGGAAGACATAGGGCAATGGAAGGGGCTCCTTTTCTAAATGTGCAATCACCAATGGAGTGTTACATGCGGTGATGTTGGCGTTTCCGGTCGCCGGGTTGGAAGCCACGGAGTTGGGGTGCCAAGTCACAAAATTCCACCTCCCATTAACGCATCAGTCAGGAGGAAGGGAAGGACGATGGCGTGAGGAGCATTGACATGACAACCACATGCCGGCCAGGCACATCAGAGGCGCACACCACATGAAGGAGAGTGCACAGTAGAGGTGCGCGCTACATTAGGATGTGATGTGGGCGCGCACCATTACTGCAGGTTTTATCCGATGCATCTTTGCTGCTTTATCTATACAGTGATCCTAGGAATATTTTTGATTGCATTCACTTAATAAAGTTGTGCTATTTGAATACATACAGTGGGGGAAATAATTATTTGATCCCTTGCTGATTTTGTAAGTTTGCCCACTGACAAAGACACGAACAGTCTATAATTTTAAGGGAAGGTTAATTTTAACACTGAGAGATAGAATATCAAAAATAAAATCCAGAAAATCACATTGTATAAATTATATACAGTACAGACCAAAAGTTTGGACACACCTTCTCATTCAAAGATTTTTCTGTATTTTCATGGCTATGAAAATTGTACATTCACACTGAAGGCATCAAAACTATGAATTATCACATGTGGAATTATACATTACACTTTACAAAAAAGTGTGAAACAACTGAAAATATGTCTTATATTCTAGGTTCTTCAAAGTAGCCACCTTTTGCTTTGATTACTGCTTTGCACTCAGAAAAGGTGAACGGATGGACTCTACATGCCTGGTTCCCACCGTGAAGCATGGAGGAGGTGGTATGATGGTGTGGGGGTGCTTTACTGGTGACACTGTTGAGGATTTATTCAAAATTGAAGGCATAGTGAACCAGCATGGCTACCACAGCATCTTGCAGCGGCATGCTATTCCATCCGGTTTGCGTTTAGTTGGACCATCATTTATTTTTCAACAGGACAATGACCCCAAACACCTCCAGGCTGTGTAAGGGCTATTTGACCAAGAAGGAGAGTGTTGGGGTGCTACGCCAGATGACCTGGCCTCCACAGTCATCAGACCTGAACCCAATCCAGATGGTTTGAGGTGAGCTGGACCGCCCACCGCTTCAATTTTGAATAAATCCCCAACAGTGTCACCAGCAAAGCTCCCCACACCATCACACCACCTCCTCCATGCTTCACGGTGGGAACCAGGCATGTAGAGTCCATCCGTTCACCTTTTCTGCGTGCAAAGCAGTAATCAAAGCAAAAGGTGAAGACCCTAGAATATAAGACATATTTTCAGTGGTTTCACACTTTTTTGTAAAGTGTAATGTATAATTCCACATGTGTTAATTCATAGTTTTGATGCCTTCAGTGTGATTCTACAATTTTCATAGTCATGAAAATACAGAAAAATCTTTGAATGAGAAGGTGTGTCCAAACTTTTGGTCTGTACTGTACATTTATTTGCATTTTGCAGTGAGAAATAAGTATTTGATCCCCTACCAACCATTAAGAGTTCTGGCTCCTACAGACCAGTTAGACTCCTAATCAACCCGTTACCTGCATTACAGACAGCTGTCTGACATAGTCACCTCTATAAAAGACTCCTGTCCACAGACTCAATGAATCAGTCAGACTCTAACCTCTACAACATGGGCAAAACCAAAGAGCTTTATAAGGATGTCAGGGACAAGATCATAGACCTACAAAACCATAAGTAAGACGCTGGGTGAGGAGACAACTGTTGGTGCAATAGTAAGAAAATGGAAGAAACACAAAATGACTGTCAATCGACATCAATCTGGGACACCATGCAAAATCTCACCTCGTGGGGTATCCTTGATCATGAGGAAGGTGAGAGATCAGCCTGAAACTACACTGGGGGAACTTGTTAATACATCTGTGACATGGTCTCCCGCTACCTACCCACACGCAACCTTCGATCCTCTCAAGATCTCCTTCTCGACTCCCCCCTCATCTCTTCTTCCCACAACCGCATACAAGACTTCTCCCGTGCTTCCCCCATACTCTGGAACTCCCTGCCGCAAAACATCAGACTTTCACCAACAATGGAAACCTTCAAGAAGAACCTGAAAACCCACCTGTTCCGACAAGTCTACAACCTGCAATGATCCTCAGTGTACTGAACCATCGTACGACCAGCTCTACACTTTCCTAGTGTATTCTCACCCATCCCTGCAGTCTGTGAGCCCTCGCGGGCAGGGTCCTCTCTCCTTCTGTACTTGTATGTGCCTTGTCCAGCACATGTTTATTGTACTTGTCTATATTTTCCCTTTTCATATGTAAAGCGCCATGGAATAAATGGCGCTATATAAATGTGTAATAATAATAATAATAATAATAATAATCTCAAGGCAGCTGGGACCACAGTCACCAAGAAAAACACTGGTAACACATTACACCGTAAAGGTTTACAATCCTGCGGTGCCCGCAAGGTTCCCCTGCTCAAGAAGGCCCATGTGCAGCCCGTCTGAAGTTTCCCAATGACACCTGGATGATTCTGTGAGTGATTGGAGAAGGTGCTGTGGTCAGATGAGACAAACATTGAGGTCTTTGGCTTTAACTCAACTTGCCGTGTTTGGAGGAAGAGAAATGCTGGCTACGACTCAAAGAACACCATCCCCACTGTCAAGCATGGAGGAGGAAACATTATGTTTTGGGGGTGTTTTCTGCTAAGGGCACAGGACTACTTCACCGCATCAATGGGAGAATGGATGGAGCCATGTACCGTAAAATCCTGAGTGACAACCTCCTTCCCTCCGCCAGGACATTAAAATGGGTCATGGCTGGGTCTTCCAGCAAGACAATGACCCAAAAGAAACAGCCAAGGCAACAAAGGAGCGGCTCAAAAAGAAGCACATTAAGGTCATGGAGTGGCCTAGCCGGTCTCCAGACCTTCATCCCATAGAAAACTTATGGAGGAGGTGAAGCTCCGAGTTACCAAGCGACAGCCTCAAAATTACTGATTTAGAGATGATCTGCAAAGAGGAGTGGAGCAAAATTCCTCCTGACATCAAACCTCATCATCAACTACAAGAAATGTCTGACTGCTGTGCTGCCAACAAGGGTTTTACCACCAAGTATTAAGTCTTGTTTGCTAGAGGGATCAAATACTTATTTCTCACTGCAAATAAATGTATATAATTTATACAATGTGATTCTCTGGATTTTATTTTTGATATTCTATCTCTCAATGTTAAAATGATCCTACCCCAGACGTCCTCCACAGATGGATTTGTTAGCGCTATATAAAAATAAAGATTATTATTTGTGAGAATCACCCGTGTGTGTAACCCATTGCCTGATCCACCTCTTATTGTGACATATCCTGGTTTACGAAAACGCAGAAATGAGCGCTGCGTCATCAGTTACAGGTCTGATCTATGACGTTGCAAACTGAAGTACAATGTTGTTTTGTTATTCTTTTCTTCATTATTCTCTGCACCTGCTGACTGTAATGATGGTCTTATGTATGGAGGGATTGTATGGTGTCCGGGGATGAGAACAGAGGATCGGGAAGTTTTACTTGTTTGTTTTTTGTTGCATTGTTAAAGCAAAACCTTAATAAAAAGTTATTTGATTCTCCCCCAAAAACTCCTCCAATTTAAAAAATGATTGTTAGAAAAATCTTTACAAATGTAAGCAACTGATTAAATCCTGCACGCCCCCTCCAAAACAATACACCGCTCAGTAGTGCCACCTACTGTACAGATACTGTATCTGTCCTGCTCGGTGAATACGACGCTCGGTACACAAATCTTCGGCATTTTGGAGATGTCTCTGCGGCTCCTTCTGCTCCATGTGGCGCTCTTACTACAAGTCGGGAACTGTCAATGTGAGTGACCTCCATGGGTTTGGCCCTGTAGTTACTGTCGTCCTCGGCTTCTTTGCTGTCTGTTCTCTGCTATTTTTGCCGTGTACATAGTGTATGTAGCAGAGCTGAACATTTCTTTCACCTGTTGGCTCGGATCACATCTCTTCCACTTATATAACGTTATGAATTCACAGTGTAATAACAAGTTAGCGTTTACTTTTCTATTTTTTTCGGTTTTTGAAGCTTTTGGAATCGCTCAGGCTACATTCACACCATGAGTTTTTGGTGAGTTTAGTTTTGAAAAAAATGCAAGTAACTTTTTTTATTTGGGTTCTGAAATGGAGCAGAAAATCTGCAACATCAAAAACTCACCAAAAGCTCGTAGCCTTGATACTGCTCCTTTTTTATAAATGCATTTTATCCTATTTTTTTGTGCCTTTTACTGCAAAAATAATGTTGAATCTGTTTTATGACACAAATTTGAGTCATTTGCACCTTGGATGCCTGTTTGTTAGGCAATCCGCGCATGTGTTGTGACTGTCGAGACTTGCAGCCGTGGGAATTCGAAAACAATTTTCGAGCAGGCCGAAGACACTCAGCACCGGAGCATGCTCAGATAACACCTTATCCCAGCCCATTTGCTCATCACTGTGAAATAACTGCAAATTTCTGTTCATATTGTAAAATGGAGCAATGTTTTTCACGAGTCCATCAAATCAAATTAGTAAGATGATGGAAAGACCCATTCTTAGTTCCTCTCCTGTTTCCAAACCCATTTCGTTACTTAATTCAATTCTATTGATAGTTCTCGGAATGAGCTCACTGACAGATCTCTGATAACTCATCCGGTAGACTCCTGTGTATGGAGGCAGTGGAAGCAATATGGGTCACCATTTTTTTTTAACGAAGCCCAATTGCAAAAATGATTTTTAGCCAATAAAAAAACCTCCAGTCTCTCCTAGTGATGACAGTGTGTAACTGCGTGTGTTGTGCTGATGCATGAGAGATCAGTGGAAATGTCTCTGTTGTTCCTGTTGCTTGATGTGTCCCTTTTACTACAGGTCGGGCCCTGCCAGGGTGATTAAGCTCCACGTAATGAAAATTAACTCTGTAGTTTCTGCCTCTCTGTTTGATCCCTTCTCCATGTTCTCTACTATTTTTGCTATTTTCTGTATCTACTGAATGATCTATTGGCTCAGATCCCATCTGCCAGTTCCAGAAATTTACTACTTCACGATATATTAATGCATTTAGCATTTACTTTCAAGGTTTTGGCTTTTCGAGCTCTGTATTTCGTCACTCATAGAAAATGCCTTTCCGATATCAATACTCATCAGATATCAATATAAACATCAGACAAAAGGCACTGCGATGGGCTCGACGGTAGCCCCCACTTATGCTAACCTTTTTATGGGGGTTTTAGAAACTTTTTTTATAACTGATAAGTGGTCTGAACAAATAGAGATTTATAGATGATTTATTTTTTATTTGGAACAACACTAACAAAGATATTGATCATTTTATTACACAAATAACAATAACTGGGGTCTATCCTTTACTCCTACATATGATCCGCACAGTATTCACTTCTGGATTTTACTATTTTTTTTAAAAGATCGTACAATTTTAACTAAAACTTTTTTTTTACAGAAGTGGATACTAATAGCTATATAATCCACTACAGAAGTGGCCATTATGTTGAATGGCTCAATAATATACCCGGCAACCAATTTTATAGAATCAGATAAAACTACCTTGGAGAGTGATTTTAGAGAACAAGCTGCTCTGTTGCTGGAGAGATTTTCCTCCCAAAATTATCCAGGTGGACTTATCAGAAGGTCATTTAATATTTCGCGAGCCGCTTATCAAAATTCACTACTAATGAAAAAAGAAAACTAAAAATGTATCAGAGAATCACACAATATAATTCCCGAAATAAGGAAATTGGGATCATCTTATTGGATCATCCTATCCTGGGCCACTCTTTACCCAGGAATCCAGGTATTACATTTCGGAGAACCCTTACCATAAAAATTATTTTGGCACCAATCCGCCTTAGATCCTCCACCAAGTCCGTGAAAATGACACCTAATATGATCAAAGCAGGGATATATAAATGCGGTTCTAGAAACTGTCTATTAATCATGGTTCTTTTAATTTCTCCTCTTCTCCGACCAAAGAGAAATCTCCTATTAAGCAGTTTCCCAATTGTCTTACTGATTACGTTATTTATTTGATAGAGTGTAATTGTGGGAAGCGATAGATAGGTGGAACCGCACAACCCATACATTTAAGACTCCGTTCACATAGGCATAATATACCTGTAAGGGTTTTCTCCTTCATGGTCTCTCGAAACATTTTGTCACTGCACATGATAAAAATGACAATGAACTTAAAATCAGCACTATTGAGCGTTTTCCTTTAACCACCACAAATAGGATACAGAAATTAAATCGTAAAGAAATATATTGGATTTATAGAATAAATACGTTAAGACCACATGGCCTGAATGAGATAACCGAGGTTTTTCATGTCATAATATTTATGGATAAATTTATTCTATTAATCTGTTTATAACAAATGATTTAAGATCTAGAAATATTTATTTTTTTCCTTCTAATCAATTCATTGTTATATTCAGACAGAGCCATTGACGCTGTGTACTGATATCCGACTGAACAATCTGTGCAATTACTGCTATATTTTTTCGGTTCTATGTGTCAGCAGTTTATATTTTTTTTTATACGAGTATATCCCCTTTTTTAAGTCAGGTAAAGCATGCTCAGATGGCTGCTATGAGACCTGTCGATGTCCTTCTTTTTCTTTTGTTGTTTTTGACATTCTACTTCTCGGCTTCATTTGCTCGTCATTCTTTCAACCACACTGAATCTCCTGTGACGTTCTATTATCCTGATAACCTACGCATCGTTATCTTATCCGGAGAACTGACCACTAAATGAAAAACATTGATCCTCTTTTTCACGGCTTCACATTTTCCCTTGCACCGAATGGAGACTTTTTAACCACACTTAAAGGTCCGAAGTTTCATATGCACCTTGATGAATTGGATCATTTATTCACTATTTATTTCATTTTAATTTTTTTTTAAAATTTTATCAGGCATTTAGAGCGATTGAATGTCTTTATTTGGGGATTGATCCTTCGGCTACTTTTGACCAGTTTCCTTGCGGCTCTTTATATGCAGTGTATGTATATCTGTGGCTCCACGCGCTCAATTGAACCGAATGCAGGATTTCTAACAATGTCAATATGCTCATATTCCGTGTTGCAATCCAATGAACTTAACCGTCCAAGCAGCTTTTGGTTCATTTGATCTTATAAGTAAACTATCAATTTACAAACTTATCTGACATCTCAATTAATTTCCTCTCTATAAAAGATGTAAGAATGAAGGTGGAGTTTCTCCGTGAGCGCGTTGACCCTTCTTCTTTCTTTGGACCCCTTGCTTGCGGCTCTGCTCCGTGCGGTTGGACTGAATGTAGTCTTTCTAATTAATCTACTCAGATCTCACATGAATACCATTTTTAATCTGAGTATTCATATCGCCGTAATCATGAATTGAAATAGATAAACGAATTTATCAGGGCAAGTTGATGAACGCTTCTAACAATGTATTTTTTTTAACTGACTTTATTGTCCTTGATGAACAGCCAGCTACACGTTCTGTATACTAATTTTCATTGACTTTATTGTCCTTGATGAACAGCCAGCTACACGTTCTGTATACAAATTTTAATCGACTTTCTAATAATTTTTTAATAACATTTTTATCTAACACATGTTTATATAATAATTTTATTAGAAAAACACCTCTTGACACAATTTTAAAAAACATATATCGTCTAATAATATATTTTAATTTTTATTTTAACCAATAAAATTTGTATATTTCTTTTTAGATTGGTTTAGTTTCAACTGAAAACTCCTCAGTCAGTTTGGCTTTGGGTGTAACTACGTCAGGAGAAGGCTACAGCGTATGGTCTTCATTTCTGAGAGGGCGGGTCCTCGTCCGGTTTTTTTTCATATGATGTTCCTTTTCTTGTTACCTTTGTCCCTTTTCTATATAATTTTTTGTTCATCTTTCCACTATAAAAACAAGAAAAAGAAAATAATATAAATATCATGTATCGGTTTAACATATTTTTGCAGTTTACTCATGAATATCTCATGTGCCTTATTTGTGAACTCTGACATCGTCTGTCAGGTGATCATATTGGCGGCTGGAATTTGAATCACGTCTATTTAAATCTTCTGTAATGTCTGTATTCCTACATTTGTGGTATTTTCCTGATGAAGACGTCTGAGAACTTTCTCCTATTTTTGGCACATTTTGCTTCAAAATACAGGTGCAGGAGCTGAGCCCAAAGAAGTGTCGGCTGTGTTATACAGCTGGCACCTGCCTCTAATAGTATTTGCACACAATCTCTTAATTTCATATGGAATCCACCTGAAAGAAAAATGGCAGCGAAAATAAAACTAAGGCACAGGAATGTCAAAACGCCATGTTCCAGCCTGTGTCACTTCTTTTCATTGCTTCAGGGTTTGGAAGCCCCAGAGAAGTTAAAGAAGCACCATGTTCATTTTTCGGGTGGCTTCATTTGGAAGCCTCCCGCTTTCTCTTGTACAAGAGACAGGGAAAAAAAGACTGAAAAACCGCGGATGGCTTTTCCTTGAATCAGCTTTGTGAAAATTCTGGCAGGTCCATCGTCAGATTAGAAACGTTGCGTGCATATATCCAAAGACTATGTTTACTTAAAGTTTTTTTTAAAGAGATTTTGGGACAGATCAGATCCAATACCCTCCTCAAAAAAACACTTTAAAAACTCTTGGAAAAATCTTTTAATTTTATGTTTTTGAAAACCTTTATTGTTTGTATAAATGGGTGGCAAAAAAAAGAGAGTACACACACGTATTAAAAAAAAGAATACATAACCCAAAAAGCATTCTAAATAAGATGACTATAACTGCAAGACAAGAGCCAGGAAAGAAAGTGATGTGAAGAATATCAGTAATCACCCCAATCAATGTATATGATCAAAATTGTAAGAGATACTAGCACTGGGAGGAATTGGAAGTCAGTGACTCGCACCACAATTGTGGATACCAGGGCTATGGGGTACTCGGAGCCGAGCCCATTGATTTCTATGGGAGATGTCACTGGCAGCGGGACTCGGTCCGTGGCCCTGGCGGTCATGCAATGGGGGATATTTACAGGGGATTATTAGGATAGGTAGTTCGTGACGCCACCTGTGGTATCTGATCAATTGGACCAGCGCTGCTATAAGGATCTTCACAGGGGATGTTATGGGGCAGCTGGGTGGTAAGTCTCCACAGGTGAGACTGGTCCCTGGAAGTCTATGGTGATGATGCAGGGTGTAGTTAAGAATTCAGTCACACACAATGCAGCTTCTTTTCATACCTTTACTGGTAGATGGTTCAAGCAGGTCCCGGGGAGCTGGTCGGGGTGGAGAATGCACATTCGGGATACCGCTGAGCAGGTTAGAGGCCTCCTTTACTTCAAATGTATGTGAGTCCAAACTTGCATGAAGCGAAGTTAACTCTGCAATCTCCAGCTTTCTCAATAGCTGCAAAGCCCGGCCGACATTGTGGTGGAGCCTTCTATGTCTCTGACTATCAGATGTTGAAAAGAACAAAGTCCCTCTATGCAGGGCCCTGCTAAAAGTCCTTGTTCTCCCTGACTCCGTTTACGTATTGGCGCTTAGGGCTGCTCTCTGCGACATGTAGTCCAGATAGCCTCCGGTTATCTTGTTACTAAGCTTGAAACTCTAGCAACGCTTCGGACCCCGGTGTCCGGTGAATTAGTGCAGATAATTTGGTACCTGAAGCACTTCTCTCTGTCTTCTCCACTGCGCCCTTCGCCCTGCTCTCGCTCTTATCATAAGCACTTGTAGCTTTGATGGAAATGTCAGCTTTCTCCAGAGCTCGCTGAGCAGCTCTCAGTATCCTCCTTGTTTCAGCTTCTGTTGAGGTACTGATTAAGGGTAGCTCTGACTAGGCTAGGATGATTCACTTCACCCGTACTAGCCTCCACTTCCTTGTCAGGTGAGCTACGCTAGCTCTGCGAGGATTCAGTCCTCTCTCCTCTCCCTCCAAGTCCAGATGGACTGACACTGAACTGCACTGTCCTAAGACAGGAATCTGACTGCTCTGAGCTCTTCTCAGACAGGAAACTTGAATGAGCTCTGCTACGTGTCACTACCTCCTATACCCCTGGTGGGTGTGTCTGAAAGTGTGAGTGACGTGAATGGATAGCAAGCTTTTGCGGTTACCTTCCTGTGCATTTTCCTGGATTCTTTGTGTGCCTGACATAGCTGGGCCACACATCAGTAACATTGGAAGTCAGGCCTATAGTTAGTATTCAATGTATAGATACTATATTGCACATGCCCTATATAAAGTATTTACAGTCCATCACCTCTTGGCATATAGAATGCATAGATGTATAAAGGTAAACAAAAATTTCTGTAAAAATTTGGGGTATGATTCATACTTGGATCAAGACAGGTCCTGCAGTTAGGGTGGACCTCACCCCGACGCGCGTTTCGGTGCGTCCTTCATCAGGGTATGGCATCAAATTCCAGATGGATGTCACCGCCAATGAGAGGAGTCAGGTGGATGCTGATGCATGTAACCTCAGGAAAACCCCAGAAGTCCGTCAGCACACTGCGTCATGCAGTCAAAGGCAGGCCACATGGTCGGCTGCCCGGAGAATCCCAGTCACATGGAGGTCACGTGACTGTGGGTTACCAGGCACCGGCAGAAGACCAGAGCACCAAGAGTGCAGGCGCACACCTCTGACCTCATCTTTGTATTTTGATACCGTGCTGCCTCGAACTGTTCGACCTCGCCTCTATCTGTGCTTCGTGTTGTGCATCTGTCTGGGACTGCGCTGGTTGCCACATGGTGACCACCTTATTGGACCAAGCCTATCCTCACCATCAGAGGCTCTAGTGAAGACCAGGTAGTCACTTAGTTATGCCCCTCCAGGGTAAGCCCGGCAACTGGCGCAGTGGGTCTACACTCACTTCTTTCACAAGAATATTCTTTTTTTTAGCTACTTTTATGCTGATGCGTATTTTTCTTTTTCTTTAAGGGTAATAATAAAGTATTGATTTTTTTCTTATGTATACCCTCGTTATTATGTATGCGAACTTCTCTGTTACTGTGGCCACTTAGCGGCCACCGTTTTAATGTGTATCGGTGGTCAGTAAGGGGTTAATATTTTTTTTTTAATTTTTAAATTTTATTTTCTAGAAATGGAGCCCATCATCAATCAGCAATTGTATCATCCTGAAAAAATGACCCACTGGTATCCCGTCACTTAAGAGACTCTGTCAGCAGGGTTTTGCTATCTAATCTGAGAGGCTCAGAGACGGAAACCCGGATTTCAGCAATGTGTCACTTACTAGGCTGCTTGCTGTAGTTTTGAGAAGTTTTCTCCAATCTGAGACTTTCCCTAGAGGAGCAGTAAACCTGCTGCCATGTAGTCCTCCATATTCATGGGCACGGGCACTATATAACCCCTCCTCCACCACTGCTGGGCAGCTTCCTGCCTGTACACAGTGTACAATCAGTGGTGTGGGCGGGGTTATATAGCGCACAGCATTCAGAGAACTGCTAGAGCTACAGCAGATAAAACAGTGATTTTATCAAAACTACAGCAAGCAGCCCAGAAAGTAATACATCGCTGGAATCAGGGTCTGCGCACCTACATTATGCTGCTTTCAGATGGGGTGTCAAAAACCCTATGACAGATTCCATTAAATGCAGCTGTCAGAGAATTAAATAGGAATCTGTATGGACATAACCTATAGCTATGTATATGTACATACAAAGTTTTTTGATGGGTTAAAAACTTTGTTTTGAGTTAAACTGCTAAAAAAAAACCTTTTTTGCAGTTTTTGTGAAGTTTCGAACAGTGATTCGCTGGAGTCCCAAAGCTTTAGAAATGAGTGAAAATTGAACTCAGCTTTCCAAAGATGTGATAAACCGCAGTTCATTTATCTTTTAACTGGGTGGGGGGCAAAAACTTTTTCACACAGGACCCTGTAGTTTGGATTTCTTTACGACCTTCATTTATAAACTGCAGTTTGTGATTACTTGTGTTATCTTTGTCTAATATTTACATTTGTTTGATGTGAAAGATTTAAGGGTATGCCACACTAAACAATATCGCTAACGGGATCGCTAAAAAACGTCACTATTTAGCGATCCCGTTAGCGATATTGTTCAGTGCGGCAGCTTCCAGCGACGAGCTTCCTGCTGTGATCTCGCTCGTCGCTGGAATCGTTCCGGACCCTATTTTCTCGTCGGTGCTCCCGCTGGGTAAGTATCTAATCGCTGTGTGGCACCTTTTCTTAGCGATTTAGCGGTACTTTTGTACCGCTAAAGTCGTTAAGAAGATCGCTAACGGCGATAGCGTCGTTAACTATATCGCTAAATGCGGTAGCATTTAGCGATATAGAAGCAATCCCGCTAGCGATCTCATTAGTATGCAACGCTAACGAGATCGCTAGCGGGATAGCTTAGTGTGGCAGTACCTTTAGGTGTGAAAAGGAAAAGGAAATCAGGGAGGGGCAAAGACTTTTTCCACCCACTGTACGTTGTATATCACAAGCCTTAAGCATTTTAATATTTTGAATTAAAAGTTAAACTTATATTTACAAATCACTGAAGTTTATATAAAGACTTAATATTTCCAGCGCTGACCCTTATTTCTCTAGACCCCCGGCAGCTGCTGGCCAAATCCTGACAGATGAACCATTCTTGGTCATTATAAGTATAGAAATCTAGGGCGTTTTCTGACCATGGGCCCACAATGTCCAGTTTTGATCCGACATGGACCCCTTAGTAATCACTTTTCCTTATGACATGGTCTCCATCATGCATTGTCCATCACCACATTGCTCCTGGATTGTTGGGGGAAGTTGCTCTTGGAGGATGTTTAGGTGTCAGGGACGCACGGGTTGAGGTGTTCTCTTGTGACCCCAGGCACCAGTGACATGGGTTTGTCTGGATGCTGTGATGTTGTTTGCTGGTCCGCTTCACAGGATCAAGGATGTTCTGGCAATATTAAAATTATTGTATTTTGCCGACTATGAGACGCACCCCAAATATTGGGGAGGAAAATATTTTTAATAAAATGGGCGTCCATCTTATAGTCCGAATTTACGGTAGGTTATGGGAGGGGGTGGCGGTGGTAGAGTGGAGTTACATAAGTCAGGGTCCCTGCTGCAGAACTTGGGCAATGCTGCCGGCCCCTTGGTTGGAGGAGGTGCGGTGCGAGGTTGTAGGCTCTGGGCTGGAAGGAGGGGTGTCAGCAGTGAGGCAGAGCGGAGTCCATTGATTTCCCGAATTATGTTCTCTGGGGTCTCGGCTACCCCTTGGTAGCCGAGACCCCGGAGAAAATCCGACCCTGGGGGGACGCTATATACTTTTCCACAGTGCCGTGAATTAACGGCGCTGTGGTTTAAGTACCCTTAACTACCGCCGTTAAAAGGCGTATCGGCGGTCGTAAGTACAGGGGTTAAGTACTGACAATAAAACATTCCAAACCGAAGAGAAATTGCATTTTACAGGAAGTAAAATGTTAAGAAACATATTTTCCTGTATGATGACATGTATCTAAGGCAAAATGTAAAAAGAATTTTAAAAAAATATATAATTTAAGTACCGTAAACCAAAATGTTTTTTAATTAAAAAATAGGAAATTTCAGTTGAATTCATGATGGAAGCAAGAACTGCCAAAAATTAGGGACTCAGATACACCCTGTATTAGACATAAAGGAGCCTCATACACCTTCTGTTCACATTGCCCGGTATTGGTCTCATGAAGACTATGCACTTTTGAGGGTTTTACACCAAGGAAATGTCCTCCAGACCACGAAATAGTCTATGGGTGAGCAATATAATACTGATAAGGGGATGTGCACACATTGAGCAAAATTTCTGCACCATTTCTGCATCTTTTGGCAAGAAAAATGTGCATTTTTGGTTCATTTTTGTCGTGTTTTTGGTGCGCTTTTGACTGTAGTGAAATCAATGGTGAAAAATGCAGGCAAAAACGCACAGAGAATTGACAAGCAGCAGACTATTTTCTGCACCAAATCTGTCAAAAATACTCAACGTCTGCATGACATGTCAGGATTCTCATTCACTTTGCTGGCATCAGGTTTTGTCACAAAACTGCGCAGAAAAAGTGTGCACACAGCCTAAATTTTGGAAGAATTTTTTGAGGGTTATATACTAACGTAATGTACTCCAGACCACAGAATAGTCTATGGGTGAGGAATGTAATACCAATAAATTTTGAACAAGATTTTGGGGGCAACGAAATGTGGCCTTTGGATTGAAGCTCCCTCCATCTATTCTTTGTGTTCCATAGATCACTGCTAAAGGAGTTTGTCACCTTGGTTTTGTCCCCCTCATCCCCACATCCTCCGTTTTCTGTGAATGACAGTTTAGAGTATGAGGTACAAAAAAAATTGTTGATTCTCGGAAAGTCCAGTATCTTATTCATTGGATGGGATACGGACCAGAGGAGAGATCCTATGTGCCAGCTAGAGCTGTGAAGGCTGATCATCTGGTCAGGGCCCTCCATTATAGGTTTCCTGGGAAGCCTGGGGGTCCAGTGCCCCACCTTAGAAGAGCGAGTACTGTCACAATTCCATCCTGTGTCCTGTGAATGACAGATCTGTCACCCACCCTGTTGCGAAAGACAGCTACCTGTCATTCACATCTGGCTGGGTCTGTGGGATCTCCTCCAGGTGTCATCTGTTCTGGGTGATTGTACAACTATTGAGCACCATTGTCAACTGTAGCTTTGTTTAATTGGTGTGTGTTTAAGTTGTATTCTGATCTTTGTTGCCGACCTTGGATTTACCTTTGACTTAACCCTTTGTTTTGATCCGCTACCTTCCTGTTACTCTGACCTCGGACTATTACCTAACTACGCATTTGTCTTTTCCCTTTGTCTACTACAAGCCCTCCTGGTTCTGACCCCAGACCTCTTCACTATAATGCCTGACAGCAAGTTCGTGAGTAGTGACTAGCGTCACACTGAGTAGCTACTGGCATAACAATGAGTCATTCAACTTCTGATGTAGCTGCTCAGTCCTCCCATTGATGGGGACTTTTGCAGTAACTCATTAGTCATGCAAGGAAAATGACCACGTATTTCATAAAGTTTAGAAGGATTCAGCTTGTGCATTTTTAATCACGTGATATCATAGACATGGGCCTTTCTAAGGAGAGTAGGCGGGGCATTTGCCCCGGGCAGAGCCAGCAGGAGGGCACTGTTGGGCCGCCTGATGTGGCAGTTCGAGGTGTCTCCTGGCAGCTGCATTTTGCCGTCCGCCATAATTGGAGTCGGCCATTTTCTAATCCGACTGTCAAGCGGACAGCCAACTCAGAGAAGGTGCAGAGCTAGTGATCAATTGTACTCGTGTCTTTCAGGTGCGAATACAATTGAAGCTCTGACTTGGGTGACTTGATCGGCATGATCAGATCACGTAATTGTAAGGGTGTGACTGGGACTGTTATATGCCTCTCCACCTTAAAACAGAAATTATATAAAGTGTTTGATTTTATAGATTTTTTGTCACACCATGACCAGATCACATATTACCACCACATAGTGACCGAATAATACCACATACAAGGAACAAGTACAGATAGACCATGACCAGATCACATAATACCATTAAGGATGAGCGAACATGCTCGGTGATACTCGGTTATCACTGGAGTATCACGGTGCTCGAATGTGCTCGTTACTCGGTGAGCAATGGGCGGTGTTCGATGTAAAACTCGAATCCCCGCCCCGCATCTTTGGTGCCTGTTAGGCAACCAATAAGCATGTGGGGATTGCCTGTGGGTCACTGTAATGACGTAGCCATCTTGGTTGTGGCATTACTGTGATTGGCTGGCCGTGTGACATGATCAGAGGTTATAAAAGGACAGGCGCCGCCCGGCTCGGCACACTGACGCCATTGCACAGCTCTGTGACACTTCGTATTGGAGGGAGAGAGTGTTTGTCAAGGCCTGTGTGTGCAGAGTGTAACGAATCAAAGTCCTGTAGTGTTGAAATTGGGCTGAAGCTGAGCCATCATACTAACAGCCCTTCCAAGGGCCAATCGTTTGTAGCAAATACAATCTGAATTTAGCCTAGGGAGGGAGAGAGGCCTAGGAGCAAGGGAGAGTGACAGAATCCAGTCTGTAGAGAGGGATTAGGCCTGTGCAGTCCGTTGGCTAATATATAGCTGCATTTTTTTGTGGGGGCTTAAAAAATTTAATATATTTTGATCCATCAAGTATTACGTGCTTCGAGGAGGTCCTTTTTTGTGTTTATAACACACCCAAAAATCGTTGAAACATTTTCCTGGTCTACATTTCTCAGCCATACACTATTCCATGGTGTGGAGTAAATTTCTGCTATATGTAAAACTGCTAAAAAGCTTTTAAAAATTTTGCAGACTTCCATTTCTCAGACACACAGTGTTACGTGGTCTGTGGGTGGGGACACAGTTTGGGAAGGCCATTGGTTTCAATTGTTATGTATAGCGTGGTTCCTCATTACATAGCATCCTCTATTGTTATATACAGGATTGTTCCTTATTACATATTATCCTCTGTTGTTATGTACAGCTCTGCTCCTTACTATATACTTGTCAAAGTTTCTTCTTTGCTGTGAGTGATGGCTCAGCCACCCCAAGGGATCTGGAGTGTGCTGGACTGTCAGTGTTGTGAGTGACAATCCAGTCATCTGATCTATTGCCTTACCATGCCGGACTGTCTTTGCTGCTCATTCAGGGATAGTCTGCGGGTATTCCCCCGGTGTGTCCCATCCTTGGTGATTTTCTAACGTCCTCAACCTGATGGTACAGCAATTTCAACACCACTGTCCGGGGCTGGATGTGCTGCTGCAGAAAACACGGTTGCTGTGTGCTCACTTCAGCGGATTGCACCCCGCAAGTCATCAACTTGCATCGCTACAGAGGTCTTTCGTCCTTGTGGTTAACTGTTTGATTTGCGATATGCCGACATGGTGGAATTCCACTCTGCAGATGTTGCAGCGACTGTGGCAGCAGTGACATGCATTGGTGCAGTATGTCCTTTTGCATAGCCTGGGCCAACGCAGTACGGACATAGTGCAAATCACGATTGCGGAGTAGGCACCGATGAAAGACCTCTGCACTCTTCTACACAGTTTTGAAATGGCTAGTAGGATGGTTAGTGCTGACGATGCCATCATCAGCATCATCACTATTCCAGTCATCTACACGCTGGAGCCCACTTTGAATAATATGCGGGATGATGTGGTGGTCCCTGAGGAAGAAGTGTAAGCAGAGGTGGATTTGGAAGGGATAACAATATCTCTAAGTTCCGGACTGTTGTCGCACAGGCAGATGCCATGGGAGGAGGGATTGCAGCGATCGAGGGGGACTCATGGTACCAGACAAACTATTGGTGAAGGTGCAGGAGCGGAGGAACAAATGGTGTTGTCCGTGGTTGGTGAGAGGAGACGGAGCAAGCAACCTTGAGTGTTACCCTGCCACCAACACACCATGGACTTGGACCTCATGGACACATGCGCACCTTCTTGCTGCACTAGCTTCAACATGATGCCTGTATTCTTAGCATTAGAAATAGTGCGGACTACTGGGTTGCCACTCTAGAAAGGGAAGTGCGGGTGCTGGAGAATCGCAACATGTGTAGACAATCATAAAAATGGTTTTCCCCGAGACAGCAGTGGGGCATAGAGTGTGCATCCCAGTTCTAGACGTCCAACCTCAGGAACATCAAGGCACCATCGCAAAAACATTGGCAGCAGCAGTGTAAGTGGCATAAGCAATTTCTGTGAGTCATTTCACACATTTTTAGACCTGCCTGCGCACCAGCAGAACAGAGTAACGTCTAACACATTTTAAACGACTGGAGATGCTGGTGCAGGAGTATCTGGAGCTCAATATCAATGCCATCAGGAGGGTTTGGACTCTTTTGCATTTTGGCCTTCAAAAATGAAATAGTGGCTTGAGCTCGCCTGTCACGCCTTGGAGGTTTTTTCATGCCCGGCAGCCAGCGTTCTCTCAGAACATGTCTTCAGATCTGCTGGTGGTGTCCTGACGGATAAGCGCATCAGGCTGTCCCCTGAAAGTGTAGACCTCCTAACTTTCATCAAGATGAACAAGTCATGGATCTCCAAGGACTTTTGCACCCCAGTCGCAGACTGTGCAGACTAGGTGGTGGTGTCATTTTTAGTATCATTCATTGATCTCACATTATTGCAGTCTGTGACACCTTTGTCGTGGCTTCTGTGCCTGCCGCTGCTATTGCTGCTGATGTTACAAACAATTGTTTGAAATGTGGAGACTCCAAGTTGGGTCTCCATCTGGTGGGTTGTCTGTGGTGGAAGTTGTGTCAGAGTTGTATTACACCATGTTCCAAATTATTATGCAAATTGGTTTTAAGTGTCATAGCGTTTTTTTTTTTTTTTTGTAAAATAAAACCCATTGATGGTATTGTGTCTCAGGGTTCTTTGGATCACTGACATCAATCTCAGATACCTGTGATAATTAGTTTGCCATGTGAGCCCAATAAAAGGAAAACTGGATGTTCCACACTATTAAGCAGGCCAGAGTTTTCAAGTAATATGGGAAAGAAACAGGATCTCTCTGCTGCTGAAAAGCATCAAATAGTGCAATGCCTTGGTCAAGGGATGCAGATAGAAGATAGGAGACACAAAAGCACAATAGGGTCTTATCTCACGTTACATAGGGTACACCCACCAAGAGAACTACACACCTGGTGAGGACGATAAAAAGACATGTAATAAGTAATGTGTACCATGAGGTAGTAAAAAAAGAATTTATGAGAAAAGGTTACTAAGGAAAAGCACATTACTTATTCTGACATATAACCACTGGATTGTCTCCTACATTAGTGCCCTCACCGCACCCTCAGATCGCTATCTCTGGAGTCCCGCCTTCAATGAAATCAGTTTTCTCATTTTAAGCCTCTTGGTCTTGTTCTCTACCTAGCCCTTATCAATGATATTTTTAATTTCATGATGCAAACACAATTTTTTTTTATATATATTCATTATTAATAAAAATAATATTTTATTTAATATTTCAACATTGGATTTTCTGGTTTCTGCCGAAAACTTATCAGCTGACATGATGGCTCAAATTATACGATGTCGCCCTTGAACTTCAAAACTCTTTTTTCAGTGAGTTCATTCCCAGCTTCTCTTTCCTGGAGAAGTCGGCACCTTCTTCTTTTCTTCTTTTTTCTTAATTTTTTTAATTTCTCTTTTTTTATTTGATATTCTGTTAAATAATAATAAGTTAATCTTTATGTTAGTTATTGGCCTGTATTTCTTTTTTAATACCGTCTTTGACAGTTGAACTTTCTGATGACCCTGAACTCTGACACTGAGTGTCATCTGATCTTTTGGCGCCGTTTTTTCAAAAGTGCTTCTCTGATTTTTGTATATTGTAAGTGGTATGTCCTGATGAAGGGGTCGCCTGAACCCTGAAACGCGTTGAATAAATCACGTTGAACGTTTATTGTCTCTGGAATTCTTCTTGCGGCAGCGCGGTGTTGATCCTCTCCTCCCACCAAGTGTATATTGTCAAGGGATGAAAACATTAGATATTTCCCGAAAACGTAAGGGTGATCATCGTACTGTTAAAAGATTTGTGGCTGATTCTGAGCACAGACGTGTTCGTGCTGATAAAGGCAGAATGAGGAAGGTTTCTGCCAGGCAAGTTCATCGGATTAAGAGAGCAGCTGATAAAAAGCCATTACAAACCAGCAAACAGATATTTGAAGCTGCTGGTGCCTCTGGAGTCCCTCGAACCTCAAGGTATAGGATCCTTCTAAGGCTTGCTGTGGTGCATAAACCTACTATTTGGCCACCCCTGAACAGTGCTCACAAGCAGAAACGGTTGCAGTGGGCCCAGACGTACATGAAGACTAATTTTCAAACAGTCTTGTTTACTGATGAGTGTCAGCAACCCTGGATGGTTCAGATGGATGGAGTAGTGGATGGTTGGTGGATGGCCACCATGTCCCAACAAGGCTGCGACATCAGCAAGGAGGTGGAGGAGTCATGTTTTGGGCCGGAATCATGGGGAAACAGCTGGTAGGGCCCTTTAAGGTTCCTGAAGGTGTGAAAATGACCTCTGCAAAGTATGTAGAGTTTCTGACTGACAACTTTCTTCCATGGTATAAAAAGCAGAAACGTGTCTTCAGGAGCAAAATCCTCTTCATGCTGACAATGCACCATCTCATGCTGCAAAGAAGACCTCTGAGTCATTGGCTGCTATGGGCATAAAAGGAGATAAACTCCATGGTGTGGCCACCATCTTCCCCTGACCTCAACCCTATAGAGAACCTTAGTATCATCAAGAAAAGATCTATGAGGGTGGGAGGCGATCACATCAAAACAGCAGCTCTGGGAGGCAAAGAAATACAAGATGAAACTCTCCAAAAACTCACAAGTTCAATGGATGCAAGAATTGTGAAGGTGATATCAAAGAAGGGTTCCTATGTTACCTGTAACTTGTCCTGTTAGGATGTTTTGGAGTTAAATAGCTTTTTTGTTCAGTGAATGTGACCTCCTAATGCTGCAAATTCCACAAATGACAAATGAGCATTTTCAGTTCTATAAACAATCAAATGTTCAGAAATTCTACTGGCCTAATAATTTGGAGCATTCTGAGTTTATTCATTGTGGAGATTATACTGTTATCATTGGGAGGTTTCTTCAATAAAATTCGATGTAAACTCTAACAGGTGATGACTTTTATTAGACTGACTGTCATCTGCACCGACCACTTAGGAAAATCAGAGAAAAATATCATTTGCATAATTATTTGGTATCATGGTGTATACTGTTTCTACTCTGTGGAAATTGATGCTACTTTAGTGTTGTGTGACAATATTTTTTTTTTTAAATGAGGAGACTCCAAGTTGGGTCTCCTTCTGGTGGGTTGCCCATGTAAGTAGGGCTCCCAGACAGTCAACTACCTGTGTTTCTTTGCTTACATTTTTCGATCAATAGTACTGTACTAAACTGATGTCGGTGCCATCCGGATGTAGCTGGACAAAAAAAATTGGAGGTGTTCCATGAGGTACCAGCGCTCCCAGCTAAGAAGGCTTACACCATCACGTCCTCATTTAAATTTGTAAGTAGGCAATGGGAGCTTGGTTCCTGTTTGTTCAGTTACACGGAAAGGAAGAGTACTCTCAGCATTGTCAGCCGTACTGGGTGTGTGCAGAGAAAAGCAGGCTCATATAATGTAGTAAGAGCCTTCTTTACCAAGTAATAGTTGCAGCAGTTCTCATCAAAGGAGGCAAATTGGGGCATCTACAGAAAGACTTTTCAGCATGAATCTCAGTGTTTGTCAGACCTGAAGGTGTTTGTGAAGGAATACGGGATCAGTCAGGATGGGACACATCTGTAAGACATATGAGTCGCACACACCGAGTGGTGTGGTTACCAGGGCTATGGGTACTCGGCACTGAGCCCATGGAAGTCTATGGGAGTTGTCACTGGCAGCAGAGCTCGGTCCGTGGCCCTGGGCGCTCATACAATGGGGGAATATTTACAGGGGATTGTAGTTATAGTTCGTGACGCCACCTGTGGTTTCTGATCTGATTGACCAGCGCTGCAGGGTAGATCTCTGAGGGGATGTTATGGCAGCTAGATGTTAAGTCCCCCACAGGTGGGACTGATCCCTCAAAGTCTATGGTGGTGATGCAGGGGCAGATAAGAAGTCAGTCACACACAATGCAGTCTCTTTCCATACCTTTACTTGTAGATGTTGCAGGTATGTCCCGGGAAGCTGGTCAGGTTGGAGAATGCACATTCAGGGAATTGCTGAGCAGGTTAAGGGCCTCCTTTCTCCTTGTAATGTGTGTGAGTACAAACTTGCATAAAGTCAAGTGCAACTCTTTCTTTAGCAACTACGCCCGGCCAACATTGTGGTGGAGTCTTCTATGTCTCTGATTATCAGATGTTGAGAGAACTAAGTCCTTACTTTTGTCGTGCACTGACTCAAAGTCCCCGTTCTCCCTGACTCCGGTTACGTATCAGCGCTTAGGGCTACCTTCTGCGACTTGAAGTCCAGAAAGGCCTCCGGTTTTCTTATTAATAGACGTGAAGTACTAGCAATGCTTCGGACCCCGGTGTCCGGTTTAACTGAGTGAGGGTGATTTGTCCCCTTTGTCACTCTTCCTTCTCCACTCGCCCTTCGCCCTGCTCTCGCCCTTAACATAAGCACGTGTAGCAATGGTGTCAAGGTCAGCTTTCCTTCAGTGCTCACTGACCTGTTCTCAGTTGGCTCGTTGGTATAACTGCTGTGATTCCTTTCCTTCCTTCTTTCTTAGACCCCACTTCGAGTGGCTATCAGGAACTTCTGTCAACTGATTTCAATGCACGCTCTGAGAGTCACTTTCCACTTTCTTAGGAACACAGGCAGCTTGTTCTGAGTAGCAGGTTAAGGGATAGCTCTGACTAGGCTAAGATGATTCACTTCACCTGTACTAGCCTCCACTTCCATACAAGATGAGCTATACAAGCTCTGTCAGGATTCAGTCTTCTCTCCTCTCCCTCCGTCTGTCTCTGACTGAAACAGAAACTAAACTGATCTGAAGATGGATGGATGACTCACTCCTGAGCCACCCTGGCTTGACTGACTAACTTTGCTACGTCACACTACTTAAATAGTCTAATATGCCTCTAGTGGCAATGCTGAGAAGTGTGCGTGAATGAATATCAAGCTTTACAGTTACCTTCTTGTGCATTTTCCAGGAGACATGTGTGCCTTGCACAGCTGGGCCACACATCCCCCCTAGTTAAACTCAGCACTCCCGAGCTGAAATAGAAAAGAAAAACATTTTTGTTTTGCATATAACATCAACATAATAACTCATCCCTTGCGGGAGGTAAGGACTCTTTAACATTACATTTTGTACAATGGACATTAGAAAATTATCAAAAATACTTTTCAATAAATATATACAGTATAAGACAAGATTTTTGTGGAGGACCCGCACCAAAAACCTCCCACGTGGGTCCTGGGTGGGCTGCAGGACTTTATTGCTGCAGACCTCACTCTAGGCCACACCATACGGGTTTTCTTCAGAGGTAGTAAGGCTTTATGTAAAACCAAGATGGGGCACCGAAGTGCGAACTATTTACAATGAAAGTTTTTGGGCTGGCAAAGTCCATAGCCACGCAGTCCTTTGCATGATAAAACACATATTTCACATTTCACTTTAACTCTTTACCCAGCCGGGTATTCTACTTTAAATAAGCAAAACATTCTTAAACATTTCAATAAAGTGCAAATTGTTCTTCAATAAAACTTCTTCAACTTTATACATGTTCAGGTGCAGTAAACCCCTGTCTGGGTCCTACTGTGTTTCATCTTTCTTGCTTACGACCATTACTTTTTCTACTCCTGGGGCCAGAAGTATACGATGCCCTCGGGAACCCATCACAAGAAGATCGTGTCCTGCAATATGCGTTTGCGAAGCTACATCTTTTGTTTGATCCTTCAAGGACCCAACAGGTACATCCGCAGAGTAGAACGCAGGTTGCGTTGTAAAAGGTGCCGCAGTATACAATTCAGGTTGCGATGCAGAAATGGTCGCAGATTGCGATGCAGAAGTGTACGCAGGGGGCGATGCTGAAGTGATCACAGGTTGCGATGCAGAGCAAGATCTGGGTACAGAAGTGTACGCAGGGAGCGATGCTGGTGCACGGCCTAGCACTGTGGGAGCCCGGGATTGGGACGCTGCGGCATGGTGTACGTTACCGGCGTCGGGGACGGAGTCGCTGACAATAGAGACGTTTAGGGCATACCATCCTTTTAGACCCCAGTGACGTGTGTAGCTAACGATGTCCCCGTTAATGAGATCCCTTCCCGGTGTCCGATGGGCAGGTGGGACTCTACATCCCTGCGACTCACGAAGATCTCCTGATACAGGCCCGGCTCGTGGATGAAGCCCCAGCCCTTGTGGAGTTTGAATCCGGTGATGCACCCCTGACGCCGCGGTTCCCGGAGCGTACCTTTATTCCTGCGGACACTCTCCTTGTCGGCGAGGAACTCCTCATGGTACCGCTGACGGATCTGCTGCGCTTCTCTCTCCTCCTGCTGCCGTCGCTTCTCCTGATCACTGCGTCGCTGCTCGTTTTCCACTTTTGCAGCATAGGTGATGTCATCCAGATACTCCATTTGCTCCCAATCGATTTCTGGCAGAGATGGCTGGGACCCCTCCGGTGTTCCTACCGGGAAACTGTAGTCTGCTGCGGCCTCCTGGCCTGGCTGGCACTCCGGAACGGGCAGGGCCTCCTCAGCCTCCTTCTCTTCCACCGCTCCATCGGTGGGGTCAGGTACAGCTCTTTTGGGGCCGGCCTCCGGTTTTCCTTCAGCTTTCTTCAGCAGTGACACAGGAAGGTCAGGTAATGGCGTTGTTCCTGTAGGAGAGAGCACTGCGTCCCACAGCAGCCGCTGTGTCTGGGCACACCAGCGTCTCTCGGTCTCCTCCATGTCTGCCTGGCGCTGGATCAACTTTTTAAGCGCCGCATTCTCCTCCTTTATCTCCAGCAGGGTTTGTTGAAGGTCCCGGACTAGGGATGGCTCCAGTTCAAGCAACAGCTTTACTGGGGAACAGGGCCTGCGCTCCACCGCTCCCTCACACAGCTGCTCTTGTCCTTCTGCCATCTCTCTCCAGGCCAGACTGTGTTTTCCATCAGGAACAATCTGGTCTCCTCCGTGGAGGCGGGATTTGCGCTTCCTCTTTTTTGCATAGAAGATTAAGAGGAGGCGGATCTCCCTTGCAGTGGAATAGGAACTCACATTATAGTAGCATTTTGAGAGGGCGGCCATAACTTTCGCGCCACAGGGGGGGTACACGCCCACGAATGCACACCCACCTTCTTCACCAGCGCCTCAGGGCGCGAATATGGCGGCAAAATGGCGGAAAATGGCGCCAAAAGTGACAAAACAGCAACACAGTCTTTTCTGCACAAAACAGTTCAATAGGCACACAGGACTCACATCCAGTAAGCTTCGTATCCTGTTCGTGACGCCAAAGATGAGTCGCACACACCGAGTGGTGTGGTTACCAGGGCTATGGGGTACTCGGCACCGAGCCCATGGAAGTCTATGGGAGTTGTCACTGGCAGCAGAGCTCGGTCCGTGGCCCTGGGGGCTCATACAATGGGGGAATATTTACAGGGGATTGTAGTTATAGTTCGTGACGCCACCTGTGGTTTCTGATCTGATTGACCAGCGCTGCAGGGTAGATCTCTGAGGGGATGTTATGGCAGCTAGATGTTAAGTCCCCCACAGGTGGGACTGATCCCTCAAAGTCTATGGTGGTGATGCAGGGTGCAGATAAGAATTCAGTCACACACAATGCAGTCTCTTTCCATACCTTTACTTGTAGATGTTGCAGGTATGTCCCGGGGAGCTGGTCAGGTTGGAGAATGCACATTCAGGGAATTGCTGAGCAGGTTAAGGGCCTCCTTTCTCCTTGTAATGTATGTGAGTACAAACTTGCATAAAGTCAAGTGCAACTCTTTCTTTAGCAACTACGCCCGGCCAACATTGTGGTGGAGCCTTCTATGTCTCTGATTATCAGATGTTGAGAGAACTAAGTCCTTACTTTTGTCGTGCACTGACTCAAAGTCCCCGTTCTCCCTGACTCCGGTTACGTATCAGCGCTTAGGGCTACCTTCTGCGACTTGAAGTCCAGAAAGGCCTCCGGTTTTCTTATTACTAGACGTGAAGTACTAGCAATGCTTCGGACCCCGGTGTCCGGTTTAACTGAGTGAGGGTGATTTGTCCCCTTTGTCACTCTTCCTTCTCCACTCGCCCTTCGCCCTGCTCTCGCCCTTAACATAAGCACGTGTAGCAATGGTGTCAAGGTCAGCTTTCCTTCAGTGCTCACTGACCTGTTCTCAGTTGGCTCGTTGGTATAACTGCTGTGATTCCTTTCCTTCCTTCTTTCTTAGACCCCACTTCGAGTGGCTATCAGGAACTTCTGTCAACTGATTTCAATGCACGCTCTGAGAGTCACTTTCCACTTTCTTAGGAACACAGGCAGCTTGTTCTGAGTAGCAGGTTAAGGGATAGCTCTGACTAGGCTAAGATGATTCACTTCACCTGTACTAGCCTCCACTTCCATACAAGATGAGCTATACAAGCTCTGTCAGGATTCAGTCTTTTCTCCTCTCCCTCCGTCTGTCTCTGACTGAAACAGAAACTAAACTGATCTGAAGATGGATGGGATGACTCACTCCTGAGCCACCCTGGCTTGACTGACTAACTTTGCTATGTCACACTACTTAAATAGTCTAATATGCCTCTAGTGGCAATGCTGAGAAGTGTGCGTGAATGAATATCAAGCTTTACAGTTACCTTCTTGTGCATTTTCCAGGAGACATGTGTGCCTTGCGCAGCTGGGCCACACACATAGAAGTTGAAAGAGCTTCCTTATATAGTCCACAGAGTGTAGAGCTGGGTCCAGTGGTCACAGCGAAACACATTGAACCATGTGACCCTATCCTGAGAAGTTGGAGGTCCTCAACTAAACCTGTTGTCCTTCAGTAACGTTCCTCACAAGTTAGGTGCTGCTGTCTGCAACCACAATGTTTGTGCCTCTGTCATGTAAAGCAAATTAAGATTTCAAGTGTTTTGTTTACTGCTAGGGCCGGTGTTGGGGGGGACTAAGGCCCCCACTCGCCCAGGAGCTTCCAGCCAGCAGCTTGACGCAAAGAGCTTCCCCACCGCACATTCAACTTTGTCAGGTGGCGCTTCCTCTCCCATCATTCCCCCTCTGCATCTGACATCTCAGCCTGCGGGTGCAGTGACATCACTTCATCGCTCCTGTGAGAAGCAGTGAAGCTCCTGCGATTATCTGCAGAGACTTGACTCTGGAAAGGTCAACTTCCCGTGACTTCTCCCCCCCACACCCATCATCTCTTCCCGGCGTTCCCTCCCCCTTTCTCCCGAATAAAGAACAAGCCACAACCATTATTCTTTGGATAAGAGTGGCCACAGGAGCCAGTTTTATTAATAATTATAGACACTTGGTGGGGCCCTCGAAGCTACCACAGAACTGGTCTGATGATTTCGTTGGCATTGCCCCTTCCCTCCATGCCTTACTTCCAGCCGTGTTTTTTCAGGCTCGGACGTCCTTCGGTCAAAAGAGGGCGATTGCCCTAGCTGCATCCTTTTTGTCATCAAATCCCCCACCCCTGCCTATGTCACTTCCTACCTGACCCCCTCCACCACCACCACCCCTTCCCTATCTCCAATTCAACCTTTCTGTCACTCACTCCCTGCCAGTGTCATGCCGCCTCCCTCAAACCCTTTGTGTCTCGTCCGGTGGCTCCTGGAGCAGTGGGGGAACGGGGAGAGGTGAGTATGTATTCAGTTTTTTTTAAATCATTGAGTCCGTGGTGGTCATAATACTGGAGGACTATGGGGCTGCATTATACCATATGGAGGCGGCTTTATAGCATATGGGGGCTGTATTATACTATATAGGGGCTACATTATATTCTACCAAGGACTATGGGTGTGCATTATACTATAATTACTATATGGGTGCTGCATTATACTCTATCAAGGTCTATGGTTGAGTGCATTATGCTATATGTACCATATGGGGGTTGCATTATACTTCATCAGGAACTATGGTTGAGTGCAGTATACTATATGGAGGCAGCATTATATAATATAGGGGCTGCATTATACTCTATCAAGGGCTATGGTTGAGTGCACTATACTATATGTACTGTCTGAGGGCTGCCTTATACTCTATCAGGGACTATGGTTGAGTGCATTATACTATATGGAGGCTGCATTATACTATATAGGGGCTGCATTGTGCTCTATCAAGGACTATGGTTGAGTGCATCATACTATATGTAATGTATGGAGGCTGCATTATACTATATAGGGGCTGCATTATAGGGACTATAGGAGTACATTATACTATATGGAGGACTATGGGGTGGGTATTATACTATGTGAAGGACTATGTTGTGCATTATACTAAACAATCAAAATGCTGCATGTTCATCGAGTGATTGGATTGTTTATCCTGTGTGAGACAGTGAAGGAATATGTGGTGAATGAGGTGTATATTTCACCTAAGTACCTTGCTGACTGGTATGAGCGAAATGTGTGGCTTTGTAAACCTGGTGGTAAAGAAAGGTCACTACACCTGCCATTCAGTACACGCTTGCAGCTCAGACCTGAACCCACTCAGGTGTTGATTAGGAAGCCAGAAGTAGGTGCTTGGGAGCACAGTCAGGGAGCTCGTTCAGTCTGGACAGGAGTCCAGGCACGGAAGGAGACTCCGGGAGGTGGGCTCTCTCTGTCTGGGTGCTCGAGGTACCCCGGACACAAAGAGGAGACTCTGCGACACTCCATGCTGGTGACTACTGAATAGGAGGTGACCTCTCTCAAGTCTGGACGTTGGAGTTGCCTTCAGACATAAAGAGGAGTGTCTGTGAAACTCCATACTGGTAACATATATCATATGTGTTGTTTTGGGCACAGACTGGTAGAGTCTGGGTCCCGGATAGAGAGGGCCATCTATCTAAGTGTAATTAGAGGCTAGACAAGCCTAGGTCTTTTGTTTATGCTTTGTTTTTATCTGTGTGCTGTGGACTTTAATAAAACTGGTTGCGGCCAGTTTTCACCAAACTGCTGTCTGAATGAACTGTTTCCGTGCCATTCTGTCTACCCAGTCAGCGATCCTAGAGCTAAATACCCCTGGAAATGTTACACCTGGAACAAAAATCCTTGCTCTCAGCAGCACATCGCCGGTGTAAACTGCAGATATGCGGCTGATAACATGATACTGTATAGGGATCTATTACTGATCTACTACTGATCGTTCTGTGCCCGTCATTCTTCCTCAGCCGGTGTAAAGAGGACTGGGAAACAAGCATCTGTGTAGCCCTGGTATGTAAGGCACACATTAACCTGGAGTCTGCACAGAAAGGTAACAGTTAAAGCTCACATCATCCATTCACACTTTAGACACACCCTCAGGGTATATAAGCTAGTGACATGCAGCAGAGGTGGGGAGTAGTGGGAAGTCTTCCAGGAAGTGAAGTGAAAGACAGTCACTCAGTTGGTTCCTGTCAGCAGTTCATAAAGTGGAGGCTAGTAAGGGTGAGCCAGTTCATCTTAGCCTAGTCAGAGCTGTTCCTTAACCTGAAGACAGAGACAGCTTTGGAGAAAGGGAAGTTTGCAGCAGAAACTTCAGTCGCCTGTCCCAAGGACAGTGAAGTTCAGTCGATGTGTTCTTGAACTAGGAGAATACTGAGAATCTGTCAGCGAGCTCCAAGGAAGAAGCAAGAAAGATTGACTTGTACTACCTTAAGAAGTGTGCAGTGCCTATGTTGAGAGTGGAAAGCAGGGCGAAGGGCACAGTGGAGAGGACGGAGCAGTGCCTTAGGTAGTGAATTGCCTACACTAATTATCCGGTCACTGGGGACTGAGGAGTTGCTATTGATTCACTCATAGTAACGGGACAACCAGAGTCTTACTGGACCTTAGGTCGCAGAAAGCAGCCCTTGAAGTGTCGGTACGTAATCGGGGTCAGGAGGAACAAGGACTTTTAGCTAGGCCTAGCATAGAAGGACTCTGTTCCCACCACATAGAAGGCTCCACCACAATACTGACCGGGCAGTACAGCTATGGAGTTAGCTGGAGTATTCGGAGTTAACTTAGCTCCATGCTAGTTGGACTCATCATATTGAAAGTTAAGGAGGCCTCTAACCTGCTCTGCTGTTACCTGGACGTGCAGTCTCCCCCCCGACCAGCTCCCCGGGACCTGCCTAAACATCTGACAAGTAAAAGGTATGGAAAGACGCTGGATGGTGTGAGACTGATTCATTTATCTGCACCCTACATCATTATAACCATAGACTTTGAGGGACCAGTCCCACCTGTGGGGGACCCGTCATCTAGCTGCCACAACATCCCCTCAGAGATCTACTGCAGCGCTGGTCTTAGCTGGTCTTAGTGGTCTTAGTGATCAGACAACTACAGGTGGCGTCACGAACTGTTATCTACCAAATCCCCTGTAAATAAACCCTTTAACGCCTGACCGCCAGGGTCACGGAACGAGCCACGCTACCAGTGACATCCCCTATAGAAATCTACGGGCTCGGCTCCGAGTACCCCATTGCCCTGGTAACCCACAATTGTGGTGCGGGGTCACACACATCAAATGACTTCAATATTGTCGATCACGCTCGTTTAATGGCCTGAACTCAGCGCATGTAAATACCACCTAAATATTTCTGTGTGAAGTTAGCATTTGGGGCCCACTTTCAACTTTACAACCGGCTCTGCCTACTACTTATTGTACAAAAGTTCAGAGACCAAATAAAGACGACTTTATTTTATTAATAACATCCGGCTCGTTCTTCATAAGAACAAAGGGTTCCAACTTGTTCCAAGATACGACAGCATGCAGTTTGAGAGCGACAGCAATTCAGGTGCACACACCCAGGGACACCTGTATAGGGTGTTAAGGGACGCATCAGTAAATTCGGCTAGTGCCGTCCCTTACAGGGCCATTGAGCTTCGACCTACATAACCGAGCATAGTCTTGTGAGTGATCCGGATCTCTACTTTGCTGATGGCATTTTGCTCTGCATTAGTGGCTGCTGATCTTTGGAGCTGAACCTGAGCAGGTACTATCGTCTACATAAAACACTGGCAGATCCGAGCAGTATTGGACTGATGACACCTGTTTCTCTAAGAGCTCACTGGGCTCACATAGTATGTATTCTTGGCTGCTTCTTTGGGTAGATTGTGTTACTGCTTTTTTCCAAATGTCGCTCTATACTGAAGTGTTCATACGTGTGCTAATGATAGGTTTCCTAAAAATAAATGCTACGATGTGTTCGGATCTTATGTGTAAAGCAAGTTCTGGGCTCAGGCCCAATTATTCTCCTGCATAAATGTCATTGGAACGCTAAACGCCCTGAGGCGCTGGAGAAGAAAGTGGGCGTACCTGAAAAGCGCGCAGAGTCTCGGACACGCCCCGGCTCTGACTCAGCGGCAGGTCCTGCGACAGGAAGTGAACGCTCTGACATCAGAGCGCCTGCGACGAAGGTCCTGTCCCCATCGCTGTGCTTGTGGAGCGGCAGCTTCTGGAAACGGTAGGCCCCGATTAACCAAGGGGGCACTAATATGTCGCAACAACCGGCCGACAGTGCGGCCCCAGCCGGAGGCCCCGACCCCGCACCGCGTGGCATTGTAGCGCCGGATGGGGGCGCAGGCCCAGCACCCGGCCCGATGGTCCCGATCATGCCACTAACGCTCCCATATATGCCTGGGGCAAAATGGCTTCCCCAGTACAGCGGCGAGCCAGGCACTTTAGCAGGATTCAAACGGAAGATATGCAGTGTCCTGGAAATGTACTCTATGTCTGAGAGGCAAAAAGCTGCAGTATTAATAGGGCAGCTAACTGGCGCTGCTGAGAGAGAAGTGGAGACTTGGGCTACCACGGACCAGGAGTTGGTGCCTGCGATCCTCTTAAAGTTACAGGCCATTTTTGAAGATCGCACCGAAACAGATCTCCGATGGCATTCTACAACTGTTCACAGCAACCAAGTGACAGCATAAGGGACTATGCCTGCCGACTGCAAGGGGCCCTGCGAGCCCTCAAGCAGGTTAATACCATAAGTGTCATTGATGAAAGTAAGATGCTGAAAGAACAATTTGTGCAAGGACTGAGGTCCCAGTCGGAACGCAGAACTGTAAATTGGTGGTCTTTAGATCATCCAGATGCCACCTTTGATGCCCTAAAGGACATGGCAATAAAAGGACTGCGACCCCTGGGCAAACCTGAAGTGGCAACCCAACATCACCAGGTGTGAAGTCACTCTGGAACCGGCAGTACCCACCTTTTCCCCGCTAGCGGCAGAAGCTAAAACGCAGGTGACGCCCCCTAGTGAATTGGACTGTCTGCGCTCGGAAGTGCGCCAGTTGACTAAAAATCTGGCTGCTGTGATGAGTGCCCTGCAGCTGCGGAAAGAGGAAGAAGGAAAGATCTTATTAGCCGACTGCCCGGAGGATGTCCCATGGAAGAACCGGATGAGAAGAAGGACGTCGCCCCACCGGAGGAGGACAACGCCACCCCAGGAGCAACCCCTGACCAGCACCCTCCTCGCCGGGAGATCATCTGTTACCGCTGCAACCGGAAAGGTCATATGTCGACACAGTGTCCTTTAAACGGGCAGAACCTGGGTCCGAGGGCCAACACCCAGGTGGAGACTCGTCAGGCCCCTTAGATTGGAACCGCAGGTTCGTGGGTGGACGACCCTACCTGTCCATCATTCTGGATGGGATTGCAGTTCCGGCGTTGCTAGATACTGGGTCTCAGGTGACCATAATACCTGATGCCCTATATACAAAGTTCTGGTCTATGGATAGTCTTCAACCCCCGAGCCCTGACTTTACCGTGTATGCTTCTAATGGTCTCCCTGTGGAAGTACTCAGGACCAAAAGTGTGGATGTGAAAGTGGGCAGAGAGGAGTTGAAAGACCAGGGGCTTCTAGTAGTAAAGACTGTAAATGAGGAGAACGGTTTAAATATAATTTTGGGTACTAACATTATCAGTAACTGTCTGGGAGAAGTTGTGTTTTCTACTCCAACAGCTCGCTGAGATCGCCCGACCAAGGCAGAAGGGAGTGATCCAGAGAGAGATCCGGGCCCTGATGTGTCAGCAGCAAGCGAAGCTTACAGACGGCGAAATTGGTAATGTACGGGTCACCGACTCGAATCCTATTGTGATACCCCCAATGAGTGAAATGATAATATGGTGTAGGGCAGCCATAGGTCTGAGAGGACAAAACTACCAAGCAGTAGTAGAACCCCATTGCTCAGAACATAGACCCACACTCATGACAGCGAGAGGGTAGTGGAAGTGATAAATGGGAGAGTACCGGTACGGCTTCTCAACTGGGGAGATGATGAAGTAAATTTACCCCGTTATGCAACAGTTGCTAAATTACATGCCGTCGATAATAATTCTATTCTCCCGACTGAGTCCTTAGACTCCCGCCAACTAGCGGAGGATAATGACCCGGCAACTCAGGTGGCGGATTGGTGTCAGCAACTCCATGTCGGGACAGACACCACTCCCGCCCACCAGAAACAAGGGGTATTACGGGTGGTACAAGAGTACGCACAAGTGTTTAGTAAACACCCCCTCGACTTTGGGCCATTAAGGGAGTACAGCATCATATCCCTACAGGTGGTCATCCTCCCATCAAAGAGCGGTACAGGCCTATACCTCCAGCCCATTATCAGAAAGCTAAGGAAATGTTACATGATATGAAGGAAGCCGGGGTGATAAGGGATAGTTGTAGCCCCTGGGCAGCCCCTCTAGTTCTGGTTAAAAAGAAAGATGGTAGTATGAGAATGTGTGTGGATTACAGGCAAGTGAATCGCATAACACATAAAGATGCTTACCCATTACCACGAATTGAGGAGTCCTTAGCTGCTCTGAAAACGGCTAACTACTTTCTACCCTTGATCTGACTAGTGGGTACTGGCAAGTGGCTGTGGCTGAGGAGGATCGTGAGAAAACGGCTTTCACCACCCCAATGGGGCTCTGTGAGTTCGACAGAATGCCGTTTGGGCTCAGCAGTGCCCCGGAACATTTCAGAGAGTGATGGAGAACTGCCTGGGACATCTCAATTTTGAAACCGTGCTGCTATACCTAGATGACGTCATCGTATACTCCAAGACATATGAGGACCACCTGAAGCACCTGGCAGAAGTATTCGAGTCCCTGTACAGGTACGGGATGAAGTTGAAACCCTCAAAATGCCATCTACTCAAACAGAAGGTACAATACTTGGGGCACATCGTCAGTTCAGAGGGAGTAGCGCCGGACCAAGAGAAAGTCACCGCCATCCAGAAATGGCCGGAGCCGAAGAACCTCAAGGAAGTGCGACAGTTCCTGGGACTAACGGGTTACTACAGGAGGTTCGTGAAAGATTACACGAAGAAGGCAGCGCCTCTACAGGACCTCCTAGTAGGACAATCCCTAAAGAGCAGAAACCCTCCCTTTAATTGGGGTAAGGAACAGGCTGAAGCATTCCAAAAGATGAAAGAGATCCTTACAGTGATGAAATCTTGACCTATCCTGATTACAGCCAACCGTTCCTGCTGTACACCGATGCCAGTAATGAAGGTTTAGGAGCAGTTCTCAGTCAGAAGCAGAATGGCCAAGAAAAGTCATCGCATATGCCAGCAGAAAACTCAGGCCAACTGAGAGGAATCCGGAAAATTATAGCAGCTTCAAGCTGGAGTTTCTGGCGCTGGTCTGGGCCATTACTGAAAGATTTAAGCACTACCTTGCCTCCAACAAGTTCACGGCGTACACAGACAACAACCCGTTAACGCACCTGGAAACAGCCAAGCTGGGAGCCATGGAGCAGCGTTGGATGGCTCGGTTGTCAAATTACCAGTTTACCATCAAGTACCGGGCAGGCCGTAAGAATGCTAACGCCGACGCATTGTCCCGAATGCCGCATGAATCTGACACGGAAGAAGAATCGGACGACCTGGAAGAAATTGAGCTACCTGCGTTCCATCGAAATGGGATAATCCATGAGCAGCGTGTCTACAGAAAGCAGTATGGCGCAACATTAAATCCCTTACCCCATCACAGTTGGAAAGAGACTCAGGACAGCGATCCAGTGGTCAGCCGTATCAAGGAGTTGTTAAGACAGGAAGGTTCCTCCTTGGAAAAAGATGCACCTATGTCAGCAAAGCTCCTGTGGAATGAGAGAAGCCGGTTGTTCCTATACCGTGAGAAGTTGTGCAGGAGGTACGTCAACCCCAGGACCCATGAGATGGTTTGGCAGATAGTGGTCCCCAAGGCAGACGTCCAAATGGTGTTGGAAGCATACCACGATCAAGCAGGACACTTTGGCTGGAGAAAGCTGGAGACCCTGTTGAGGTGCCGGTTCTACTGGGTAGGAATGCGCAGCTCCATCGAGAGGTGGTGTCGGAACTGTGGACCCTGTGGTCTCAGACGAAAGGACTACGGTAGTCAGAAGGCACCCCTGCAGCCTATCCGGACGACTCGTCCCTTGGAGATCGTGGCCTTGGACCACGTCAAATTGTCGCCAAGCAGTCTGGATACTCATATGCCCTGACCATGGTGGATCATTATTCGAGATTTTTGGTGGTCATTCCCGTCAAGGATCAGACAGCAGTGACGCAGCAAGGACCTTCCAAGCAAGCTTCTGCAGACCGCATGGGTATCCAGAGCAGGTACTGACTGATCAAGGCCCTGCTTTTGAAGCGGATCTGTTTAAGGAATTTTGTCACTTGTATGGGTGTAAGAAAATTAGAACGACGCCATACCACCCCCAAACCAACGGCCTTTGCGAGAAAATAAACCACATTGTCGTTGACTTGCTAAAATCCATACCGCTGGAAGAAAGAAATCGGTGGCCAGAATTGTTACCTGACCTGGTTGACTTGTACAACCACATACCAGTGAGTTCTACCAACTGCACACCAGCTTACCTTATGAGAGCAAGGCCTGGAAGACTGCCAATGGACTTGGAACTTGGTGTGGTGGAACCCGAGGCAGATGACACCGTTGGAAATTGGGACACAAATCGGCAAGAGCAATACAGAAGAGTGCAAGCCTGCGTAGAAGAAAGTCTTAATAAAGCTCGGGAAAAGCAGGAGAATATTTACAACAAGAATGCTCCCGCGAAGCCTTTGATGCCTGGAGAAATGGTGTTAAAAAGGAAAAGGAAGATGCACAAGTTGGACAACCAGTGGGAACAAGAGCCCTATGTCGTACAAAATTCCAAATATGATAACAGAAAAGTCTGTATCATCAGTAAGGATGGAGGAAGAACGACCGCCACTGTGTCTAGAGACCATTTAAAATTGTGTCCAGAGCCATTAAAGCTTCGTGAAGAGAACCCTGTCGTCAATCGAGAAGAAAGTGAAGAGGAGGTCATACACACGGATCTGGGAGACTTACCTGCGGATTGGCCCAGACTGGGAGATGCGGTAATCATTCCTGTGTTGCAGTTTTATCAGCCACAAGAGGAAACTCTACCTCCAGTCGTACCCATTGTGCCAATAGAGCCAGTTCTAGAGGTACCTATTCCAGCAGAACCCCAGCCTGCAGAATCTCAAGAAGTAGAATCACCAGAAGCAGCGCCCCATGCTATGGGATCCCCTGGTGAAGCTGACTCACACCGCCCAGCCCTCAGTACGCTTGCCAGATCCATAGAAAGATTGAGGCAGTATTATAGTTTGTCGTTACGCAGAACAGATAGATCAGAGACCAATATACCTGATGCTACTCCACGTAGATCGGAACGAACAACGAAAGGGAAGCTACCTATTCGTTATCAACAGTAGTTTATTATGACTCAGAAAAGGTTTATTATTTCTGACCAATTGTATAAAGTTATAAGGAATATCCAGGAATGGAGGAAGACACCCAGTGACAGAGTAACAACAGAGAATTTCAGAGGCCATTACCTTTCCACAGCTCCCAGGTAATTTACCACAGTCTGGCGGTATTTCTGATACCCTTTACTCCAGCACTGCGATATATGGTGCTGACATCTTGCAATAGTGGACGCCAATAGTTTTCTTCAGCAGCTTGCTTTTTCACTTCACTCTCTGCGGTGCATGGCTTTTTATTTGCACTTTGCCCATATTTAATTATTATTATTTTTTCACAAGTTCAGTATTTTCTGTACTATTTAGTGCAAACACATATATACATTGCTGTTTTTATTGTATAGTTTTTTCGGTGCATAGTGCATCTTTATTTGACGTATTTTTCCACACAATTGTAATATATATTATTTTTTGCACAATACTCTTTTGCACATTTTTTCTTTATTATATATTGTTGTTCACATCAACAGTAGATATTGCAGGTCATCACACATCGCTGGATTTATTACCTGGCTTTGTATTGAGCAATCTAGTTTCTACATGTGCATATGTCACTATACCTGCCATATATTATAAGTTTTCTCAGGAATTATCCAAAGACATATGCTTATATACTAAGGTGCTCACTTCATATTTCATAGCTGTTCCGTGAATAGGTCATTGCCTCTTGTTTTTATTAATACCATTCATGTACGTATTTTATTGCATATACAATTTGGTTGTTTATTAATTTTGTATATTTGATTCAATAAAATTATATTTTATTATTCACATTGTGTCACCTTTGATTCTCTGTTGTTACTCTGTCACTGGGTGTCTTCCTCCATTCCTGGATATTCCTTATATATTACCGGATGGTCTGCCATCCACACATGGGGTTGTATTAGTCTCTATATATTCACATATATTTTATCTTTTGATAAATTAATTATTATTATTTTTATTATTGTGATATATATACAACCTTTTTTTCTTTTTTTTTCAATTGTATAAAGTTGTATAAAGAAGTTTATTGCATTTGAAGGAATTTAAAGTATTGTGATATAATGTGAATTACTTGAAAATGTCTTATAATGAATTGCGTGGCTGAGGACTGAGCCAGCCCAAAAACTGTATCCTGTATATAGTTGCACTTTGTGCCTTGTCTTGGTTTCACACGAAGCCTTGACTTACCTCTGAACATAAAACCCGTATGGTGTGGCACTGAGTGAGGTCTGCAGTCAGATGTCCTGCAGCCACACCCAGGACCCACGTTGAAGGTTTGGTGCGGGTCCTTCACAAGAATACTATGAATATTTATTGAGTGTCTTGATGTTCTGATACTTTTGTATTTTCTTACTGTACATATTGTAACGTTTAAGAATTTCTTGCCTCCCGGATGGGATGAGTTTCATGTTATTGTTTAAATGCAAAACAAAATTCTTTCTTTGTCTATTTCACAGCCCGGGAGTGCTGTATTTTACCAAGGGGGGATGTGTAGCCCTGGTATGTAAGGCACACATTAACCTGGAGTCTGCACAGAAAGGTAACAGTTAAAGCTCACATCATCCATTCACACTTTAGACACACCCTCAGGGTATATAAGCTAGTGACATGCAGCAGAGGTGGGGAGTAGTGGGAAGTCTTCCAGGAAGTGAAGTGAAAGACAGTCACTCAGTTGGTTCCTGTCAGCAGTTCATAAAGTGGAGGCTAGTAAGGGTGAGCCAGTTCATCTTAGCCTAGTCAGAGCTGTTCCTTAACCTGAAGACAGAGACAGCTTTGGAGAAAGGGAAGTTTGCAGCAGAAACTTCAGTCGCCTGTCCCAAGGACAGTGAAGTTCAGTCGATGTGTTCTTGAACTAGGAGAATACTGAGAATCTGTCAGCGAGCTCCAAGGAAGAAGCAAGAAAGGATTGACTTGTACTACCTTAAGAAGTGTGCAGTGCCTATGTTGAGAGTGGAAAGCAGGGCGAAGGGCACAGTGGAGAGGACGGAGCAGTGCCTTAGGTAGTGAATTGCCTACACTAATTATCCGGTCACTGGGGACCGAGGAGTTGCTATTGATTCACTCATAGTAACGGGACAACCAGAGTCTTACTGGACCTTAGGTCGCAGAAAGCAGCCCTTGAAGTGTCGGTACGTAATCGGGGTCAGGAGGAACAAGGACTTTTAGCTAGGCCTAGCATAGAAGGACTCTGTTCCCACCACATAGAAGGCTCCACCACAATACTGACCGGGCAGTACAGCTATGGAGTTAGCTGGAGTATTCGGAGTTAACTTAGCTCCATGCTAGTTGGACTCATCATATTGAAAGTTAAGGAGGCCTCTAACCTGCTCTGCTGTTACCTGGACGTGCAGTCTCCCCCCGACCAGCTCCCCGGGACCTGCCTAAACATCTGACAAGTAAAAGGTATGGAAAGACGCTGGATGGTGTGAGACTGATTCATTTATCTGCACCCTACATCATTATAACCATAGACTTTGAGGGACCAGTCCCACCTGTGGGGGACCCGTCATCTAGCTGCCACAACATCCCCTCAGAGATCTACTGCAGCGCTGGTCTTAGTGATCAGACAACTACAGGTGGCGTCACGAACTGTTATCTACCAAATCCCCTGTAAATAAACCCTTTAACGCCTGACCGCCAGGGTCACGGAACGAGCCACGCTACCAGTGACATCCCCTATAGAAATCTACGGGCTCGGCTCCGAGTACCCCATTGCCCTGGTAACCCACAATTGTGGTGCGTGGGTCACACACATCAAATGACTTCAATATTGTCGATCACGCTCGTTTAATGGCCTGAACTCAGCGCATGTAAATACCACCTAAATATTTCTGTGTGAAGTTAGCATTTGGGGCCCACTTTCAACTTTACAACCGGCTCTGCCTACTACTTATTGTACAAAAGTTCAGAGACCAAATAAAGACGACTTTATTTTATTAATAACATCCGGCTCGTTCTTCATAAGAACAAAGGGTTCCAACTTGTTCCAAGATACGACAGCATGCAGTTTGAGAGCGACAGCAATTCAGGTGCACACACCCAGGGACACCTGTATAGGGTGTTAAGGGACGCATCAGTAAATTCTGCTAGTGCCGTCCCTTACAGGGCCATTGAGCTTCGACCTACATAACCGAGCATAGTCTTGTGAGTGATCCGGATCTCTACTTTGCTGATGGCATTTTGCTCTGCATTAGTGGCTGCTGATCTTTGGAGCTGAACCTGAGCAGGTACTATCGTCTACATAAAACACTGGCAGATCCGAGCAGTATTGGACTGATGACACCTGTTTCTCTAAGAGCTCACTGGGCTCACATAGTATGTATTCTTGGCTGCTTCTTTGGGTAGATTGTGTTACTGCTTTTTTCCAAATGTCGCTCTATACTGAAGTGTTCATACGTGTGCTAATGATAGGTTTCCTAAAAATAAATGCTACGATGTGTTCGGATCTTATGTGTAAAGCAAGTTCTGGGCTCAGGCCCAATTATTCTCCTGCATAAATGTCATTGGAACGCTAAACGCCAATTTAATCTTTTGCGCCATAGATTTAGCGCCATTGAAACGCTGAACTGAGGAGTCTAAGGCTAAATAGTAACCAGAAATTTGTAATTGCAGAAAATTGGTTTCAAATCCTCATGCGGATTTCATTGCGATTTTCAACCTACTCCATTTACTAAACAAACATTGAATAGGGTGAAAAACCACAATGAAAATCCGCAGAATTATGAGCATGTGGCAGATTTGAAACCCGCATCTTCCTTATTTTTTTTTCTCGCAGTATGTATTGAGCGAGGCCGGACACGTCTAGCCAAAATGTGGTCGGAGGAAAGAAAATCACGCACTTGCGGTCACCAGTCAAAACCGCAGCGGCCAGATGTTACAGCATAGTGGATGGGATTTCAAGAAATCCCATGTTTAATATGTGCCCACAGACGCCCGTGGATCACACGCTGACATGTTGCGCGTCGGCACTTTGAATGCAGCATCCGGATTCTGGGCAAATACCCTAAAGCTATTTACCTGCAGGAAAATAGCATTATCTGGCATGACCGGTTCCCATAATCATTTTAGGATCCTAGTTCAAATGCACATAATGAATCCTCCCCTCCAGCAGTGACACCGCTCTATCAATGTCGGCACTGCTGTTGGCGGAGGGTAAGGCCTCTTTCACACATCCGGTGTGCGCCTGACGGCGCCCCCGGCATTTAGCCGCAGCGCCGCATCAGAAAACCTGATGCGCCGCTTGCGCCGCATGCGTTTTTTTGCCGGATGGTTTCTGATGCCCGGAGACATTAGGGGAATCCGGCAAAAAAAAAAAAAACGTTACATGCTGCGTTTTGTCCGGCTGTCGGAATGTACATTTCCGCCGCATCCGGACAAAATCGCATACGACGCATTGACATGCGGCGCCATCCGGCGCTAATGCAAGTCAATGCAAAAAAAACCGCAAGCGGCGCATCCGGTTTTCTGATGCGGCGCTGCGGCCAAATGCCGGGGGCGCCGTCAGGCGCACACCGGTTGTGTGAAAGAGGCCTAATGTGTCATGGCTGCAGCTGATCAGTATTCTGTCAGGGTGGATGTCTGCTCTGGCAAAATTGTAAAGGCTGCAGCCAAACAGTTCCGTCTCATTGTGAAAATCTCAATACCGGTAAACCCCACTATAAGGTTCGGCCCTACACAACTGTCCCAGTTCCTCATGTGGCCCCTTGGGAAAATTAATTGCCCACCCCTGTTATACACAATCATCTCGGCTATCTCTCATAAATGTGACTTGCAGTTATTTAGCATATGATTAGTTCTGCAGATTCTCGTCAGATCACTGCATTGTTATTGATTCGCTCCTGGTGGTGGAAAAGTATTTTTCTTCCTGAATACCACAAAATATAACCTGTTTCCACATTCCCTAATAGCTCAGTGTGTTTCTAGTAGCGATGAGCGAATTTGTTCGAAAAACGATCGCCAAACGTAAATTCGGCACGAATATGGCACGTTCGGATTCGTGATCGGAAACACGAGCAAAATTTTATAAAATCGTAAAAAATCGGAAACATGCAGTAAAAAGTGCGGGAAAATATTTGTTTTGCCACACAAAAGTATTTTGAGCACTTTGTCAACGATAAATGGCGTATCATGAGCGTGGGGCACATGTTTGATGAGGGGAGGGGGTTTGCAGAGCTCAGAGGCGCGGCGTGATTGTAAACTTTTTTTCCTTCTAACTTTATGTGTGCACATTGCAGCTAGCCAATCAGGGTGCAGGAAACATTCACAATGTCCTGACACAATGGCTTGTGTCATAGACTGCTGAAATCACATGTCCCTCTCCATATAAAGAGCGGACATCTTGTTTTAGCGCCATTTTGACACTGTAACAGCACAGAGAGGCTGCTCCTGATGCTTGCACTGTTTGCTGATAGATTTTAGCTAGTTAGCTAGGCAGTTGTTTCTTAGTCGGATAGTTTAGCTCGGTAGAAACCTGTGTGGTTGTGAAATCAACCTTCCATCTTTTTTTTGTGCCATTACTGAGGTCTACAGACAAAGCAAGCAGGGCACATGTCCTACAAGTGTGTTGTGAACTGATTCTTTGGTGCTCCATGCACGAGTATAGCATTCTAAATCTTATTTTTCCACTAGCTAAATGTGATACAGCAAGGCATATGTTATGATTTCGTAGCCGAGGAGGACAGTAGCAAAAAGACACCCAGAGAGGTTGGTAACTAGCGGATTGCAGACCCCTAAACTGACAGCACAACTAGAAGTAGCCGTGGTATGTAGCTACAGTGCCCTAGACGCCTCGACACAGCCGGAGAGTTAACTACGCCTAAAGGGAGAAAGGGAAAAGCTAACTGCCCCGGAGTAGAGCCTCCAAAGGAATAGCTAGCCCCTAAACATCAAGCCACATGTCCAAACCCTTGCCTCCTCTGCCATCTCAAACTCAAAAATATTTCCCGGATCCGTGCATTCCTTGACCATGAAACTACATAAACACTAGTGCATGCCCTCATCATCTCCCGCCTCGACTACTGCAATCTCCTACTCTCTGGCCTTCCCTCTAGCACTCTGGCACCACTCCAATCCATCCTGCACTCTGCTGCCGACTAATACACCTGTCTCCCCGTTATTCCCCAGCCTCTCCTCTCTGCCAAGCCCTTCATTGGCTTCCTATCGTCCAGAGGCTCCAGTTCAAAACCCTAAACATGACCTACAAAGCCATCCACAATCTTTCTCCTCCATACATCTGTGACATGTTCTCCTGGTACATACCCACACGCAACCTTCGATCCTCTCAAGATCTCCTCCTCTACTCCCCTCTTATCTCTTCTTCCCACAACCGCATACAAAGCTTCTCCCTTGCCTCTCCCATACTCTGGAACTCTCTACCCCAACACATCAGACTCGCGCCTACCATGGAAACCTTCAAAAAGAACCTGAAGACCCACCTCTTCCGACAAGCCTACAACCTGCAGTGATCATCAGTCTACTGAACCACCGCACGACCAGCTCTACCCTCTCCTAGTGTATCCTCACCCATCCCTGTAGACTGTGAGCCCTTGCGGGCAGGGTCCTCTCTCCTTCTGTACTTGTGTGTGCCTTGTATTGCTCATATTTACAGTACTTGTCTATATTTGCCCCTCTTCACATGTAAAGCACCATGGAATAAATGGCGCTATAAAAATGTATAATAATATTAATAAATACAAACACAAGCAGAAAATAGAGCAAGCAAATGCTGGGGCCCAAACTGCCTAGATAGAACAGGACAGGAAAGAATACTGTCTGCAATCCAGCAAAAACTCTAAGAAAAATTCCAACACATCTGATATGTAAAAATACTGAGACCACACGATCTCTCCCCCGCTAGATCAGAGCTCTGGTGTGAACTGGTAGCAAACCAGCAGACACTGAAATAACAGGGAACTGGAAATACATAAACTGTCTCTGGTGTGAACTGGCAGCAAATCAGTAGATACTAAAATAACAGGGAACTGAAAATACATAAACAGTGGCAAAAGAAAAACAGAGTCCAGCACAGGCCCCCGCAGGGGAACCTGGTTGTACTAACTCCAGAAAGGCAGAAAACTGAGAAGACAAAAGGAAAACAAATGCCACAGAAATAAACAACAAATAACTTATCTGAAAGTTGCAGGTCAAAGCAGGAAGCAAGCTGACTTCCAAAAGGGACCAGGAAGAAACAAATCACCTGCAAGGATCATGGGAAGGTTGCTCACTTATATCTCCCCAGTCAGTAACACCTGATTGCCAATCATCACCCCCAGGTGATAGACTTCTGTTAGCCAAAGCAGCTTCATTACTATCAGCAGCCACCAGAGGGAGCCCAAACTCAGAAGTCAGATTCAGAGTGTTCAAAACAGGCATATGTCACTTTGTCATTTAGTGGTGTGGTGACATTGTTCTTTGATTTGAGCTGTTGGGGATGAAAAAACTTTTTTGAGCAGTTGCAAGCGTGATTCCTCATGCCTTATCTCACCTTGTTATTTAGTGGTGGGGAAATTCCACAGTCTGCATAGCTCAAGCAGATGAAAAAAAAAAAGTTTTTCTGTTGCTAAAGGTGATACAGCCGGCTGTATCCCACATTGCAATTTTGTGGCGGTGAAATAATGCAGAGCGCACTCCGATGAAAAAAAATGTTTCCTCCTACTAAACGTGATGCAGCCAGCCATATCGGACGTTGCAATTTTGTGGCGGTGAAATAAACCTGTCTGCAAAGCTCACGCAGATGAAAAATTTATTTTTTTCTGTTGCTAAACGTGATACAGCCTGCCGGATCCCACATTGTAATTTTGTCGTGGGATGGTGCAATGAAGCTATGTGCAGTCCTCACTCACAGTAAAAAAAAAAAAAATTCTGTTGCTAAACGTGATACAGCCCGCCATATCCCATGTTGTAATTTTGTTTCGGTGAAATGAAGCTATCTAAAGACCTCACAGGCATTTAAAAAAATATTTTTTTCTGTTGCTAAAGTGATACAGCTCACCATATCCCACGTTGTAATTTTCTGGCCGTGAAATGAAGCTGTCTGCAGACCTCACGCATATTAAAAAAAATAAATTCTGTTGCTAAACGTCATACAGCCTGCTGCCATATCCCACATTGTAATTTTGTGGCGAGGAAAAAAAAAGGTCTGCAGAGGTCATGCAGATAAAAAAAATTGTTTATCTGTTGCTAAACGTGATACAGCCCGCCATATCCAACGTTGTAATTTTGTGGCGGTGAAATAATGCTGTCTGCAGAGCTAACGCAGATGAAAAAAAAATATTTTCTTTTGCTACACTTGATACAGTCTGCCATATACCACATTGTAATTTTGTGGCGGTGGAATGAAACTCTTCTGCAGACCTCAAGCACATTAAAAAAATATTTTTCTTTGTTGCTAAACATGATATAGCCTGCCATATCCCACATTGTCATTTAGTGGCAGTGAAATTGTTCTGTGTGCAGAGCTGTTGCACATTAAATATATTTTTTGTTTTTTACAAACGTGATACTGTAGCCTAGATTCAAGTTTGAAATTGTTTTGAGCTTATCTTCTAGATTATATAGGCCTCATTCACACTAAAAAGAAATTTTGTTCTGTTACTAATGTGATACAGTAGGGGAGATCTCATTTTGAAATTGCTTGGAACCTCTAGTCTGTGTTATACAGGTGTCATCCACACCAAAAGAAAAATTTCTTCTGTTACTAACGTCATACAGTAGGGGAGACCTCAGTTTTAAATTGTTTGGAGCATATCTTCTTTGTCATAGAGGTCTCATCCACACTGAAACAATTTTTTTCTTCTATGACTAACGCGTTTCAGCACGTCATATTTCACCTTCTCATTTAGTGCAGCTGAAATTCAGCTGTGTGCAGAGGTGGTGCACAGTAAAAAATCTAATTTTTAGTTGCTAATACTATGCTCCTACCACACTATCTGAGCAACATGACTGGGTAAAAGAGAGGTCGTGGTGGAAGGGGAATTAGGCTTGGTGTTCGAGGTGTATGTGGGATAGGTGGTAATGTTTGTGAAAGCACTAGTGAAGCAACATCATGTCTGGTGCAAAGACAACTGACAACTTCTGTTACTGGATGTTGTAGTTTTTAGTGTGCTGCATTGTTCTTGCGTAATTGCAGTCTGTGATATCTTTAGTGGGGCTTTTGTGCCTGCTGTTGCTGCTGCTGCTGCAGATGTTACCACAAATTTTTGGAAATGTGAACACTCATGGTTTGGTATCCATCTGCTGGATTGGGTGCAGTGGAAGACCCATCAGTCCCTATTATACTATTTATACTGTGGTGAAATTGGTGCCACTTCTGTTATTTCTGCCACAAATTTTTTGAAATGTGTAGACTCCTGGTTGGGTCTCCTTCGTGTGTTGCCTGTAGCAGTAGGCCTCCGAGACCTCCACCAACTTTGAGTCAACTACCCGTGTTACTATCCTTATATTTTTCTGACAATAGTAGTCTACGAAACTGATATTTGTGCCACCTGAGTATGGCTGAGAATAAAAGCAGGTCAAGGTGTTGCATGTGCTATCAAGGCTCCCAGCACAGGAGGCCTACACCGATCCCTCACCCACCTAGTCTTAATTTGAAGTTCAATTCAAAGCCCAGACCCCGATACCTCATGCCTGGATGATTGCTGCCCTGCCATTCTAAAATTTGTACTGTGGGTGAATTGAGGCCACTTACCTGGTGTCTGCCCCTCATTTGATTTTTGGCAGCTTTTAGGCCCGTTTGAAGGTGTTGTGTATGCATTTGTTTTTGCCTCCCATTGACTTGAATGGCATTCGGCTATGTTCGGCCAATATTCGGCGAATAAATTGGCAAATATTGCAAAATCGGCGATAGCAATCTGAACCGAACATTGAAATATTTGCTTATCTTTAGTAGTGTCCAGTGCTGTGAAGTCGGAGTTGGAGTCCGAGTCGGAAATCAGGGAAATTGAGGAGTCGGAGTCAGTGTCGTAGTTGGTGGTTTGGCTTACCGACTCCACAGCCCTGCGAGAGACGCGCGTGCCTGAGGACCTTAGCGCTCACTCATCACTAATTATTGAATTTTATCTACCTTTTGGAAGTGCTGCTCTCTCCTCTTCTGCTAGTTGTTGCTGTGGCCCTCACCGGTTTGAACCTCCCACGGTTTTGTGTGAAAAGGGCTGCGGGTGTGTCCTTTCACAAAAAAAAAAATTATCTGCTGCCACCTTGTGGGGAGTATATAAGTCAATGTCTTGTGCAGAGGTGACTCAGTAGAGTAAGATGGTCACAGAGCTCGGTGGCCATGTCTCTGCTGTTCCTGCTCCTCTGTGTGTTCCTATTACTACATGTCGGGCACTGCCAGGGTGAGTAATCTCCAGAAATATCTCTATTAACTTCTGTTGTGCTTCTGTAGCTGCTATCACATCTCTGCCTCTGTTCTATAAAGCTCCTGCAATACTTCATCAAAGTGAGAATATATGCGACCCGTGAGGTTCCTGTCGTTGTGTCGGCTCTTGCCTTGGGGACAGAGGACGGTGGGGGGCTTTGCTGGGAACTCTCTCATCTGTATATTGCGGTCTGGCCACTTTTTTTTATAAGGAATCTGAGGCTCAGACGTGTATTTTGTGTATTTTTGGCCATATGGTCCCAGGACAGTTACTAAAAAGATGAGAATCTTTTCCAGAAACAGAGACCTTCAAAGCAAATAGAGAAAAAAAGGTTGTCCCCCATCCTGCCACCCCACAAACTCCATGGCACAGTTTTGTGATTGTCAATGGGTCAGTGTCGGACCCCGGTAAGAATCGTATAAGGACCCTTTGGAGTCCAATAGTTCAGCTTCTTGCTGATTTGGAGGTAGAAGTTGCCCCCCCACCTTCTGTGCGGCGGCACCAGAATATTCGTTGTATACAGAAATCCTTTATAGAATAATAATGTACCCTATCAATGGGTTAACACTTCTTTACCACCACAAATTTTACACAGTTGTCTTTATACTTTCCCATAAATTGGGAGTAAAAAAACTAAATAGAAGTGACTAGAATACAAATTTTAATAATAATAATAATAATGATAATAATCTTTATTTATATAGCGCCAACATATTCCGCAGCGCTTTACAGTTTAACAGTTTCAAAACACAAGTTATAGGTAACAACGTTAACAATACAATAATTAAAGCAAAATAAGCCGACCCTGCTCGTGAGAGCTTACAATCTACAATGAGGTGGGGGAGATACAAAGTACAGGTGTGTATATACAATGGTGCATTTACAATAATGGTCCAGCCATCTTGAGGAGTGAGGCATGGATGGAGATAGTGAATGGGCTACACCTACACACTTAAACATAGAACGACTTTGGTTAGTGAATGTGATAGGCCACTCTGAACAAATGTGTTTTGAGGGAGCTCCTGAAACCATGCAAATTGTGGATAGTCCTAATTTCTTGGGGTAGAGCATTCCAGAGGATTGGCGCAGCGCGGGAGAAATCTTGGAGTCGGGAGTGGGAGGTACGGATTAGTGCAGAGGTTAGTCGAAAGTCGTTTGCAGAGCGCAGCAGTCGGTTAGGCCGATAGATAGAAATGAGGGAGGAGATGTAGGGGGGTGCTGCACTGTGGATAGCTTTGTGGGTGAGAACCAGTACTTTGAATTGGATACTATAATGAATGGGCAGCCAGTGTAAGGACTGGCGAAGAGCGGACGGTCCGAGTACCGATTAGCCAGATGGATGACCCTGGCTGCTGCATTAAGGATGGACTGGAGAGGGGATAGTCGAGTAATGGGGAGGCCAAGTAATAGAGCGTTGCAGTAGTCCAGGCGGGAGTGGATCAATGCTACAGTGAGGGTTTTTGTTGTTTCCATGGTGAGAAAAGGGCGGATTCTAGAGATGTTCTTTAGGTGTAGACGGCAAGAGCGGGCAAGAGATTGTATATGGGAGGTGAAGGAGAGATTGGTGTCAAACATAACACCCAGACAGCGAGCCTGCTGCCGGGGTGTTATTATGGTGCCGCCCACGAGAGGAAATGTCAGATTTAGGGAGGTTAGTAGACGGCGGGAGCAGAAGGAGTTCAGTTTGGAGAGGTTAGTTTCAGATAGAGAGCGGACATGATGTTGGAGACTGCGGACAGACAGTCGGTGGTGTTCTGTAGAACAGCGGGGGTAAGGTCGGGGATGACGTGTATAGTTGTGTGTCATCGGCATAAAGATGGTACTGAAAGCCAAATCTGCTGATGGTCTGTCCAATTGGGGCCGTGTAGAGAGAGAAGAGAAGGGGGCCAAGGACTGAGCCCTGGGGTACACCGGCAGTGAGAGGAAGAGGAGATGACGTGGAGCCAGAGAACGAAATACTGAAGGAGCGGTCAGAAAGATAGGAGGAGAACCAGGAGAGAACAGTGTCCTTAATACCTAGTGACTGGAGCCTAGAGAGTAGGAGACGGTGGTCAACCGTGTCGAAAGCTGCAGAAAGGTCGAGAAGAATGAGCAGAGAGTGGTCGCCGTTACGTTTTGCTGTAAGAAGGTCATTGGTCACTTTGATGAGTGCAGTTTCAGTCGAATGTAGGGGGCGGAAGCCGGACTGTGAAGGGTCTAGGAGGGAGTAAGTGGAGAGGTAACGGGTGAGGCGGGAGTAGACTAGGCGCTCCAAAAGTTTAGAGATGAAGGGGAGATTGGAGACCGGTCTGTAGTTGTTTGTGCAGGAAGGGTCAAGAGCGGGTTTCTTTAGTAATGGAGTAATGATGGAGTGTTTGAAGGAGGATGGGAAAATGCCAGAGGAGAGTGAGAGATTAAAGATTGTAGTTAGGTGAGTTGTGACAACTGGAGAGAGAGACTGGAGGAGATGTGAGGGGATGGGGTCGGTAGTGCATGTAGTCGGACGAGAGGAAGAGAGGAGTCTGGAGACTTCTTCTTCTGTGATGGGATCAAATGTGGAAAGTGAGCCAGGGGAAATGCAGGGTGGGATGGGAGTCACAGCACTTGGTGTTGAGAGCAGATTTCCTGACGGATAGTATCTATTTTTTCTATAAAGTGGGAGGCCAGGTCGTCAGCACAAATGTCTGTGATAGGGGCTTGTGCTTTTGGCCTGAGGAGGGAGTGAAAGTGTCAAAAAGTTTCTTGGGGTTGTTGGCTAGTGAGGAGATCAGTGTGGTGAAGTAGGTCTGTTTGGCGAGGTGAAGGGCAGCATTATAAGTTCTTAACATGAATTTAAAGTGGATGAAGTCTTCTGGTGTGCGGGTTTTTCTCCAGAGGCGTTCAGCACTCCTAGAGCATCGCTGGAGAAGTGAGTTTGCAATGTGAGCCAGGCTGTTTTACTGTGTGTTTGGAGGTTCTGAGGGTGAGCGGTGCTACTTGGTCAAGGGTGCTTTTAAGAATGTCATTGTAGTGATGAACAGCCAGATCAGGACAGGAAAAAGAGGAGATTGGGGACAGCGATGAGTGTAGGGAGTCTGAAAGTGTCTGAGGGTTAATGGCTTGTAGATTTCTGAATGTGTGGTAGGTAGGAGTGCGCTGGGGTGGTGGAGGATTTGTGAGCGTGAAGGAGAGAATGTTGTGGTCAGAGAGTGGAAGCGGTGAGTTATTTAGGTGGGAGATTGAACAGAGGCGGACAAAGACCAGGTCAAGGGTGTTGCCATCCTTGTGTGTCTCAGAGGTTGAAAGCTGTGAGAGGCCTAGAGAAGTGGTTAGTGATAGAAGCTGAGATGCAGATGTGGAAGTAGGGCTGTTAATGGGGATGTTGAAGTCTCCAAGGATAAGGGTTGGTAGTTCTGAGGACATGAAGTGCGGCAGCCAGGCTGAGAAGTGGTCAAGGAACTGGGTGGGTGAGCCTGGGGGCCGATATATGACCGCTACTCTGAGGGAGAGGGGATGGAAGAGCTGATGGTGTGGACCTCAAAAGAAGGGAATGAGAGTGATGGAATTGGGGGGATGACCTGGAAAGTGCATTGTGGGGACAGGAGTATGCCAACTCCACCACCATGTCTGTTTGTGGGTCTCGGGGAATGGGAGAACTGTAAACCACCATAGGAAATGGCAGCAGGGGAGACAGTGTCAGAATCCTGAATCCAGGTTTCAGTGAGGGCCAACAGATTAAGAGAGTGGATCAGAAAGTAGTTGTGCAGGAAGGATAGCTTGTTGCATGCAGACCGTGGATTCCAGAGGGCACAATTGAAAGAAAGAAAGAAAGAATTCAAAATATTGAATTTTTTGATTGAAAAAAATTAACATCAATCACATCAATGATGGACATACAAGATAGCAGTTTCTATAAAGTAATAATCTGTGACCTTCATTGCTCTGATACTGCAATTTTTTGCCATCAGGCACTATTTATTCTTTATATAAACTGCTACCTTGTATGTCCATCATTGAGGTGATTTTTCTGTGGAATATTTTGTCGGCACGATATGGTCATCAGTCCTGGTTATATGTATTGTAACGATCTGTGACCTTCATTGCTCTGATACTGCAATTTTTTGCCATCAGGCACTATTTATTCTTTATATAAACTGCTACCTTGTATGTCCATCATTGAGGTGATTTTTCTGTGGAATATTTTGTCGGCACGATATGGTCATCAGTCCTGGTTATATGTATTGTAACGATCTGTGACCTTCATTGCTCTGATACTGCAATTTTTTGCCATCAGGCACTATTTATTCTTTACGATAAACACAACTCCCATTAAATAAATGGAAAGATAGGACAATCAAACCAAATAATATTAAAACTAATTTTTAATGGAAAATATAAAAGTTATTACAAGAATAAAGAACCACAAAAAAGGACTCAGTTCAAAAGGGCATGCATGAATTACAAAAGCTGTGCACACTGTTCAAGATATATATGATAATAGCACGAAAAACACATGAAACTAGTGCAACAAATCATCATGCAACATAGTATATGGATATCAGTACCATTATATCACTAGTCCATTAAGGATAATATATGACACACTGAGACTCATAAAGATACCAAGACGAAACAAATCAGTGCCCAGGCAGCAAGAAACTGCGACAACATCCGGAAGCATCATAATAATATAGGTGACAGGCATATATAAATGAGGGCAACAGTATATTAGAGGCACACAAGATCATAAGACACCATCAGACCTGCCCATAACATGATACATAATGTAATGATCATGTAACGATATAAGTCATATGCCAAAACTTAGCAAAGTAATCATAGTACATACCGGGTGTCACAGTGTCTCCCGCCCACCCCGACGCGCGTTTCGGAAGTTCCTTCCTCAGGGAGCACTGATGTTATCCCCTTTACCTTGTTCTACTGATATTAATAAATAAAGTATTCATTTGTTTAAGCTCTGGTGACATTGCACTGATTTGTTTCGTCTTGGTATCTTCAAGATATATATGATGAAACATAAAAAAACACAAAAACGTATCTGTACATAAATTGCAAAAGTGCACGTCAAAGTATCTAGAAATCAGTGGGTATTCAGGAATAAAACATTATCCAGTATGAAAATGCAACAGTAAATCTAAGTGTGCATGCAACAATGTGTATATATTTTTAGATTCATCTTTGGTTTGACAAATTAGTGATTTAATCAGTGTTAGACATTGAGATGGATCCATTGTGATTATTTGCTGACTGTGGTTGGATTTTAACCTCCATTTTTCTAGTGCTGTATTATTCTGATGATAAATTTATTGATTACTGTTTTATTAATTTTTTTCAATAAAAAAATTCAATATTTTGAAAATTTGTATTCTAGTCACTTCTATTTAGTTTTTTTTACTCCCAATTTATGGGAAAGTATAAAAACAACTGTATAAAAAACAGAATATTCACGTTGTATTTCCTGATGAAAAAGTCATCTAGACTTTGAAACGCGTTGAATAAACCACCTCTCTTTATGTGAATTACGTTTGGACGTATTATTATTCAGCAGCGCAGACTATCTCCACATTAACCCCTTCATCGTCCTTCTTGGTGACTGCACAGCTCCCTTCTCTTGCCATCTGGCGAATTCTTCAACACCAGCCTGTTGTTGTTGCTTCTGGAGAAGGTGGTATGACGCAGGTGGCGGAGGCCACTTATGCAGCAGCCACCCCAGCAGGGTTGTCTCTTGGTTGGTAAGCAGAAGATGTTGCAGTCTGGTCAGCCAGGTGGTTGACTTTTGTTGTACTTGAGT
>JARQOD010000002.1:633554898-633596586 GCA_033576555.1 Oophaga sylvatica
CTCTGAGCACAAAACCCTTTTATTCGTTTTGCTCATGGTGTTGGCCCACCCCTCACCTCGGTCGGTCTCTGAGCATGAACCCTCTTCTGTTCTGCTCGTGGTGGGCTCCCCTCCCACCCCCGGTCCTCTGAGCACTGAACACCTTGTATTCTTGTCTTGCTCATTGGTCGGCTCAGCCCCCACCTCGGCGTTCTCTGACACGAACACCTTGACTGTTCTTGCTCAGGGGTGGTCGGCTCCCCCCTCCTCACCTCGCCGGTCCTGGCACGAACACCTTAAAACCCTGTTTCTTGCTCAGGGTGTCGGGCTCACCTCCTCACCCGCCTTGTCGTGGCACTGAACCCTTGACTTCTTGTCTTGCTCTTTTGGGGTCGGCTCAGCCTCCTAACCTCCGCCTGTCCTGACACGAACAACTTTACTTCTGTCTTCTCATGGGTCGGCCACCCTCCTCCCTCACCTGCTCTGACACGAGGACCTTGTACTCTTTCTTGCTCTGGGTGGCGGGCTCAGCCCCCACCCGGCCGTTTCTCTAGCCTGAACACCTTATACTCCTGTTTCCTTGCTCAGGGTGGTCGGGCTCAGCCTCCTCCCTCGGCTTGTCCTCTACACTGAACACCTTGTACTTCTGTTCTTTGACCCACCCAATTGTGTTACCAGGCTATGGGTACCGGCCGGCCCATCATTTTATGGGGTTGTCACTGGCAGGAACTCGGTCCGGCCCTGGCAGTCATGCGATGGGGGATTGTTATGTTTCGGTAGCGAGGAGTGCAGGTAAAAAAGGCAATACACCAGAGCAGTTGGAATCTATGGATTGCAGTACCCTGACTAACCACCACAACTAGAGGCAGCCGTGGAGCGTTCCAACGTTGGTCCTAGATGCCTCGTCACAGCCTGAGAACTAACTACACCTAAAGATAGAAATAGGAAAGCTATCTGCCCCGAGCAGAACCCCAAAGAAATAGAAAGCCCCCAAACATGTAATGGCGGTTAGACAAAGGAAATACAGACACGAAAGAAAATAGTATGAGCAAACCTGGGGCCCCAAACTATCTAAATAGAAAAGGATAGGAAGGGTACTTACTGCAATCCCAGAAACCCTGAAAAACACCAACTCTACTAATTTTCAAAATCACCTGAGATCACACGACCCTACCACCTAAATATACTCCTGGTGTAAACAAAATCAAAACAGCAGCCACTGAAAAACTGGGAAAAGCAAAAGAACAAAACTCAGGGCTGAACTAAACTGTAGAAGGCAGAAGCCCCCGAGGGGACCCAAAGCCCCCAAAGAAGTGCAGGACCAAAATGCAAAAATATAGCACAAACACAAAAGAAGAAAAAGTCTTATCTGGAAGCAGGAGATGCAGACACGACACAGCAGGCTACAAGGGAAACTGGAATGAAGGATTCAGACCAGAACAATTGATCACCGGCAACCCTGATGGAAAAAGACTCCCTTATATAAGACCATCAGTAACACCTGATTCCCAGTCCTCACAATCTCACTAGTACCGCTTGTAACCACCAGAGGGAGCCTCTGCTCAGACTCATCTCAAACCCATTCACAACATACCCCCCCCTTGAGGAGGGCACCGAACCCTCATTTGAGCAACCCAGGTCGTCAGGATGAGTTCTATGATAAGCACGGATAAGTCTCCTAGCTGTTGTCCGAAGAAAAACACCCAAGAATTGTCTTCCTGACATAACCTCTCCATTTAACCAAATACTGGAGTTTCCATCTAGAAAAACGAGAATCCAATATTTTCTCAACCACATACTCCAGATTGCCTCAACCAAAACAGGTCAGGAGGCACAGCAGCAGGAACCACTGGCTCAACAGACCTCTTCAACAAGGACTTGTGGAACACGTTATGGATCTTAAATGTCCCTGGAAGAAGCAAACGAAAAGAAACAGGATTAAATAATCTCCATGATCTTATAAGTCCAATGAACCTAGGCTTAAATTAGGAGATGCTACTCTCATAGGAATATTCTTTGAGGACAACCAGACCAAGTCCCCCACTTTAAACCGAGGACCATCAGTCCTATGCCGGTTAGCAAACCGCTGGGCCTTCTCCTGGAGAGGGACAACCTCTCCACTACCTGGTCCCAAATCTGTTGCATACGCTCCACAACAGAGTCAACCCCTGACAGACAGAAGCCTCCGTCTGTCCTGAAGAAAATCGAGGGTGAAACCCAGAATTACAGAAAACGGAGACATCAAAGTGGCAGAGCTAGCCCTATTATTAAGAGCAAACCAGCAAAGGCAAAAAAGAGACCCAGTCATCCTGATCAGCAGACACAAAGCATCTAAGATAAGTCTCCAATGTCTGGTTTGTTCTCTCAGTTTGACCATTGGTCTGAGGATGAAATGCCGAGGAGAAAGACAATTGAACACCCAGTTTAGAACAAAAAGTCCTCCAAAATCTGGAAACAAACTGGACTCCTCTGTCAGACACAATGTTTCTCAGGAATGCCGTGAAACGAACCACGTGCTGAAGGAACAACGGCACCAATTCAGAGAGGAAGCAACTTAGGTAATGGCACAATATGTATCATTTTGGAAAACCTATCACAAATTACCCAGATGGTGGTCATTCTCTGAGAAACAGAAAGATCGGAAATGAAATCCATAGAGAAATGGTCCATGGGTCTCTTGGCACAGCAATGCATCAATAAACCACTAGAGCGAGAGCAAGGCTTGGAGCGAGAGCAAGTCCCGCAGGCTGCACAAATTCCCTGACATCACGAGACAAGTAGGCCACCAAAAGGACCGACTAACCAAGTCTCTGGTACCAAAAATTTCCGGGATGCCCAGCCAATGCGAACAATGAATCTCAGACACACACTCTTTTTCCATTGGTCCGGGACAAACAATTTTCCAACAGGGCAGCGCTCGGGCCTATCCTCCTGACACCCCTCCAGAGCAAGTCTCAAATTGGGCGAGATGGCGAAAGAACTACACCCTCTTTCAAAATAACAGAAGGATCAGATAACTCAGGAGAGTCCGCAAGGAAACTCCTCGAAGACATCCCGCCTTAACATTCTTAGTGCCAGGAAGAAAGGAAACCAACAAAATTAAACGTGGTGAAAAACAAGGCCCACCTGGCCTGTCAAGATTGAGTCGCTTGGCAGATTCCAGATAGACCAGATTCTTATGGTCAGTAAGCCACCCACCTGATGTTTGCTCCCTCCAGCCAATGTCTCCACTCTTCAAAAGCCCACTTCATGGCCATAACTCCCGATTACCCACGTCATAATTACGTTTCAGTAGGAGAAAATTTTCGAGAGAAAAAGCACAAGGTTACTTTAGAGGTCTCTGGATCTTTTTGGGACAAAACGGCACCTGCCCCAATTTCAGAGCATCAACCTCCCCTGAAATGGCAGGAAACATCAGGCTGCCGAGAACAGAGCAGAAGTGAATCTCTGCTTAAGTTCCTGAAATGCAGAGACGCCTCAGGAGGCCAATTCACCACATCAGAACCCTTTCTGGTCAAATCAGTTAATGGTTAACAATAACAGAGAAATTACCATAAATTTACGATAAAAATTGGCAAAAACCCAAAAAATCTCTGAAGAGCCTTTAATGAAGTAGGTTGGACCCAATCACAGATGGCCTGAACCTTGACCGGTCCATTTCATAACAGATGGGGACAAAATGAATCCCAGAAATGAATCCCTGTACCCAAAAAGACACTTTGATCCCTTCACTACAGAGCATTCTCTCTCAAAATCTGGAACACAGTTCGAACATGTTTCACATGAGAGTCCCAGTCATTAGAAAAAATCAAGATATCATTCCAAATAAACAATCAGAAATTTGTCCACAAAATCCCTGAAAATGTCATTCATGAAGGACGGAAGACGGAAGGAGCATTAGTGAGCCCAAAGGGCATCACTAGGTACTCAAAATGCCCTTCAGGGTATTGAATGCCGTTCTCCATTCATCCCCGTGCTTAATGCGAATAAGGTTATACACCCCCCTGAGTCAAGCTTGGTAAACCAAGTAGCATTTTTCACCCTGGAAAACGGTCAGAAACAAGGGTAACGATATTGATATTTCACAGTAATATTGTTCAAGAGACGATAATCAATACAACGGCCTTAATGAACCATTTTTTTGCCACAAAGAAAAAACTGGCACCTAAGGGTGAAGAGGATGGTCTGATATGACCCTTCTCCATGATTCCTTGATATAAAGACCGCATAGCGTCAGTTCAGGTACAGACAAGTTTAAAAGGCGACCTTAGGGAATTTACTACCCGGCACTAATTTCAATGCGCAGTCATAGCTCCTATGGGGAGGTAAGGATGCAGATTTACTTTCGCTAAACACATCAGAAAAATCAAACAAAAAGTCAGAACATCCTGAGCTTTGGGGGGAGGCAGAAAAAACAGGAGTGTTTGGTAATAACACATTGGCAGCCCCAACTGGCCACAGACACAGACTTCCAATCCAAACAGGATTATGAGACTGCAACCAAGAAACCCAGCAACGATAATGTCATGCAGATATATAGAACCAAAAATTTGCAGCACTCCTGGGATCAGTTCAACCCCCATTATCACCTGAGTAGAAAACTGGGGTTTTATTCTCAGCCAAAGGGGTAGAATCGATCCCATAGGGGAATAGACTTCTGTAGGGGTATCAAGGGAAACCCACAACGTTTAGCAAAATCATAATCCATCCAGGTTTAATAGCTGCTCCAGAATCAACGAAAGCCTGAGCAGAAAATGAGACAGAGAGCATATCAGAGTGACAGTTAATAAAAAAGTCTGAACACTACCCAAGACAACTGAGCGTCAAAACGTCTTCCCCGCTTAGGGCAGACTGAAATAGCATGAGAGGCATCACCACAGTAGAAACATAACCCATTGCGCTTTCGAAACTCATGACGCTGTGCCCCAGACACCACTCTATCACACGCATGGTTTCAGAGCTGGCTCACAGAGCAACACCACTCCACGCATACTCTCCGCTCACGCAAACGTCTGTCAATTTGAATCGCTAATGACATAGAATCATTGAGACCAGAGGGGACAGGGAATCCCACCATAACATCCTTTACATTATCTGACAGACCCCTTCCGGAAAGGGCCGCCAAAGCGTCGTCATTCCATTTGGTCAGGACTGCCCACCTACGGAATCTCTGACAGTATAACTCAGCGTCATCAAGTCCCTGATTTAATGCCAACAAGGCTTTTTCAGCTTGATCCGTGACATTAGGCTCATCGTACAATAACCCCAAAGCCTGAAAAAATGCATCAACATCACTCAAAATAGGATCCTCAGGTGTCAGGGAAAAGCCCAATCCTGAGGATCGCCGCGCAGGAGAGAGATGATAATTTGAACCTGCTGCGCTGCGTTCCGAGGACTTAGATTTAAGGCAAAAAACAATTTACATTATTTTTGAAATTCTGAAACTTAGCTCGATCCCCTAAAAACAAATCTGGCATGGGGATCCTAGGTTCCACAACAGGCAACCCAGCAAGATAGATAGCAATACTTCGAACCTCAGTGGCAACTGATCCACACGGCCAAGACAACTGTGCAACTCCATTGAGAGAAAAGATCCTCCCCAGCCACCCCAGAGATACAGAGGAAAAAAAAAAAAAAATGCAACAAACAGAAAAATATCTCTGACAACTCTGACAACCTTTTTTCTATCACAATATTTTTTCCCTTCTGTGAGTACCATACAATTTTCAATTTTTGGGCCGGTGATACTGTTATGTTTCGGTAGCTGAGGAGTGCAGGTAAAAAAGGCAATACACCAGAGCAGTTTGAATCTATGAGATTGCAGTACCCTGACTAACCACCACAACTAGAGGCAGCCGTGGACGTTCCTACGTTGGTCCTAGACGCCTCGTCACAGCCTGATAAACTAACTACACCAAAGATAGAAATAGGAAAGCTATCTGCCCCGAGCAGAAACCCCAAAGATAATAGAAAGCCCCCAAACATGTAATGGCGGGTTAGACAAGAGGAAATACAGACACAGAAAGAAAATATATGAGCAAACGCTGGGGCCCAAACTATCTAAATAGAAAAGGATAGGAAGGGTACTTACTGCAATCCCAGAAAACCCTGAAAAACACCAACTCTACTAAATTTCAAAATCACCTGAATCACACGACCTCTACCACCTAAATTAGCTCTCTGGTGTAACAAAATCAAAAACAGCAGCCACTGAAAAAACTGGGAAAAGCAAAAGAACAAAACTCAGTGGCTGAACTAAACTGAGAAGGCAGAAGCCCCCGGAGGGGACCCAAAGGCCCCCAAAGAAGTGCAGGACAAAATGAAAAAAATATAGCACAAACACAAAGAAGAAAAAGTCCTTATCTGGAAGCAGGAGATGCAGACACGACACAGCAGGCTACAAGGGAAACTGGTAATGAAGGATTCAGACCAGAACAATTGAACACCGCAACCCTGATGGAAAAATGACCCCTTATATAAGACCAGTCAGTAAACCTGATTCCCAGTCCTCACAATCTTCACTAGTACCGCTTGTAACCACCAGAGGGAGCCTCTGCTCAGAACTCATCTCAAACCCATTTCACAACAGGGGATATTTACAGGGGATGATAAGGATAGTAGTTCGTGACGCCACCTGTGTATTGATCAATTGGACCAGCGCTGCTATAAGGACCTTCACAGGGGATGTTCTGGGCACTGGTGGTAGTCTCCCACAGGTGAGACTGGTCCCTGGAAGTCTATGGTGATGATGCAGGTGTAGATAAGAATTCAGTCACACACAATGCACTTCTTTTCATACCTTTACTGTAGATGGTTCTGGCAGGTTCCCGGGGAGCTGTCGGGGTGGAGAATGCACATTCGGGTAACCGCTGAGCAGGTTAGAGGCCTCCTTAACTTCAATATGTATCTGAGTCCAAACTTGCGTAAGCGAAGTTAACTCTTTCAATAGCAACTACCCCGGCCGACATAGTGTAGAGCCTTTTCGGTGGTAGAACTAAGTCTATTCTGCAGCGTCCCGCTAACTCCTGTTCTCCTGACTCCAGTTACGTATCGACACATTGACTGCCTTCTGCGACCTGTAGTCCAGAAAGCCTCCGGTTTTCTTATCACTAAGCAGAAGCCTAGCAATGCCTCGGACTCCGTGTCCGGTAAATTAGTGCAGTAATCTGGTACCTGAAGCACTTCTCTCTCCTTCTCCACTGCGTCCTTCGCCCTGCTTTCGCTCTTAGCATAAGCACTTTGTTTTTGATGGAAACGTCAGCTTTCTCCAGAGCTCGCTGATCAGCTCTCAGTATCCTCCAAGTCCAGACTAGACTGACACTGAACTGCACTGTCCTAAGACAGGGAAACAGACTGAACTCCTCTGTCCGAAGACAGGAAACAGACTGAACTGAGCTCCTCTCAGACAGGAAACTGAATGAATCACTGATAAGTGTCACTTCCTCTTATACCCCTGATGGGTGTGTCTAAAAGTGTGAGTGAAGTGAATAGATAACAAGCTTTTGCGTTACCTTCCTGTGCATTCTCCTGGATTTATGTGTGCCTGACATAGTGGGCCACACATCTTGCTCAGTGGTGGTCGGGCTCGGCCTCCTCACCTCGGCTGTGTCTCTGAGCACCTTATACTTTTGTGCTTGCTCAGTGGTGGTCGGGTCAGCCTCCTCACCCGGCCATTTCTCTAGCACTGAGCACCTGTACTTCTGTGTCTTGCTCAGTGATGGTCGGGCTCAGCCTCCTCACCTCGGCCGTGTCTCTGAGCACTGAACACCTTGTACTTCTGTGTCTTGCTCAGTGGTGGTCGGGCTCGGACTCCTCACCTCGGCCATTTCTCTGAGCACTGAGCACCTTGTACTCTGTGTCTTGATCAGTGGGGTCGGGCTCAGCCTCCTCACCTCGGCCCGTCTCTAGCACTGAACACCTTATACTCCTGTTTCTTGCTCAGTGGTGGGTCGGGCTCAGCCTCCTCACCTCGGCCGTGTCCCCTGAGCTCTGAACACCTTGTACTTCTGTATCTTGCTCAGTGGTGGTTCGGGCTCAGCCTCCTCACCTCGGTCGTGTCTCTGAGCACTGAACACCTTGTACTTCTGTGTCTTGCTCAGTGGTGGTCGGCTCAGCCTCCTCACCTCGGCCGTGTCCTCTGAGCACTGAACACCTTGTACTTCTGTATCTTGCTCCAGTGGTGGTCGGGCTCAGCCGAGGTAGGAGGCTGAGCCCGACCACCACTGAGCAAGAAACAGGGGTATAAGGTGTTCAGTGCTCAGAGACACAGCCGAGGTGAGGAGGCTGAGCCGACCACCACTGAGCAAGACACAGATTGCTCAGAAACAGGGCCGGCTCCAGGTTTTTATGGGCCCCGGCGAAGGAGCCTCAGTGGGCCCCCTTTTAAAACAGACCACGATTCATGATGCACAGATACGGCAAGAAATATGGGTATAGACAATGCCAATACTTCACTTCTTCCATACATGTGATATCTATTGTAAATTGTACAATAGTTCAAAAACCGCCAAATCCTCACAGCGCACAGACAGACCGGACAGTACAGTCCTCCATACAATATTATGGGCACCACAGTCTCCCCTCATCACCCATATAATACCCCATGCAGGATGTCACCCCCCATATAATGCTCCATACAGAATACTGGACCCAAAATAATGCTCCATACAGAATACTGGACCCAATATAATGCTCCATACAGGATACGGTCCCCATAATTCTCCATACAGGATACTGGTCCCCATATAATGCTCCATACAGGGTTTCTGGTCCCCATAAATGCTCCATACAAAATATGGATCTCTCCTCTGCGCTGTACTGCGTTCTGCACTGTTACAGCTCAGGAAAGGCGCTGTGGAAAGACTCCCCATTATCATCATGATTGCCTCCCATCATCATCAATGCCTGCCCATCATCATCATCTTCTCCCCATCATCATCAATGCCTCCCCCGTTATGTTACGGTAGCGAGGAGTGCAGGTAAAAAAGGAAATACACCAGAGCAGTTGGAATCTATGAGATTGCAGTACCCTGACTAACCACCGCAACTAGAGGCAGCCGTGGAGCGTTCCTACGTTGGTCCTAGACGCCTCGTCACAGCCTGAGAAACTAACTACAAACCCAAAGATAGAAATAGAAAGCTATCTCCCCGGAGCAGAACCCCAAAGATAATAGAAAGCCCCCAAACTGTAATGGCGGTTAGACAAGAGGAAATACTGACACAGAAAGAAAATAGTATGAGCAAACGCTGGGGCCCAAACTATCTAAATAGAAAAGGATAGGAAGGGTACTTACTGCAATCCCAGAAAACCCTGAAAAACACCAACTCTACTAATTTCAAAAAACACCTGAATCACACGACTCTACCACCTAAATTAGTTCTCTGGTGTAACAAAAACAGCAGCCACTGAAAAAACTGGAAAAAGCAAAAGTACAAAACACAGTGGCTGACTAAACTGAGAGGGGAAAAGCCCCCGGGGGGGACCCAGAAGGCCCCCACAGAAGTGCAGGACAAAATGCAAAAATATAGCAAAAACACAAAATAAGAAATTGTCTTATCTGATAGCAGGAGATGCAGACACGACACAGCAGGCTACAAGGGAAACTGGAAAGAAGGATTCAGACCAGAACAATTGGTCCCCGGGCAACCCTGATGGAAAATGATTCCCTTAAATAAGACCAATCAGTAACACCTGATTCCAATCCTCACTAGTACCGCTTGTAACCACCAGAGGGAGCCTCTGCTCAGAACTCATCTCAAACCCATTCACAACAGTACCCCCCCCCTTGAGGAGGGTCACCGAACCCTCATTGAGCAACCAGGTCGGTCAGGATGAGTTCTATGATACGCACGGATAAGTCTCCTAGCATGGATGTCCGAAGCAAACACCCAAGAATTATCTTCCTGACCATAACCTCTCCATTTAACCAAATACTGGAGTCTTCGTCTAGAAAAACGAGAATCCAATATTTTCTCAACCACATACTCCAGATTGCCCTCAACCAAAACAGGGTCAGGAGGCACAGCAGCAGGAACCACTGGCTCAACAAACCTCTTCAACAAGGACTTGTGGAACACGTTATGGATCTTAAATGTCCCTGGAAGAAGCAAACGAAAAGAAACAGGATTAATAATCTCCATGATCTTATAAGGTCCAATGAACCTAGGCTTAAATTTAGGAGATGCTACTCTCATAGGAATATTCTTTGAGGACAACCAGACCAAGTCCCCCACTTTAAACCGAGGACCATCAGTCCTATGCCGGTTAGCCTCCGTCTGTCCTGAAGAAAATCGAGGGTGAAACCCAGAATTACAGAAAAACGGAGACATCAAAGTGGCAGAGCTAGCCCTATTATTAAGAGCAAACTCAGCCAAAGGCAAAAAAGAGACCCAGTCATCCTGATCAGCAGACACAAAGCATCTTAGATAAGTCTCCAATGTCTGGTTTGTTCTCTCAGTTTGACCATTGGTCTGAGGATGAAATGCCGAGGAGAAAGACAATTGAACACCCAGTTTAGAACAAAAAGTCCTCCAAAATCTGGAAACAAACTGGACTCCTCTGTCAGACACAATGTTCTCAGGAATGCCGTGTAAACGAACCACGTGCTGAAGGAACAACGGCACCAATTCAGAGGAGGAAGGCAACTTAGGCAATGGCACAAGATGTATCATTTTGGAAAACCTATCACAAACTACCCAGATGGTGGTCATTCTCTGAGAAACAGGAAGATCGGAAATGAAATCCATAGAGATATGGGTCCATGGTCTCTTGGGCACAGGCAATGGCATCAACAAACCACTAGAGCGAGAGCAAGGCTTGGAGCGAGAGCAAGTCCCGCAGGACTGCACAAATTCCCTGACATCGCGAGACAAGGTAGGCCACCAAAAGGACCGACTAAACAAGTCTCTGGTACCAAAAATTCCGGGATGCCCAGCCAATGCGGAACAATGAATCTTAGACATCACACTCTTTTCCATTGGTCCGGGACAAACAATTTTCCAACAGGGCAGCGCTCGGGCCTATCCTCCTGACACCCCTCCAGAGCAAGTCTCAAATTGGGCGAGATGGCGGAAAGAACTACACCCTCCTTCAAAATAACAGAGGGATCAGATAGCTCAGGAGAGTCCGCAAGGAAACTCCTCGAGAGGGCATCCGCCTTAACATTCTTAGTGCCAGGAAGAAAGGAAACCACAAAATTAAAACGTGTGAAAAACAAGGCCCACCTGGCCTGTCTAGGATTGAGTCGCTTGGCAGATTCCAGATAGACCAGATTCTTATGGTCCGTAAGGACCACCACCTGATGTTTGGCTCCCTCCAGCCAATGTCTCCACTCTTCAAAAGCCCACTTCATGGCCAATAACTCCCGATTACCCACGTCATAATTACGTTCAGTAGGAGAAAATTTTCGAGAGAAAAAGGCACAAGGGTTACTTTTAGAGGTCTCTGGATCTTTTTGGGACAAAACGGCACCTGCCCCAATTTCAGAGGCATCAACCTCCACCTGAAATGGCAGAGAAACATCAGGCTGCCGTAGAACAGGAGCAGAAGTGAATCTCTGCTTAAGTTTCCTGAAACGCAGAGACTGCCTCAGGAGGCCAATTCACCACATCAGAACCCTTTCTGGTCAAATCAGTTAATGGTTTAACAATAACAGAGAAATTACCAATAAATTTACGATAAAAATTGGGAAAACCCAAAAATCTCTGAAGAGCCTTTAATGAAGTAGGTTGGACCCAATCACAGATGGCCTGAACCTTGACCGGGTCCATTTCAATAACAGATGGGGACAAAATGAATCCCAGAAATGAGATCTTCTGTACGCCAAAAAGACACTTTGATCCCTTCACATACAGAGCATTCTCTCTCAAAATCTGGAATACAGTTCGAACATGTTTCACATGAGAGTCCCAGTCATTAGAAAAAATCAAGATATCATCCAAATAAACAATCAGAAACTTGTCCACAAAATCCCTGAAAATGTCATTCATGAAGGACTGGAAGACGGAAGGAGCATTAGTGAGCCCAAAGGGCATCACTAGGTACTCAAAATGCCCTTCAGGGGTGTTAAATGCCGTCTTCCATTCATCCCCGTGCTTAATGCGAATAAGGTTATACGCCCCCTGAGGTCAAGCTTGGTAAACCAAGTAGCGTTTTTCACCCTGGAAAACAGGTCAGAAATCAAGGGTAACGGGTATTGATATTTCACAGTAATATTGTTCAAGAGACGATAATCAATACACGGCCTTAATGAACCATCTTTTTGGCCACAAAGAAAAAACCGGCACCTAAGGGTGAAGAGGATGGTCTGATATGACCCTTCTCCAATGATTCCTTGATATAAGACCGCATAGCGTCATGTTCAGGTACAGACAAGTTAAAAAGGCGACCTTTAGGGAATTTACTACCCGGCACTAATTCAATAGCGCAGTCATAGCTCCTATGGGGAGGTAAGGATGCAGATTTACTTTCGCTAAACACATCAGAAAAATAAAACAAAAAGTCAGGAACATCCTGAGCTTGGGGGGAGGCAGAAAAAACAGGAGTGTTGGTATTAACACATTGGCAGCCCCAACTGGCCACAGACACAGACTTCCAATCCAAAACAGGATTATGAGACTGCAACCAAGGGAAACCCAGCACGATAATGTCATGCAGATTATATAGAACCAAAAATTTGCAGCACTCCTGGTGATCAGGTTCAACCCTCATTATCACCTGAGTAGAAAACTGGGGTTTATTCTCAGCCAAAGGGTAGAATCGATCCCCAGTAGGGGAATAGACTTCTGTAGGGGTATCAAGGGAAATCCACAACGTTTAGCAAAATCATAATCCATCAGGTTAATAGCTGCTCCAGAATCAACGAAAGCCTGAGCAGAAAATGAGGACAGAGAGCATATCAGAGTGACAGTTAATAAAAACTTAGTCTGAACACTACCCAAGACAACTGAGCGTGCAAAACGTCTTCCCCGCTTAGGGCAGACTGAAATAGCATGAGAGGCATCACCACAGTAGAAACATAACCCATTGCGCTTTCGAAACTCATGACGCTGTGCCCCAGACACCACTCCATCACACTGCATGGGCTCAGCAGCTGGCTCACAAGGCAACACCTCTCCACGCATACTTCTCCGCTCACGCAAACGTCTGTCAATTTGAATCGCTAATGACATAGAATCATTGAGACCAGAGGGGACAGGGAATCCCACCATAACATCCTTTACATTATCCGACAGACCCTTCCGGAAAAGGGCCGCCAAAGCGTCGTCATTCCATTTGGTCAGGACTGCCCACCTACGGAATCTCTGACAGTATAACTCAGCGTCATCAAGCCCCTGATTTAATGCCAACAAGGCTTTTTCAGCTTGATCAGTGACATTAGGCTCATCGTACAATAACCCCAAAGCCTGAAAAAATGCATCAACATCACTCAAAACAGGATCCCCAGGTGTCAGGGAAAAAGCCCAATCCTGAGGATCGCCGCGCAGGAGAGAGATGACAATTTGAACCTGCTGCGCTGCGTTTCCTGAGGACTTAGATTTTAAGGCAAGAAACAATTTACAATTATTTTTGAAATTCTGAAACTTAGCTCGATCCCCTAAAAACAAATCTGGCATGGGATCCTAGGTTCCACAACAGGCAACCTAGCAAGACAGGTAGCAATACTCCGAACCTCAGTGGCAAGCTGATCCACACGGCCAGACAACTGTGCAAACTCCATTGAGAGAAAAATCCTCCCCAGCACCCAGAGATACAGAGGGAAAAAAAAATGCAACAAACAGAAAAATATCTCTGACAACTTTTCTTCCTTCAAAATATTTTTTCCCTTCTGTGAGTACCATACAATTTTTATGGCCGGTGATACTGTTATGTTACGGTAGCTGAGGAGTGCAAGTAAAAAAAGGAAATACACCAGAGCAGTTGGAATCTATGAGATTGCAGTACCCTGACTAACCACCGCAACTAGAGGCAGCCGTGGAGCGTTCCTACGTTGGTCCTAGACGCCTCGTCACAGCCTGAGAAACTAACTACACCTAAAGATAGAAATAGGAAAGCTATCTGCCCCGGAGCAGAACCCCAAAGATAATAGAAAGCCCCCAAACATGTAATGGCGGTTAGACAAGAGGAAATACTGACACAGAAAGAAAATAGTATGAGCAAACGCTGGGGCCCAAACTATCTAAATAGAAAAGGATAGGAAGGGTACTTACTGCAATCCCAGAAAACCCTGAAAAACACCAACTCTACTAATTTCAAAATCACCTGAGATCACACGACCTCTACCACCTAAATTAGTTCTCTGGTGTAACAAAAACAGCAGCCACTGAAAAAACTGGAAAAAGCAAAAGTACAAAACACAGTGGCTGGACTAAACTGAGAGGGCAAAAGCCCCCGGAGGGGACCCAGAAGGCCCCCACAGAAGTGCAGGACAAAATGCAAAAATATAGCAAAAACACAAAATAAGAAATTGTCTTATCTGATAGCAGGAGATGCAGACACGACACAGCAGGCTACAAGGGAAACTGGAAAGAAGGATTCAGACCAGAACAATTGGTCACCGGCAACCCTGATGGGAAAATGATTCCCTTAAATAAGACCAATCAGTAACACCTGATTCCCAATCCTCACTAGTACCGCTTGTAACCACCAGAGGGAGCCTCTGCTCAGAACTCATCTCAAACCCATTCACAACACTCCCCATTATCAGCAATGCCTGCCCATCATCATCTCCTCCCCATCATCATCAATGTCTGCCCATCATCATCTTCTCCCCATCATCAATGCCTGCCCATTATCATCATCTTCTCCCCATCATCATCAATGCCTCCCCATTATCAGCAATGCCTGCCCATCATCATCTCCTCCCCATCATCATCAATGTCTGCCCATCATCATCTTCTCCCCATCATCAATGCCTGCCCATTATCATCATCTTCTCCCCATCATCATCAATGCCTCCCCATTATCAGCAATGCCTGCCCATCATCATCTCCTCCCCATCATCATCAATGTCTGCCCATCATCATCTTCTCCCCATCATCAATGCCTGCCCATTATCATCATCTTCTCCCCATCATCATCAATGCCTCCCCATTATCAGCAATGCCTGCCCATCATCATCTTCTCCCCATCATCAATGCCTCCCCATTATCAGCAATGCCTGCCCATCATCATCTTCTCCCCATCATCAATGCCTCCCCATTATCAGCAATGCCTGCCCATCATCATCTTCTCCCATCATCAATGCCTCCCCATTATCAGCAATGCCTGCCCATCATCACACACAGACAGCACACAAGCACTCTCTCACATACATACATACACACACACATACACACACACACATACATACACACACAAAGCACCGCACTACATACACACACAGAGACACACACACAGAGACGTCTTACCTGTTCAGCGTCCCCGCGCTCTGTGCCACAGCCGGCCGCTGAATGATGACGTCATTTAGCGGCTGGCTGTGAGAGGAAGCGCCGGGGCCCCCTGGAGCCCGGAGCTGCGGCAGCGGAGGCACGGGAGAGGTAAGTATTGTTGCCAGCTGCTGCCTGGGACCTGAGCAGGCGGGGGGGGGGGGCCCAGTGGCGGCGCTGACACCGCTATCCGCGCGGGGGTGGCAGACTGCGAGTGGGCCCCCCACCTGCTCAGGGCCCCGGAACTGGCCTGGGAGTGCCGGGTGCTGATGCCGGCCCTGCCGTTAACGGTAAGTAACTAAGACTTTATTCGAACGTTCATGACAGCACTACAGAGAGAATTACAGAGAGTAATAACTACTTAGGGAGGGACTACAGCCTGCAGCACCCTTAGTCCGAAAGAAAGGTCTGAGGAAGCACCCAAATCTAATCTATAATGAGTGTAAAACGTGTGTGGAGAAGACCACGTAGCTGCCTTACATATCTGGTCAATGGAGACTTCTGCCCTCTCTGACCATGAAGTCGCCACAGCTCGGGTGGAATGCTACCTTAGCCTCTCAGGTGCCGGCTTGCCCCTCGAGGTGTATGCCAGAGAAATTGCTTCCCTAATCCATCTGGCCAATGAGCCTTTTGTTATTCTGCAGCCTTTGTTAATTCCCTGAAAAGAGACAAACAATGCATTGTCCCTTTTCCAGGGTCAGTGACTGCCAAATATTGCAGGAGACATCTTCTAACATCTAAAGTATGGAGTTTTATCTCTTTTTGATTAGATGGATTAGGGATGAAAGAAGGGAGAACAATTTCCTGTGTTCTGTGAAAAGCGGAAGACACCTTAGGTAGGTATGCCGGATCAGGTCTAAGTATTACCCTGTCATCCAGGACCCGAGTGTAAGGAGACAGTCTAGATAGTGCCTGGATGTCACTTACCCTCCTAGCCGAAGTTAATGCTACCAGGAAGGCGGTTTTTAGGGAAAGAAATTTTATTGATGCTGCTGAAATAGGTTCAAAGGGGGGTTCTGTTAAAGCAGTAAGAACAAGGTTCAAATCCCATGGCATGATTCTCTCCTTCACTATGGGTCTTGACCTACCCGCAGCCTTAATGAATCTACTGACCCAGTAATTATTGGCGATGTTGCAACTGAAGAGCGCTCCCAACGCTGAAACCTGCACCTTAAGGGTGCTCGTAGAGAGACCTAAGTCCAGACCCTTTTGCAGGAATTCTAGAATCTGGGCTATCGGTGTTGGGTCCCCTGCTACCACCCCCGAACTCTGAAGAAATTTTTTCCAAGTCCTAGCGTAGATTCTAGTTGTAACCTCTTTTCTGCTTTTAAGGAGAGTATTAATTAGATTAGCCGAAAACCCCTTATCTCTCAGCAGCGACCGTTCAAAATCCACGCCGTCAAGTGGAGGCCCGCTACCTGAGGATGGTAGACTGGGCCCTGGGAGAGCAGATCTGGGATATCCGGCAGGACCCGAGGGTCGGCTATCGACATGTTTCTGAGACCTGAAAACCATGCCCTCCTGGGCCAGAAGGGAGCGACTACTATTACCCTTGCCCTGTCTTTCCTGACCTTCCTCAGTACTAGGGGGAGTAAAGACAAGGGAGGGAAGGCGTAGGCCAGATTGAAATCCCACTTTAACAGAAGAGCGTCCACTGCCAGAGGGCGTTCTCTGGGATTCAGAGAGCAGAACCGTCTCACTTTCCTGTTGGATTTGGTAGCAAAGAGATCTACCTCCGGTAGACCCCATTTCCACACAATTAGGTCGAAGATGGAAGTTTTTAACGACCATTCTCCCTGACTCAGGAGATTGCGGCTTAAGAAGTCCGCCTTGGTATTTTCTTTTCCCTTATATGAAGAGCCGTTAAAGAAAGAAAATGTCGTTCTGCTAACTGGAGTAGGCGCCTTGCCACTTCCATGAGAGGACCGGAACGTGGTGACCCTGTAGATAAACAAGGAGCTTTTTAATCGCTTGCTCTACTGCCGTTAACTCCTTCATATTAGAAGACATCTGTATTTGATCCAGCTCCCATAAGCCCTGAACCATAACATCCCCCATATGAGCCCCCCACCCCGAAGGGCTTGCATCTGTCGAGACTACCCGGGATATTTCATATTCCCAGGGAACCCCCTTAGACCGGTTCGTCTCTTCTTTCCACCAATCCAGGGACCTTATAGCAGCCTGGGACAAGGATAGCTGGCCTTCCAGGCAACCACCTAAAAGATTTTGATATAACAAAACCTCAGCCTGTAGCGTCCTTGTGTGAAATTGTGCCCACCGAACCGCGGAGATGCAGGACGAGAGGGAGCCTAAAAGAGACATGGCTTTCCTAAGAGACATGGAGGGGTTATTAGAGGCGTTCAGGACCTGGTAACGCAAGCGAATCAATTTGTCTGATGGTAAACTACAGTTCTGATTCCGTGAATCCAGAATTAGCCCTAAAAACTGCTGAACTCTCATCGGATTCAAACGAGACTTTCTGATATTTATTAGCCATCCTAGACGCTCTAGGGTAGATATTGCTCTCTGCAGCTGCTCTAGGCAATGCTCTGCCGTCTCTCCAATAATAAGGAAGTCGTCGAGGTAGGGGACTATGAGCATATTGGATTCACGTAAGTGGGCCATGACTTCCGAAATAACTTTAGTGAACACTCGTGGGGCCACCGCCAAGCCAAAGGGAAGGGCGCTATATTGAAAATGTCGTAGAGATTCCCCCATGTGGACTGCTACTCTGAGGAAACGCTGATGGGCCACATGGATTGGTACGTGGTAATAAGCGTCTTTCAGATCTAACACCACCATAAAGCAATTTTCAAACAGAAGCTTTATTGCTGAGCTGACCGTTTCCATTTTAAATGGTTCAATAACAAGAAACTTATTGAGACCTTTAAATTAATAATTGTCCTAAAAGAACCGTCCGGTTTATGGATCAAAAACAAAGGGGAGTAAAACCCTTTACCCCACTCCGCTTCCGGCACCACCACTAGGACTTTAGCGTAAAGCTCTTGTATTTCCAACTCGAGAAAGGCCTGCTCCGATGGGGATGACCTGAGGGGGGTAATTTTAAAGCTATCCCGGGGTATCGAGGAGAAATTCTAAACGCAGCCCTGTAGCTATGAGGTTAAGGATCCAGCTACTGTTTGAGATTTCCGACCAGGCTGGGTAGAAGGCCATTAACCTGCCTCCTACCGGTATTGCCAGTCATTGCGAGGGTTTTTTGGTTTCCCTAAACAAACCCTGTACCTCTTCTCCTCTTTTCATCCCATTTGGCTCGCTCCCTGGACGACCTTCTGCGGCCAAACCTCCTTCTGCTGAAAGGCCTCTTGTAGGAAGGAGTTGACAGACTGGGAAACTTTTTCTTGTCGTCCCCTGCCTTTTCTAACAGTTTGTCCAGGACCGGGCCAAAAGATATTCGCCGTCACAGGGAATGGAGCAGAGGCGAGATCTGGCTTGAATATCGCCCGGCCAACACTTTAGCCACAATGCCCTTCGCGCTGCATTAGACAGACCTGCCGCTCTGGCAGCCATTCTTATTGAGTCCGCAGAGGAATCAGCCAGGAAAGCCGTCGCGTTCTGGATTATCGGTAAAGTGTTCCGAATCGACCCCCTATGGGTTCCATCTGCTAATTGGGACTCTAATTGGTCTAGCCAGACCATCATTGATCTGGCTGTACAAGTGGCCGCCACCGCCGGCCTCAGGGCACCTGCCGACACTCCCATGTCCCTTTCAAGAAGGAGTCTGCCTTCTTGTCTAGTGGGTCTTTCAAGGACCCCATATCATCGAAGGGGATGGAGGATTTTTTGGAAGCCTTCGCTACCGCTGCGTCCAGCTTCGGGGCTTTATCCCATCTACCTGTCAAGGAATCTTCAAAGGGATATCTCCGCTTAAACGCTTGGGGTAAGGAGCCTCTTTTCTCTGGCTTCTTCCACTCTCTGTCTATTAGACCTTGTGCTGAGAGTTCTGGTCTCGCCTCCTCTATCCCCATGGTGGACCTAACTGATTTGACAGGTTTGTCCATTTGGTCCAAGGGAAAACAAAATCGGGTAGCGTCTTCTGTAGAAGAAGAGGAAGAAGCCGAAGAGGAAGGAGAAGAGGGTCCTGAAAAAACTTCACCCTTCTCATGGGCAGCGGGTGAATCTGAATCAGATAACACTGGTACATTTCTACGCCTGGAAGATGCTCCATGTCCTAAGGACTCCTTCATCTCTGCCCTTACTATCTCCTTCAGGCTTTCGGTGAAATCCGGAGTCTCTTCCGCTATCTAAAAGGGAAGGGGGGGGGGGAGGAAGGTAACTATCTCACCCCAGGCCTCTGCCCTTCCCCCCTTTAATGCCCTACCGTCTGTCATATACACGGCTGGCATAACCTTTTAGGGCAAGCGTCTGGCAGAGGGCAAGCACAAAAGGCACATTCCCTGTGCTTGCTTTTCACCGAACACTTCTTCCCCTAGTGACCAAACACAGAATGGGGAAAAAACTGCATTACTGGGTATTCTAAGTCTGACGATCTCTTACCCAGTTCATACAGCAGTAGGTACTGGATCACGGGGAGGGGTCTTCCTGCCGGCTGACAAACTCCTGCGGCTGGACTGATTACTTGATCGCCCGGCCATTGAAGAGGGGCGCTCTGTCTGCTGCTGCTGCTGGCTCTCCTGCTGCACTGAGGGAGCTTCTGCAGTGTCCATTGCAAGAAATGGGGCAGAAGCGCTTTCCCAGCTTCATAGGCTCCTTATATATCCCCTTCCCCGGATATCCGGGTCAGCAGGTGCGGCCAGGGGTCCACACACTCCTGCTCCCCGCCCCACAGCCCCCCCTGCACTTCCCCGCCGTCCCCACTGCAGGCGCCGCTCATTATGTGATGCAGCCGCGCCAAATATTTCAAAAACGCCGGCCGGTGCCCCACTTCCGGCGGTGGAGACCCCGCCCCCTTTTTCCGCGACTGAATCGGCGCTCCAGCGGGGAACGCTAACGCAGGTACGTCTCCTGCCGCGTCGCCCCACAGCAGGGACGCGAGCGGGCGATCCGAAAACCCCCGCGCCACCCCCAGCAGCGACGCGCGGCGGGAGATTCAAAAGAAAACCCCGCCGCGTCGCCCATACCAGCAACGCGCGGTGAGTATTCAAAAACCCCGCCGTGCCACCCACAGCAGCTACGCGCGGCAGGAGATTCAAAAGAACGCCGCCGCGCCTCTCATAGCAGCGACGCGTGGCGGGAATTCAAAATTCCCAAAAAAAAAATGTTTTTTTTTTTCTATTTTTACCCCCATGGCTGCACCACACCGGCAGGCTCCTACCATGACAGGACTGCAGGAGATGACAGGGAGCAGGTACCGGGACCAGGGAGAGGGGGGAAATACTTACCAACCGGCGCTGGTTGGGAGACAGGGATCCTCTGGATACTGCTCCACCTGCTCCGCACACTGTCGTGGAATCCTACCCGGACCCACCGTGGCGCTTCCAGGGACTCCGCACCGGTCGAGGTAGGAGACCCCCCGCTACCTGGGTCGACCGGCCAGCCTGGGTCCTCCTGAAGATCTTCATCTGTAGGAAACCTGTCCTTCAGGAACAGGAAACCAACTGATGTGTGGGAGAGGTGCCGCCCTTTTATATCTGTAGGTTTCCTGTTCCTAAGGGGCGGATCCCCTCTCTCTGTAGTGCTGTCATGGACGTTCGAATAAAAACTGGTCAGTTTCCTTTGAGCCTCTGTTTTCCTACAACTCAAACCCCTGAAGAAGCGTAGCAGCGAAACCTAGCAAACTTCGGTTGCGCGACAGATGTCAGACCCATGCCTGATTAATTATGTAGGCTTTATCTGGAAGTGATATCTTGGCACTACATGTCAGTACTGTTATGTGGAGTTTATATAGTAGTAATAAATTGGTGCTGTATAGCAGTAATATTATTTAGGCTTTATATGGCAGTAATATACTGGTTCTATATGACTGTATTATTGTTACCCGCCATCTTAGTACGGGAAATACGCTCAGATATTGCCGTTGCCCCCAATGACTGTAAAGTTACACATTTAACCATCCAATAAACGCAAATATTAATGAATGCTGGAAAAACAAGGTTCTTCAACTCTAAAGCCCCCCAGGGAATAATCGCCGACTGCCTTACAAGAACAAGCAGAGAAACAAATGCAATTGCTTTGTTAGATATTTGGAAACGTTTTGCTGTAAGGTCTAATAAAGATATGCATGCATCAGGTTGGCGGCATTAATCGGGATTTGTGAGACTGAAGGTAACAGACTCTGGATAAGTGATCACAGCCGGGAATGAGCCGCTCCCAGCAGGGGAGATTGTCTTATGCGAGAAGAAAAAAGCGCAGAAATGTAAAAGACGAGACCCCAAAGACGAGCTAGGCCACCATTACTATATTATCCCTAACAACATGTCTAAATATAAACAGAAATGGTAAAAGACTTTGTTTTGTAGCCTCCAGCGCTACATCCACCTGATGACATATGTAATACCGCCACACAGTAATCTAAATACAAGCAGAAGTACATACCAGAGAGAGGTAATGAGCTCAACACATAGAAAACCGAATAACCTAGCAAACATCCTGGGGTGACTGACTATACCGAATACTGAGCAACCAAGATAGGAAAAACAGTTTCATACCAAAGAGGCAGTATTATAGTAGTTATATTCTTGTACATAGCAGTATTATAGTAGTTATATTCTGTACATAGGAGCAGTATTATAGTAGTTATATTCTTCTACATAGGAGCAGTATTATAGTAGTTATATTCTTGTATATAGGAGCAGTATTATAGTAGTTATATTCTTGTATATAGGAGCAGTATTATAGTAGTTATATTCTTGTACATAGGAGCAGTATTATAGTAGTTATATTCTTGTACATAGGAGCAGTATTATAGTAGTTATATTCTTGTACATAGGAGCAGTATTATAGTAGTTATATTCTTGTACATAGGGGGCAGTATTATAGTAGTTATATTCTTGTACATAGGAGCAGTGTTATAGAGTTATATTCTTGTACATAGGGAGCAGTATTATAGTAGTTATATTCTTGTATATAGGAGCAGTATTATAGTAGTTATATTCTTGTAATAGGAGGCAGTATTATAGTAGTTATATTCTTGTACATAGGAGCAGTATTATAGTGGTTATATTCTTGTACATAGGGGGCAGTATTATAGTAGTTATATTCTTGTACATAGGGGCAGTATTATAGTAGTTATATTCTTGTACATAGGGAGCAGTATTATAGTAGTTATATTCTGTACATACAGTTAGGTCCATAAATATTTGGACAGAGACAACATTTATGTAATTTTGGTTCTAGACATTACCACAATGAATTTGAAACAAAACAAATCAGATGCAGTTGAAGTTCAGACTTTCAGCTTTCATTTGAGGGTATCCACATTAAAATTGGATGAAGGGTTTAGGAGTTTCAGCTCCTTAACATGTGCCACCCTGTTTTTAAAGGGACCAAAAGTAATTAGACAGATTAAATAATTGTAAATAAAATGTTCATTTCTAGTACTTGGATGAAAACCCTTTGTTGGCAATGACTGCCTGAAGTCTTGAACTCATGGACATCACCAGACACTGTGTTTCCTCCTTTTTGATGCTCTCCAGGCCTTCACCGCGGTGGTTTTCAGTTGTTGTTTGTTTGTGGGCCTTTCTGTCTGAAGTTTAGTCTTTAACAAGTGAAATGCATGCTCAATTGGGTTGAGATCAGGTGACTGACTTGGCCATTCAAGAATATTCCACTTCTTTACTTTAATAAACTCCTGGGTTGCTTTGGCTTTATGTTTTGGGTCATTGTCCATCTGTAGTATGAAACGACAACCAATCAGTTTGGCTGCATTTGGCTGGATCTGAGCACACAGTATGGCTCTGAATACCTCAGAATTCATTCGGCTGTTTCTGTCCTGTGTCACATCATCAATAAACACTAGTGACCCAGTGCCACTGGCAGCCATGCATGCCCAAGCCATCACACTGCTTCCGCCATGTTTTACAGATGATGTGGTATGCTTTGGATCATGAGCTGTACCACACCATCGCCATACTTTTCTCTTTCCATCATTCTAGTAGAGGTTGATCTTGGTTTCATCTCTCCAAAGAATGTTCTTCCAGAACTGTGCTGGCTTTTTTAGATGTTTTTTAGCAAAGTCCAGCCTAGCCTTTTTATTCTTGATTCTTATGAGTGGCTTGCACCGTGCAGTGAACCCTCTGTATTTAATTTCATGCAGTCTTCTCTTTATGGTAGATTTGGATATTGATACGCCTACCTCCTGGAGAGTGTTGTTCACTTGGTTGGCTGTTGTGAAGGGCTTTCTCTTCACCATGGAGAGTATTCTGCGATCATCCACCACTGTTGTCTTCCGTGGGCGCCCAGGTCTTTTTGCATTGATGAGTTCACCAGTGCTTTCTTTCTTTCTCAGGATGTACCAAACTGTAGATTTTGCCACTCCTAAAGTTGTAGCAATTTCTCGGATGGGTTTTTTCTGTTTTTTGCAGCTTAAGGATAGCTTGTTTCACCTGCATGGAGAGCTCCTTTGACCGCATGTTTCCTTCACAGCTAAACCTTCCAAATGCAAACACCACACCTCAAATCAACACCAGCCCTTTTATCTGCTTAATTGAGAATGATATAATGAAGGGATTGCCCACACCTGTCCATGAAATAGCCTTGGAGTCAATTGTCCAATTACTTTTGGTCCCTTTAAAAACAGGGTGGCACATGTTAAGGAGCTGAAACTCCTAAACCCTTCATCCAATTTTAATGTGGATACCCTCAAATGAAAGCTGTAAGTCTGAACTTCAACTGCATCTGAATTGTTTTGTTTCAAATTCATTGTGGTAATGTCTAGAACCAAAATTAGATAAATGTTGTCTCTGTCCAAATATTTATGGACTTAACTGTAGGAGCAGTATTATAGTAGTTATATTCTTCTACATAGGAGCAGTATTATAGTAGTTATATTCTGTACATAGGAGCAGTATTATAGTAGTTATATTCTTGTGTATAGGGGCAGTATTATAGTAGTTATATTCTTGTACATAGGAGCAGTATTATAGTAGTTATATTCTTGTGTATAGGGGCAGTATTATAGTAGTTATATTCTTGTACATAGGGGCAGTATTATAGTAGTTATATTCTTGTACATAGGAGCAGTATTATAGTAGTTATATTCTTGTACATAGGGGGCAGTATTATAGTAGTTAAATTCTTGTACATAGGAGCAGTATTATAGTAGTTATATTCCTGTACATAGGGGCAGTATTATAGTAGTTATATTCTTGTACATAGGGGCAGTATTATAGTAGTTATATTCTTGTACATAGGAGCAGTATTATAGTAGTTATATTCCTGTACATAGGGGCAGTATTATAGTAGTTATATTCTTGTACATAGGGGGCAGTATTATAGTAGTTAAATTCTTGTACATAGGAGCAGTATTATAGTAGTTATATTCTTGTACAAAGGGGCAGTATTATAGTAGATATATTCTTGTACATAGGAGCAGTATTATAGTAGTTATATTCTTGTGTATAGGGGCAGTATTATAGTAGTTATATTCTTGTACATAGGAGCAGTATTATAGTAGTTATATTCTTATACATAGGAGCAGTATTATAGTAGTTATATTCTTGTACATAGGAGCAGTATTATAGTAGTTATATTCTAGTACATAGGGGCAGTATTATAGTAGTTATATTCTTGTGTATAGGAGCAGTATTATAGTAGTTATATTCTTGTATATAGGAGCAGTATTATAGCAGTTATATTATTGTACATAGGGGCAGTATTATAGTAGTTATATTCTTGTACATAGGAGCAGTATTATAGTAAGTTATATTCTTGTACATAGGGGCAGTATTATAGTAGTTATATTCTTGTACATAGGAGCAGTATTATAGCAGTTATAATTCTTGTACATAGGGGCAGTATTATAGTAGTTATATTCTTGTACAGAGGAGAGGATAGACGTGTGTTTGTGAGCTCCCAGCAGGGCGGAGGCATGGCTTCTGACCCAGGTGGAGGGAGGGAAGCTGGGCTGATGATCCAGGGAAAGCCCTCAGCCTGGAGTGTGGCTTGCAGCATGGACCTGGTGGTATGAACTGGAAATGGTGCTGGTGAGTCTTTAAACTGCTGTTATGTGCTGGATTGAGTGTAATAACAAGTCTTTAAGCGAATGCAAACAGCAATTGCAAGATGAAATTAACAAAGAGCTGATCAGAGATAAAACTGAATGAAAGATGAAGCTGGATGAATTGCAGACGAGAGCTGCATTCGGAAAGAAACTTGGACAAAGATGTAAACTCTGTGCCAGAAAGAAACTTGGTATGAGAAAAAGAGGGAACCAGAGCCCAGAAGATGAATAGAACAAGTAATGGGTAATAAAGACTTAAAATATAAACTGTGCACGTGCGAGAAAAGGAAATCTTGAAGATGTTCACTGAATCAGCCGCACAATGTGAGGGTTGAGCGCAGACATGCTCCAGAGGAAAGTGTGTCAGCAAACATAGGTAACTGCAGGCTCTGAATCAAGCAATGTAGTGAGCACAACTCCATGAGTGATAAAGTAAGTCCCCCTGTACTGAACACTGTGTGTGAGAATCAGCCCTCATGGTGGCTGTATGTGGAGACCCGCTCACTGGTGTATAGTGAGACCGCCACTGTGCTGTGTGTGAGACCCGCTCACTGGTGCTGTTGTGAGACCCCGCTCACTGGTGCTGTATGTGAGACCCCGCTCACTGGTGCTGTATGTGAGACCCCGCTCATGGTGCTGTGTGTGAGACCCCGCTCATGGTGCTGTATGTGAGACCCCGCTCACTGGTGCTGTATGTGAGACCCCGCTCAGTGCTTGGTGTGTTGAGACCCGCTCATGGTGCTTATGTGAGACCCCCCCGCTCACGTGTTGTGCGTGATATGTGAGACCCCGCTCACTGGTGCTGTATGTGAGACCCCGCTCACTGGTGCTAGCGATTGCCTGTTTGTAACAGATAATACGAACATTATAATGGACTCTGAACCCTCCATGTCAGTGAATGGAGACCACACTGCAGTAATAATGGACTTTGAATCCTCCATGTCAGTAAATGGAGACCACATTGTGAAACAATCAGTAGTGGATCTGGGCATGTCTGCAGCACAAACAGGTGTCAGTAATCATGGGGCTGGAGAGAGCTCCGCACTGATCCTTCAGCGGCGGTGGAGATTTCCAGCACTGATCCTCCTGTGACTGGGGAAAGCTCCAGCACTGATCCTCCTGTGGCTGGGGAAAGCTCCAGCACTGACCCATCTGCTGACCAACATCAGTTCAGGAGACTGTTCTCCAATGTCACGAGACTAGTGAACCCTCCACCTCAGAGGAGGAACGCAGTCAGGATAAAGTACATGGACCAGAGGAGAAAATCCCATCCAGAATCTATATTGGAAAAGTTCTTCTGAAAGAGTTTATGAAGTTTAAGGCGTCTGAGGTCTACGCTCTGATCCATGTCCCATCCAGCAGGATCTATGACATCAGCTTTAAGCTCCAGTGTGATCTGGATCTGTTCTGGAACATCTATAATGACACTAGAGAAGATGAGATCTGGGATCATCTCCAGTGTATCCAGCTGTCTAAGCCGCAGGAAATAACGGCCACTGTCCTGTTCCAGTCTGAGGTGGTGGCGCTGGCGGATCTGCAGCACTGGCTGAGCCGGCAGTGCATGGTGAGAAGTTATCCTGAGAAGATCTATGATGAGGAGCAAATATGGAATGGAGGATATTCTGTGAAAATCCAGCTTCTACAAGAGAATGGTGTAACCAGGCATCTGCCGCACTCCTTCTACCTGGGCTCAGAGAGGGGGATATGCTACTACCCCGGTCAGCCACGTCTGTGCCATAGATGTGGGGGCAGGCACCTCGCCATGAACTGCTCTCGTATCACATGCTCATTGTGTGGACAGTTCGGACATACAAAGGACAAATGCACAGGACCCGTCATCTGTAACCTGTGCTCAGGATCTGGGCATACGTTCCGGGATTGCCCTCATGCAGAACATAATAAATATAGTGACCAGACTTCCCTGGAAATGATGAAAAAAGATGTCACCAGAGGTGCAGATGTTGTGCAAGAAGCCGGCACTGATGAGATGATAAATCATAGTAACAGTAAACCTGCTCCACAGTCTGATGTAATATTAATGGATGCTGCACTACTAGGACCACCAGCCACTGAAGAAATGCCTAAAGCACCACCAGACACTGAGGAAACATCTAAAGTGCCACCAGCCACTGAAGAAAGACGTAAACCACCATCATTGGCCATGAAAGTAAGATCTAAACAATGGTCAGCCACTAAAGTCGGGCCTAAAATACCAGTAACTAAAATGATACCCAAGGTGTCCAGGAAACCTGTCGCCAAACCGTCCAACCAGCTTCCCAGTACATCTGTAGAAACAGGTAATGTGTCTGCAGTGTCCAGTGTGGATGTGGGAGGTTTTGTGACTATAAAAAGGAGAAAAGCCTATGTAGATGCCTTCAGAGAATTCTTACCAGCACAGAAAACCTCTGATCCTCCAGAGCTGGCGATAAGTCCGGGACGTTACAGTGTACTGGGAGAAGATCAAAGAAGAGGCACAAATGGAGCAAGGTCCTTCATATATCATAGAAAATGTCTCTGATGAGGTGGATCCTGACCCTCCGGTGTCCACGAAGAGATGGGGCACTGCAGGTGACAGCAGTGGAAGGAGGAAGAAGACCAGAAAGTCTAAGTGATCAGGATGCGGCTGAGAATAAGCTCCATTACTGTGAACAGTGAGACGTATCTGAAGGGCAATGTAATGTGAATATGGCCAAGAGAGACTGGAGACCGGGTCCGTCATTCTGGTCCTTCAGTCTGGAGAGAAATGACGGTGTGGGGATTCTTTGTAAAAACATGGATGGCAAGGTGGACGGAGTCCTGGAGATCTGTCTGATGCTGGACTCCATCCATTATAGAGAGATAAACATTTATGTTCTGTAGATCAGGAAAGAGCAGAGGGAACTGTGGGGATCTATTAATGTGTTCTGCTATTATTGTGTCTGTGATGTAACAATGCAATATTTATTTCCCTTATGTATTATTTTGGGATTTTCATGTAAATATTTTGTATATATGGTTGTGAGTTTTTAAATAAAAAGATCATTATAGTAGTTATATTCTTGTATATAGAGGCAGTATTATAGTAGTTATATTCTTGTACATAGGGGCAGTATTATAGTAGTTATATTCTTGTACATAGGGCAGTATTATAGTAGTTATATTCTTGTACATAGAGGTAGTATTATAGTAGTTATATTCTTGTACATAGGAGCAGTATTATAGTAGTTATTTTCCCTGTATATAGGGCAGTATTATAGTAGTTATATTCTTGTACATAGGAGCAGTATTATAGTAGTTATATTCTTGTACATAGGGGCAGTATTATAGTAGTTATATTCTTGTACATAGGGAGCAGTATTATAGTAGTTATATTCTTGTACATAGGAGCAGTATTATATAGGTAAGTATATTATATTCTTGTACATAGGAGCAGTATTATAGTAGTTATATTCTTGTACATAGGAGCAGTATTATAGTAGTATATTTTTACATAGAGCAGTATTATAGTAGTTATATTCTTGTACATAGGAGCAGTATTATAGTAGTTATATTCTTGTACATAGGAGCAGTATTATAGTAGTTATATTCTTGTACATAGGGAGCAGTATTATAGTAGTTATATTCTTGTACATAGGGGCAGTATTATAGTAGTATTATTCTTTTGTACATAGGGCAGTATTATAGTAGTTATATTCTTGTACATAGGAGCAGTATTATAGTAGTTATATTCTTATACATAGGAGCAGTATTATAGTAGTTATATTCTTGTACATAGGAGCAGTATTATAGTAGTTATATTCTTTACATAGGAGCAGTATTATAGTAGTTATATTCTTGTATATAGGGGCAGTATTATATAGTTATATTCTTGTACATAGGAGCAGTATTATAGTAGTTACATTCTTGTACATAGGGGCAGTATTATAGTAGTTATATTCTTGTAATAGGGCAGTATTATAGTAGTTATATTCTTGTACATAGGGGCAGTATTATAGTAGTTATATTCTTGTACATAGGGGCAGTATTAGCGCTGTCACACTGGCGACAGATATCGGACGACTGCAATACGGTGAATATCGCTTGCAGTTGCCATATTCTTAATCTATGGAGCAGCTCCCAGTATCGTTTTTTGTGGCAGTTTTATATCGTCTGAGTGCAATCGCAGCATGCTGCGATTGTACACGTTGTATGGGCGTACTATCGCAATCATGTCTATGGGAGCGATGTAAAAATCGGATTACAAACGGACGCAGTGTGTACTTCGATGAAATCGCATCGTGTCTTTAGAAAGCGGCAATTCATCCGTTATATTCTGTGCTATACTGTAAAATCACACTGACAGCTTTAATAAAGAATAGAAAGAATAGATATACACATAGAATACATTATATATATATATATATATATATATATTATAATTGTGATATATACATATATACATATATTTATAGTTCTTACACTTCTACATACTGTAATAGGCGCTAATTCAATTGCCGGCTTTTGTGAAATCACAGAAGCCGACATGAAATGATACATTGTTTCCACACAGTTAACCATGTCATTTCCTGTATTTTGATATATGGTTTGAACTTACAATTACATAAGTATATGTGTGCAAAATTTCAGACATGTAGGGGTTAATTAAAGGTGTAAATTTGTTGAAAAAAAATGCGTGGGCTCACGCTGTATTTTCTCCACCAGACAGACAAAGCAAGCGAGTGGGGGCAGATAATAATAGCCTAGGGAAGGTACATTTTTTTGTGCCCACCTGGCCCCCAGACACCCCAGAAAGGGCAAATCTCTAATTAGATTTGCCCTTTCTGGCACTTTGCCCGTCTATTCCCATTGCCCTGTAGCGGTGGCGAATGGGTTAATAAGGGGTTAAAGCCACCTTGCAATTGAAAGGTGACTGTAAGCCAGGTTAATAATTGAGAGCTGTCAATTAGACAACTATCAATTATTAATCCTATTGAAGTAAATAAAAAAACACACACACACACTTTAAGAATAAATAATTTTAATGAAATAAAAACACATTTTTTTGACCATCTTTTATTTTACTCTTAATCCGTGCGACGCCCTTGATCTCCTAAAATAAATATAAAATAATAAAACAACATTATTCTTACCTATCTGGCGATCTGTCACGTCCCACGATGTAATCCTTCACAAAGGGTTAACTTGCAATCAGCTAAGCAGAGCAACTAATGCTGCATGCTCAGCTGATAGCTCCTGAATGAATGAGCTTATCTCCTGCTGACAGGAGAGGATGTGATTAATGAATGAAGCTTAATTGATTGTATCCCACTTTCACCTTAAGGGCCCGTCTCACATAGCGATATCGCTACCGAGATCGGTGCTGAGTCACTAGTTTTGTGACGCAGCAGCGAGCTCACCAGCGATATCGCTGTGTGTGACATTCAGCGACGATCAGCCCCCCTGCCGGGTATCGCTGATGGTCGCTAAAATGTCAGGACATTTTTTTGATCGCTGGTCTCCCGCTGACAGGCACGCATCGCTGCGTGTGACAGGCGGGAGACCAGCGATCCGCTGGTAACCAAGGTACACAGCGGGTTTCCAGGCGCGGGGCTGTGCCTAGAAACCCGCTTGTGTACCTTGGATACCAGCGCCCTGATGCAGGGAGCTGGTATCCAAGGTACACAGCGGGTTTCCAGGCACCGCGCAGCGCTTGGAAACCCGACGTGTACCTTGGTTACCAGCTCCCTGCATCAGGGCGCTGGTATCCAACGTACACTGCGGGTAACTAAGCGATGTTACCCAGCAGTGTCGCTGTCCCAGATCGCTGCCTGAGCTGCCTGTTTGACAGCTCAGCAGCGATCATGTAGCGATACACCAGCGATCCTGACAAGTGCATATCGTTGTCGGGATCGCTGGTGTATCGCTATGTGAGACCCAGCCGGTCAGGTCACTGAAGTGAAAGTGGCAATAAATCAATTAAGCTTCATTCATTCATCTCTTCCTCTCCTTTCGCTGGGAGAGGAAGTTATTCATTGAGGGGGTAAGAGCTTGGAGACAGCATTAGCTCTCTGCTAACTGTAACCTGTTAACCCTTTCTGATGGATTACACCGTGGGACCTGACTGTACATCGGATTGGTAAGAATAATTTTGCTTTTTTATTTTATTTTTATTACAGGAAATGGTTTTAGCAGGAAAATAAAATATGGTCAAAAACTGTGTGATTATTTCATTAAACTTCTTTTTTATTAAACTGTGTGTGTTTGATTTTTCTTTCATACAATAGGATTAATAATTGATAGTTGTCTAATTGACAGCTCTCAATTATTAACCTGGCTTAAAGTGACCTTTCAATTGCAAGGTGGCTTTAACCCCTTATTAACCCATTCGCCACCGCTACAGGGCAATGGGAATAGACGGGCAAAGTGCCAGAAAGGGCAAATCTAATTAGAGATTTGCCCTTTCTGGGGTGTCTGGGGGCAGATGTTAGTAGCCGGGGGGGGCACAAAAAAAATGTACCCTCCCTAGGCTATTATTATCTGCCCCCACTCGCTTGCTTTGTCTGTCTGGTGGAGAAAATACAGCGGGAGCCCACACATTTTTTTTTCAACGAATTTACACCTTTAATTATCCCCTACATGTCTGAAATGTTGCACACATACACTTATGTAATTGTAAGTTCAAACCATATATCAAAATACAGGAAATGACATGGTTAACTGTGTCTAAACAATGTATCATTTCATGTCGGCTTCTGTGATTTCACAAAAGCCGGCAATTGAATTAGCGGCTATTACAGTAAGTAGAAGGCTAGGAACTATAAATATATATATATATATATATATATATATATACATGTCACAATTACATGTATATATATATGTGTTCTATGTGTATATATCTATTCTTTCTTTTGTGATTTAAATACTATTCTTTTGGATCCATTATATGTCAGTTTTGCAAGCCTGCGAGAAATTCTCGCAAGTCGGATGAAAATCGGATGTTACAAGGTACACACACATGCGACTAAATCACATCTTTGAAGGAAAATCGGATGCCAGGCGGATGTGTGATGTTTTCATTTTGTTCCGATAATCGACCGACTAAAACGGTCCGATTTTTTGTAGTTGTGTCTGACCCCAGCCTTATAGTAGTTATATTCTTGTACATAGGGGCAGTATTATAGTAGTTATATTAATGTACATAGGGGCAGTATTATAGTAGTTATATTCTTGTACATAGGAGCAGTATTATAGTAGTTATATTCTTGTACATAGGAGCAGTATTATAGTAGTTATATTCTTGTACATAGGAGCAGTATTATAGTAGTTATATTAATGTACATAGGGGCAGTATTATAGTAGTTATATTCTTGTATATAGGGGCATTATTATAGTAGTTATATTATTCTTGTACATAGGAGCAGTATTATAGTAGTTATATTAATGTACATATGGGCAGTATTATAGTAGTTATATTCTTGTACATAGGGCAGTTAAGTATTTATTTAGTAGTTATAATATTCTTGTACGTAGGGCAGTATTATAGTAGTTATATTCTTGTACATAGGGGCAGATTATATAGTAGTTATATTCTTGTACATAGGGGCAGTATTATAGTAGTTATATTCTTGTATATAGGAGCAGTATTATAGTAGTTATATTCTTGTACATAGAGGCAGTATTATAGTAGTTATATTCTTGTACATAGGAGCAGTATTATAGTAGTTATATTCTTGTACGTAGGGGTCAGTATTATAGTAGTTATATTCTTGTACATAGGGGCAGTATTATAGTAGTTATATTCTTGTATATAGGGCAGTATTATAGTAGTTATATTCTTGTACATAGGAGCAGTATTATAGTAGTTATATTCTTGTACATAGGAGCAGTATTATAGTAGTTATATTCTTGTATATAGGAGCAGTATTATAGTAGTTATATTCTTGTATATAGGAGCAGTATTATAGTAGTTATATTCCTGTACATAGGGGCAGTATTATAGTAGTTATATTCTTGTACATAGGAGCAGTATTATAGTAGTTATATTCTTGTATATAGGAGCAGTATTATAGTAGTTATATTCTTGTACATAGGGGGCAGTATTATAGTAGTTATATTCTTGTACATAGGGGCAGTATTATAGTAGTTATGTTCTTGCACATAGGAGCAGTATTATAGTAGTTATGTTCTTGCACATAGGGGCAGTATTATAGTAGTTACGGTATATTCTTGTACATAGGGGCAGTATTATAGTAATGTTCTTGCACATAGGGGCGGTATCATAGTTGTTTTCTTTGTGTACATTGGATCAAGCATAATAGATATTCAATGTTTTATACGGCAATCTCTTCCCGTATATGGACAGTTTTCCTCCTGTTTGGTGCATGCTATTGACATGCAGTCGGGCTGTTATATTATTATATTGTGTTGTCTCTATTTTGCCTCTTCTGGCCTCTGTCTGGCTGTTTATAGTTGGGGGGGATATATCAGGCAGTAATGTTGTTCTCATTTTCTAAAGGTCTAATATTATATTTTCTGCTATCAGATGTTCGGCTTTGTGTGTCTGAGAATTAAATTACATTTTTATTGGTTGCAGCATTGGGAGGATGAGTTTGCAGTTTGGACTCGGTGACATCTATTACGTTTATTAAGTAATACATTTCTTCCCAGAGAAGAAAGCTATTATATTACTGTTACCAAAACATCCCAGATAATAGCATTTCTAATGTACTAAATATATTGTCTACGTATTTTTGATACTTAAAGGGCCCTCCAAAACCTAAGTATTAATTGTATGAAAGTACAGCTGCTAAAAGGTTAATGAGTTTGTGAAGGGGTCAATGCAATAATCCTGGTGGTCTGTGTTTATTAATGAGTTTATATTAATATTTCTGGTGGTATGAAATGGAGTCATATATGGGGTCCAGTTACTGATCCAGAGGGGTCTCTGGCGTTAGAGCCCCTAACCAACCTAGACCACCAGGGATATTGTCATTACCTACTCAGCAATTCTAGATTACTGTCATGGATACACAGTCAGGGGGTAACGCAGACCCCTTTGTCACAAATGACACCGGAAAGATTGTGCAGATCCCATCGCTGCCACCAGTTTGTCAGGGAAACGCAACTCCGCTGCCTCCAAACGACAATTACGCAATTGACTGACAAGTGATGGACGAGGCCACGGCTGCTTCCACTATTAGGCTGGTTATTGGGGAACTCACAGTGAGCGTATGGTATATATGTGTAGCCCAGCTGTGCCTGGAGTCACATTTCCCCAAGGGGATGCATCGAAGGTAACACCCACGGAGATCTGATATGCACACAACACACCTGCACTATTTCCTAGAGCCACCAGAGGGAGCCCTTTTGCAGTATATATAGGGTAGTGAAGACACAGCAGTTACCTCAGATGAGATTAGCCTGAGAGAACACCACAGAACACCTCAGACGAGAGGAGAGCAGATTACCTCAGAGAGACAGAGTGTTCTGTCTAGTCTAGCTGAGAGAACCTGAAGACTACAGCTTGGGCTTAGTTCACTGTGTGGAGGGCAGTAATAGTGGAGAAGGATAGCCACTTCAGCCTGGTCAGAACTGAGTCAACTGAGTGTAGTTTCAGTGAGCAAGCGTGCCGACGCTTTGAGAGCGGTGAAGAGAAAGGAGAATCAGCCATCTACTGCTAGTGTGCTTATGTTAAGGGTCGGAGTAGGACGAAAGGCGAGTGGAAGATAATACGAGAGTAACGGAGGTTGAAACAGCATTGATAGCTTACCTCTACTCTGCACCACCGGACACCGGGTCCGAGCTTGCTAGCATCTACACGACTAGTAGGAGATACCGGAGACCCTGCGGGACTTCAAGTCGTAGGGGCCCCCAAGTGCTGATACGTAACCGGGGTCAGGAAGACTGAGTCTAGCAGGACCCTGCATACAGAGACACTGTTTTATCCTAGAGAAGGCCTCACTACAAAGTCAGCCGGGCGTAAAATTGAAGACAGAGTTAGACTTCGTTTCATACAGGTCAGAAACTCACACATACAGGAGTACGGAGGCCCTACACCTACTCAGTGGGAATACTGGACGTGCATCCTCCACCCTGCCAGCTTCCCGGGACGTGCCTGCTATTCCACCAGTAAAGGTACAGAAAGAGACTTTCGTGTGTGTGTCTGCCTTATTGCTCCTGCGGCTGAAAGCCCCTTCTCCGTCCTGCACCCCAACACCGCCATCCACCCTGAGGGACCCAGTCTTGCCTGTGGACGACTTAACACCATGCTGCCCAGTAACAACCCCTCAGCGGATCTATCCTGCAGCACTGGTCACCCTGACCAGGTACCACAGGTGGCGTCACAAACAAACTGTAAATACTTTAATCCCCTGTAAATATCCCACATTTGAGGTGAGCCCCAGGGCCACGGACCGAGCTGTGCTACCCGTAACATCCCCCATTGAAGTGAACGGGCTTGGTGTCGAGTACCCCAAGGCCCTGGCGGGCGACTCATATACACATCAGATAACAGCTCGTGGAATATGTATATACACCGGTACGGTCACTGCCGGCTCCACAATAACAAATGAACTACTAGCTGCCACCACCAATTGTTTCTACAGACCGATTGGACACTGGTTACTGGTAGTGTATGGCTTCAGGGGTGCGGTTTAAAGAGCAAGAGGAGCAGAACTATTAAATGTTATATATTTAATCCGGAAAGATAGGTAATGTTTGTAAAAATATACAAAGACCATACCAAATTGGAACAAAACAATACGATAGATATAATTACATAGAATAAAAAGGAATGATGAAAGAAAACTATTAAACCTGATGTCAGATAAATGGCTCAGAGCTTAGCGGAGGGAGGTACTCCTTAGGAAAACGAACAGAACAGACTGACAAAGGACCGAATCCAATTTCGGCTTTTTATTAGATCAAAGTTACTCTCACCTTCATACATACCTTCCCTTGATGAGCTCGTGATACTGTTTGTAGGCTCTTCAGAATTTTATGAGATCTCCAACTTACAGGATATCTTCACCCCTGTAGGTCCCAGGAGGTAGATATTGTCGTCATGTTTCCTATCGTGATTTTACCTTTCGAGACAGATGGAATGTGGCATGTATAGCATCATCGCTCACCCTTTATTAAGTTGGAGGGGTTTGCCTGGCCTCACAGTGATGTGAGTGAATGTGTTCTGTCCGTCCCTTCTTTGCTATGAAGCCAAAGATATATCTCCCATAAATATCGTATCAATGGAAACCTCTGGACACCAAAGACCGAGTGTCTAACTACAATTGTCCAGTTTTTCTTTGACAAGAACAAGAGTTACCTCTGAAGGTGTTAGATTTCCCACTCCTTTTTCTCTTGAATATTCGGATCTTAGATTCTGTGTCTGTCAGGGATCCAAGATTTGTCAGGACTTTCTTAATCCCAGAAATCCCTGATATCACATGCCGGGAAGGTCGCAAGTACCACTCGCTGTGATCTTTGGAGCAAACCACTCTCTGCTGCCCCCTATCGTCCGGACAATTACAGGATTGGACGACGATCAACGGAGAAGGCCGCAGCCTGTTCGCACCTCTAGGCCGGCTATCGGAAAATTAACGGTGAGCGCACGGCATATACGCCTCCATGGAATATGTGTACACACCCCAGTACAGTCACAGCTAACTCTCCGACACACCCAGACTACTCCCCGCACCACTAATCTGTTTCGGTCGATTAGACACCGTTTACGGTAGCTATCACTTCGAGGCGCAGTTTACAGAACAGAAGGAACAGAACTATTAAATTGTATATTTAATCCAAAGGAAGGCAGTGTTTATGAAATATCTACAAAAGTTTTTAGAGGGACAAAACAATACAGCATAAACAGTTACATAAAATAAAAGGGATTAACAGGAGAACTTACTACACCGATCGCAGAGACGATTCAGTTTAGCCGAAAGAGAGCGCTTCAGTTCGGATGTCGATAAACAGGGCCCCTGCATACATACATACACGATATGTAGCTCTTGGCACGAACGCTGATGATAATTGGGATTGATCTTTTATCAGACCCTGAGTCCCACCCACACACCCCTTTGCGATGACCTCACAAGGGCCCGGTTGTGGGCAGATCTCAGCCTTCATGATTTTAGGAAAACCCAATTTATGCAATAACTCCTCATAGTGTGATCGCAGAAGGTCGAGACTGATGTCATCTTTTGTATCGGGATTTTAGCTACGCTTAGAGACCAAACATGGCTTAGCTGCTGGTGGTTATATGGCCCCTAAGGATTTGGGGCTTTTTGGTGATGGTTATAAATATGAGAAAATATGTGTACTTTTGGCCTAGTTATCCCGGTGCCAACAATATGTCTCCTTAATATTGGATGAATAGAAAATACAATATTTCATATTTTCTCCCGGAGACATACTGTCTGCTCTCTCATTGTATTACCTTGAAAATGGCTATTTGTAAAGGTTGTCAGATGTTCTTTGACATTGAATACCTTTCCTATCTCGCTCTGTAGACAATAGACATCCTCCTCAGTCACCTGGGCATAAAGAGGAATCCTAGCATTTGAATTAATCTGCTTCACATCTGTCACTGCCATTTTACATAAAGACAGTTTTGATTGCTAGCTCCCACCTCCTCAGGACAAATGGTTGATGAAAGAAAAAAGGGATGGGGAATATGAGGGACCTCAAGGGTTTTTAATATTTTATATGGCAGTGTCTTTCCCCCCAGCAAATCTCCCTGCTGTAATTATCTGGTCACCGCAGGAGGCCCCTACTTCAATGGAGATTTAAGTGTTAGCTCTTTCTCTCTTTTCCCTTGTTTTAATTAGTCACTCTGTTCCTATGTTCTATGTGAAGGCCTACTTCAATGAAGGTTGACGTGTCAGCACTTCTCCCTTCTTTATGGATTTTAATTTTTCTTTATGACAATTACCATGTGTATCGTCATTACACACTCAACTACCACTTGCGATAATATTACCAGCTTAACTACCCTAGACCACCATGGATATTATCATCCCCAACTAATCCACCCTAGACCATTTGTGATATTATCATTACCTAATTGTCCAGCCTTGAGCAAATATGATATTATCATTACTTAATCATCCACCATGATATTATTGTTATCAATTTAACCACCCTAGACCACCTGGGAAATGATCATTACCTAATCGACCACCCTAGACCACCTGGAATATTAACATTACCTAAACAAGCACCTCAGAACAGCAAAGATATTATCATTACCTAATTAACCACCCTGAACCTCCTAAGATATCATATTTATCACTCAACCACTCTAGACCCCCAGGATAATATCATTACCTAATCAACCACCCTAGAACCCAGTAGATATAATTTTTTACTAACTCAATCATTTTACAACATGAGCCAGGGCTGGGTAAGTAATTTTCCCGAGGGGCCACATAAAAGACCATGACTGTTGCGGAGGGCCGAACCAATAGGCTGAAATTAATTTGCTCAATATTAATATTAACATGTTTATTATAATTATTCATATTCATTGTATCACTTAATATTGAGCAGAATTAAGTAGGCTGACATCCCCTATATACCTTATGAGCCTTCAAACAGTCCGCCTATATACCTTATGAGCTCAAACATATCCCCCTACATTTAGTATGAGCCCCCACATAGCCTCTCTAAATACAATACCAGCTCTCACATAGCAAACTATATACAGTGTGAGCCCCTACATAGCCTCCTATAGGCAGAGTGAGCCCCACATATTCTCCATAGTGTGAACCCCACATAGCCTCCTATTTAGAATGTGAGCCCCACATAGCCTCCTATATACATTCCATGAGTGCAATATCAACTGATGTCTTATTTCCCCAAGAGAGACCTTAGAGTTGCGTGTGGTCCAAGGTGGGACATTTCTCATTGGTAAATATTTTATATGTGGCCACGTGTAGACTGTGATCTGGAGGTCTGGTATCTACCATTATATGGTCACCAAATGGCGGTAATATCAGTGTTGGTCTTTATGTAGAGATTTATTTTCAGTAACAGCGCGGTTATCTGCTGAGGTTCCTCTCCCCTCCTCCCCACCCAAGTTGAACCCCTAGCTACACCTCTGACTTTACAACCTCCTAAAACCCTGGAAAGATAGGGACCTGCTCAAAACCCTTGCTGGTTGGCTTGGTCAAAAAAAAATCTTGTGGGTGTCAAAGTGATAGGAACTTTAACGCTTTCGGAAAATAGGTGCCCCAAAACAGCATGAGCATCTCGTTTGGGTCAATTTAAAGCCCTGTAGACTCTTTGTGTTGGCAGATCATGCCCAGCACCCGGCTTTGAGCAAAGGATGTAGCAATGCCAGGTAGGCTAGGGTTAAATCCTAGCTCTGAAGGCTTTGATTAGTACACCTGTCTAGCCCTGCATATAAACAGGCAAGTTGTGCATTGAAGACAGTCTGCTGGGGAGGCTGAGCAGACTGGATGTGTCTTGAAGTTGAGGGAAAAAACAAACCGGAATCTCTTTGGAAAGAGTCTGCACAGGCCGAACTGGGACTAGCTCAGTGATGTCTGAAGTAGTCAGGGTCTATACTGTGTAGTGGACAAGGCTGGGGATTAATGTTTATGAGTTTATTTTGGTGCTGTGCAACCTGTGGAAAGCAATAAAAACTGCACGTGTTTGGACCAAAACTGCATTGCCTGTGCGAACACTGCTTAATGCCTAATGCCTACCTGAGAGAGTGAATCTCTACAGTTACAAGCATTGTACAGCACAACATATAGCGGAGCGAACACACCAAATGCCATATTGTCTCCTAGCTTCTTGCTGACCGATTCAAGTCAAATTGTGAATGCCGCTCTGGATGTGAATGGATTCTGCATAAGTCTCCCATTTCATATCATATACCAATACTTTAACATCAGATTTGTCTTATTTTTTATTTTTATAGTGACCTTTCTAAAATGTCTCGGGACTGTGAGATCTCAGAGCAAATATTCATTCTGTTAGTCACACATGGAAATGTCAGCACTCAATTTCCAATGCCAGAAAAACAACAGAATTTACATAGCAGAAACATCCTTATACTTGTAATATTCAGAAACATCCTTATACTTGTAATATTCAGAAACATCCTTATACTTGTAATATTCAGAAACATCCTTATACTTGTAATATTAGGCTAGGACTTTTGTGGAAACTTAGTGATGCCCACCAGTAGGGTTGAGCATTCCGATACTGCAAATATCGGGTATCGGCCGATATTAGCTGTATCGGAATTCCGATTCGAGTTCCGATATTTTCGTCATATCGGATACCGGAATCGGATTTGTCACTGTCACTGTCAGTGTCCGTCGGTCGGGTCTGTCAGGAGTCAGCGGCACTTACCCGGCAGAAGATCTCCGGCGGTCACATCCCGGGCTGCTTCATGGCCGCCATCATCTTTCCCCGGCGGTCACATGCAGTTTCTCGCGATAACTGCAGTGACTGCTGGGTAATCCCGGCCGTAAAGCAGTCAGTCCGATGACGTCACCGCCGGGGAAGCAGGTAAGCAGCTGTGCTGCGCCGGGATGTCAGGCTCTGCCTGTCATTGCGATGTAGCAGAGCTGGATCGTCGTGGGACTGTCGTTACTATGGACTGCGTCGGACAGGTGGTATACTGTTGGTTTGTTTTTTTTCTTTTTTTACAGGAGATCGATGGCGTCGCAGGAATGAGAGAGTAATAAAATAAATGAAAACTGTGTTGTCTCTTTTATTTCATTAAAAGACTTTTTTCTTGCTGTGTTTTTTTTTAAACATTTAAAAACTTTGGGATTAATAATGGATCGGTGTCTTATTGACGCCTCTCCATTATTAACCGGGCTTATTGTCACCGTGCAATCAACGGTGACATTAACCCCTTATTACCCCGCTTGCCACCGCTACAGGGCAAGTGGGAAGAGCCGGGTAAAGTGCCACAATTGGCACATCTTTTGATGCGCCAAATGTGGGGCTGCTGTAGCCTGGTATTATCAGGCTGTTGAGGGCCAAAATCCATGGGCCTTGACAGTCTTTTAATACCAGGCCGCAGCAGTCTGCATTTTACTTGGCTGGTTAACAAAAATAGGGGGGATCCCCTACGCCGTTTTTTTTTCGAGGGGATCCCCTATTTTTGTTAACCAGCCAAGCTAAGCAGACTGCTGTGGCCTGGTATTATCAGGCTTGCAAGGTCC
>JARQOD010000002.1:633596686-633723894 GCA_033576555.1 Oophaga sylvatica
GTTCTCCTCATGAGCATCTATGCCTCGTCTAATGCATCCCATTATTTTATTTGCCTTGGCAGCAGCTGCCTGACATTGGCCACTAAATGTGAGTTTGTCGTCCACCCATACACCCAGGTCTTTTTCAGTGACAGTTTTGCCCAGTGTTTTACAATTAAGCACATAATTATACATCTTATTTGTTCTACCCAAGTGCATGACCTTACATTTATCCCCATTAAAGCTCATTTGCCATTTATCAGCCCAAGCTTCTAGTTTACATAAATCCTCCTGTAATATAAAATTATCCTCCTCTGTATTTATTACCCTGCAGAGTTTAGTGTCATCTGCAAATATTGAAATACTACTCTGTATGCCCCCTACAAGGTCATTAATAAATGTGTTAAAGAGAAGCGGCCCCAATACTGACCCCTGTGGTACCCCACTGCTAACCGTGACCCAGTCCGAGTGTGCTCCATTAATAACCACCCTTTGTTTTCTATCCATGAGCCAGTTCTTAATCCACTTACACATATTTTCCCCTATCCCCATTGTTCTCATTTTATGTATCAACCTTTTGTGTGGCACTGTATCAAAAGCTTTTGAGAAGTCCATGAACACCACGTCCACTGCATTCCCTTGGTCCAGTCCTGAACTTACCCCTTCATAAAAGCTTATCAGATTAGTCTGACAAGAACGGTCCCTCGTAAACCCATGCTGATACTGTGTCATGAGGTTATTCAGCTTCAGATACTCCAATATAGTATCCCTTAAAAAACCCTCCAGGATTTTACCCACAGTAGATGTTAAGCTCACTGGCCTATAATTTCCAGGTTCAGTTTTTGTCCCCTTTTTAAATATTGGCACCACATTTGCTATACGCCAGTCCTGTGGTACAGACCCAGTTATTATGGAATCTTTAAAGATTAAAAATAATGGTCTATCTATAACTGTACTTAATTCCTGCAGTACTCGGGGGTGTATCCCATCCGGGCCCGGGGATTTGTCAACTTTAGTGATTTTTAGACGCCGCCGTACTTCCTGCTGGGTTAAGCAGGTGACATTTAATGGAGACATTTTTTTATCTCTGATCATGTTATCTGTCATGGGATTTTCTTGTGTAAATACAGTTGAAAAAAAGTCATTTAGCATATTGGCTTTTTCCTCATCCTCATCCACCATTTCACCCAGACTATTTTTAAGGGGACCAACACTATCATTTTTTAGTTTCTTGCCATTTATGTAGTTAAAGAATATTTTGGGATTATTTTTACTTTCTCTGGCAATGAGTCTCTCTGCCTCAATCTTTGCTGTCTTGATTTGCTTTTTACAGAATTTATTCAGTCTTCTGTATTTATTTAATGCCTCATCACTACCTACTTGCTTTAATTCCCTAAACGCTTTCTTTTTGTCCCTTATTGCGCCCCTTACAGCTCTATTTAGCCATAGTGGTTTCCTCCTAATTCTAGCATGTTTATTCCCATAGGGTATATATTGTGCACAGGTCTATTCAGGATACTAATAAACGTCTCCCATTTTCTTTGTGTATTTTTATGTCTCAGGATATCGTCCCAGTTTATTGCACCAAGATCATCTCTCATCCGTTGGAAATTTGCCTTCCTGAAGTTTAGTGTCCTTGTAACCCCTCGACTACACATCTTATTAAAGGATACATGAAAGCTTATTATTTTGTGATCACTATTACTATTATTGACCACAAGTTCTCAATGGGATTAAGATCTGGGGAGTTTCCAGGCCATGGACCCAAAATCTCTATGTTTTGTTCCCTGAGCCATTTAGTTATCACCTTTGCTTTATGGCAAGGTGCTCCATCATGCTGGAAAAGGCATTGTTGATCGCCAAACTGCTCTTGGAGGGTTGGGAGAAGTTGCTCTTGGAGGACATTCTGGTACCATTCTTTATTCATGGCTGTGTTTTTAGGCAAGACTGTGAGAGAGTCGATTCCCTTGGCTGAGAAGCAACCTCACACATGAATGGTTTCAGGATGCTTAACAGTTGGCATGAGACAAGACTGGTGGTAGCGCTCACCTTGTCTTCTCCGAATGAGGCGTTTTCCTGATGTCCCACACAATCGAAAAGGGGATTCATCAGAGAAAATAACTTTACCCCAGTCCTCAGCAGTCCACTGCCTGTACCTTTTGCAGAATATCAGTCTGTCCATGATGTTTTTTCTGGAGAGAAGTGGCTTCTTTGCTGCCCTCCTTGAGACCAGGCCTTGCTCCAAGAGTCTCCGCCTCACAGTGCGTGCAGATGCACTCACACCTGCCTGCTGCCATTCCTGAGCAAGCTCTGCACTGCTGGTAGCCCGATCCCGCAGCTGAAACACTTTTAAGAGGCGGTCCTGGCGCTTGCTGGTCTTTCTTGGGCGCCCTGAAGCCTTTTTGGCAACAATGGAACCTCTCTCCTTGAAGTTCTTGATGATGCGATAGATTGTTGACTGAGGTGCAATCTTTCTAGCTGCGATACTCTTCCCTGTTAGGCCATTTTTGTGCATTGCAATGATGACTGCACGTGTTTCTTTAGAGATAACCATGGTTAACAGAAGAGAAACAATGATGCCAAGCACCAGCCTCCTTTTAAGTGTCCAGTGGTGTCATTCTTACTTAATCATGACAGATTGATCTCCAGCCATGTCCTCATCAACACCCACACCTGTGTTAATGGAGCAATCACTGAAAAGAGGTTAGCTGGTCCTTTTAAGGCAGGGCTGCAATGATGTTGAAATGTGTTTTGGGGGATAAAGTTCATTTTCTAGCCAAATATTGACTTTACAAGTAATTGCTGTTAAGCTGATCACTCTTTATAACATTCTGGAGTATATGCAAATTGCCATTAGAAAAAGTGAAGCAGTAGACTTTGTAAAAATTAATATTTGTGTCATTCTCAAAACTTTTGGCCATGACTGTATACAGTATAATGCACCTCCATAGGCAGACTCTATACAGTATACTGCACTCCCAATATGCTGCTATAGTATAATGGACTCCCCATAAAAAAACACAATACTCACCTCTCCCTCTCATTCAGGACAGTGGGCGCCAAGTAATGATGTCATCGCACCCGCTGTCAGTATCTGCATCAGTGACGTCAGATGCAGAGGGGAAATGATGCGAGAGGAAGCGTGATGCTCCCTGTCTCATTGGTGCATTCAACTGTATCGGCATCCAGGCGATAGAGCTGAACTTACGATGATGGTTGCAGGGCCCGGGGCTGGCACCGCAGCTAGGTGGCAGTGAAGGTAGATCGAGTTTCCCTGCTCTGTCGCAGAGCTTAACTGTATGGGTGCGCTGTGCACGCCGATACAGCTAACAGTAGCGTAGCTCCGGGTGTGCCCCTCATAGCACGGGGTTCAGGGTGACCGCCCCTTCTGCCCCTCCCCCCCACCTGGTAGATTTTGCATTTAAAGAAAAAAATATTTAAATAGTCCTGTCCCTTTAAAAATAATTTCCAATATGCTCAGATGAGATTGCGCTACATATGCTTTTATAAGGCCTATTATTAAATGGCTGGAGAGCGGCTGGAAGGCTGGAGGTGTCTGCACTCCTGGGCTGCGCTCTGAAGCAGATGCATCAAGTCAATGGCATCTGGTGTGTGAACAGTGACCAAGAATCCATCATTGTCTGACATGAAGAGGCACAGAGATGATCAGAATGAGAAGTGCCAGAGGGGCGCCAGGGACGCGCTGCTACACAGGCAGGCGAGCAACAGCTGAGGAGGAGGAGGCATGATATGGAGCGGTGGGAGGAAGATGGATGGGGGGGCATCACTGTATCTTCAACTGCGAGATTTCTCAGCATCTTCTAACAAAAGCACGGAGGAAAACAAATCTCCAAAATGCTAAAAAAAAAAGTAGGAAGTAAGGATTTACCTGATTGCTCTGTCTCTAGTATCTGTAGAAAAAAATGAGCAGCACAATTTTGCACCGCCACTGTTTTTCCACCATCCGGGACCACTAACAGGAAAACTGCTCTCCTGGATGTTCTGCGACATTCCTGCACATTGTAATCTGAGGAGGAAAACAAAATGGAATATTCTATTTTTCTTTTTTTTTAGGTATTCGCTATCTTTTTTTTTCTTTAGTTTATTAAACAAATTGTAGAAATCAATAGTACAGGCGAATATAAGAAACTTTGCAATACGTCTTATCAGAGAAATCTGTCGCTTTCTCCTCTTATAAACTATTACTTCCTGCCCTATCTGCCTCCTAAACTTATCAATAATTCTGCAAAAACAGCTCAAACAAGACGGACTGCCAGCACATTGTCTGAGCACATTATACTAGATGGAGAGAAGAGAGGAGCAGAGTGAGGAAACAAGCAGAGGGAGACAAAGGAAAATTGTGCTGAGTATTCTAACAAGTCTTTTACCTCTCTCCAGTGCTGGATTCACATCTACACTGCTCAGTACTGCTGAATAATGTGTCCTCCATGCTGCTGCTGCTGCTGCTTCTCTTTTTTTGCTAAAAAAGGGATGAAGAGCAGGAATTCCTTTAAGTGTGCTGTGTATGGCAGAAATCATAGCAGATAGTCTCCACCCACTAGCTCAGCGTCAATTGTAAATTAGAGCTAGAGCCTGAAGAAGGGAGAACTGTTGAAAATGCAGAAAGCAAGTTATACAATGGTCAGAAATAGTGTTATTCCTCATGTTTACACAGGACGGCTTATTATAGTTATTTGAAAGTATGGTTACTCTTTAAGGAGTTCTCCACTTTTGATAAACTCTAGCTGGTTTTAGGGCCCCTTAAAAATATAAAATAATCAAATCCCTAGTGATCAACTAGTCTATGTTGGGAATCCATGAGCAAGTGTTCAATTTCCCTGCAGCACCATCACATGGAGAAATCAATTATTGCACAGCGTCCATTCATATCTATGAGTTGTTTGCTGGAGGATAGTTTTCCCTGATGCTGCTACCACCAGTGATCAGTAGGGAAACCTGGCAGCAAATGCTTAATTTCCCTGCAGTGCCCCTACAGGACAAAGTTAGTATTACACAGTTCCTCTTCAAATCAACTGACGGTCCATGTAATGAGCAGAAATATCAGGTCGTTCAGATCGTCTCTCCTTCACATTGGTGTCTGCAAAGCAGACAATCCCTAAGTGAGAGCCATTTGTACGGTTCTAACCAGGTTACATCACCCGCAGGCGTATTTACAGGAGAATAATGAGTTTATTGTCACGCTGTATAGCAGATATATATATGTGATGTCAGTAATCTATATCAAAAGGGCAACATACTATATAACATGCGCATAGATATATGATAACATAGAATTACCTGACAGAATGTCCAGTGGGTCAATACTGAATCCGTTATACGCTGTCTCCGGCTAGAGGGTGACCGGGGTCTATGCTGACCCTAAACTGGGGTCCTGACTAATCCCTCTACCTGGAGGTACTGTTAAAGGTATAAAGGTACAGAGGTCCAGGCCACCAGCGTAAACCCTGTCTCCTATCAATCCCTGCCAACTGTAATCTAGTCCTAAGAAGGACCCTGATTACCACCAAAGGGAATGAACAGGTAACGGTTAATGAACAGAAAGACATACAAGAAAGACAAGAAATAAAGTAAATAAAGTCTTACATACAACACTCACACACAGTAGGAACACCAAAGGTCTCAGAGATAAACTATAAGCTATAAGAGTAAAAACAACTAAGGAGCTCTTAGCTTAAGTATTCTCAGAACCGCTCCAGTCTGCTAGACTACATGAATGCTTTCACCGGCGTCTAACACCCAGACTGGCAGGAATATAAAGGAAACTAATTAGAACATAATCAAAAGCAGCCGGGCGAGGCTGGACCTAGTCTTAGCAAAGAGCTAGGTAAAATTAACTCTCTCATTACCAAACACAAAGAAACAGCAGCTCAGCTGTGAGAAGTCAGAATGTGCAATCGCGACGATCTTCGTGGCGATGCACCCATGACAGTACCCCCCCTTCTACGAGGGGCCTCCGGACCCTCATGACCAGGTCTGTCTGGGTAAGTTGTGTGAAAGGTCCGAACCAATCGATCTGCATTAGCATCAGACGCAGGGACCCACGTCCTCTCCTCAGGACCATACCCCCTCCAATGAACTAAGTACTGAGGGGATCGGCGACTGAGACGTGAGTCAATGATTTTCGACCCATGAAATTCCACGTTATCATTGACCACCACTGAAGGAGGAGGTAGAGGTGACGGTATGACTGGTGCCACATACTTTTTAAGTAATGACTTGTGAAACACATTATGAATTTTAAACGTAGGAGGGAGGTCCAGACGAAATGCCACAGGATTAATTATGGAACTGATCCTGTACGGCCCGATGAATCTGGGACCCAACCTCCAGGAGGAAACTTTAAGTTTTATATTCCTGGTAGACAACCAAACCAGATCGTTCACCTTCAGATCTAGACCAGAAACTCTCCTCCTATCAGCCATCCGTTTGTAACGGTTCCCCGTAACCTTCAGTCTTAAGCGATCTGGAACTATCAGTCTCCCTGGAAGTCCCACAGGGGCGTCCCCCTGAGCCCCCAATACCTCCCCCTCAAGCTCAGAGCATACAGCTGACACTACAACTCCCTCCTGAGGAATAGGAACCGGATCATCCGTCTTCCCGGCCCCTGGGAAAGTACGAGATAAGGCATCAGGAAGCAACTTTATTGAGCAGTCATATGCGCGATGAGGAGGTAACTCTTTACACCCCTCCTCTGAGAACATCTCCCCAAAGTCCTCCAGAAAAGGAGGCAAAGTCCTAGGCACAACCGCACCGATGACCGTGCTCATGCAGTTATTCCTGCAAAATTCACCCCACTGGCTTATCTTTCTGGATTGCCAATCAATCACTGGGTTATGTTTAGCCAACCAAGGAAGTCCCAACACAATAGGAGTAGGTAGACCCTCCAACACATAACAAGACAATTGCTCTTTATGTATTGCCCCTACTCGAAGATCTATGTTATGAACAGCTTGTAACAAGCTACCTTGACCGAGAGGTCTAGAATCAATAGAGACTATAGGGACTGGTTTGGCCAATACACTCAGTTGCATACCATGCACCTGGGCAAACCGAGCGTCCACCAGATTAGCCCCGGACCCACTATCAAGAAAAACAGAAATCCTCTCAGTTCTACTACCAATCACCACCTCCGCAGGCACGAGAAACTGAGAGGGATTTGGGGACGAAATACACACTCCCAGGTTAACTCCTTTGCTCAAAGAGGCCCGGGATGGACACCCCCCAACAAAATGTCCCTCTCTCCCGCAAAAGAAACACCTTCTAGTCTTGCGGTGCACCGCCGATTCCCTCCTACAAAATGATGTCCCTCCCAACTGCATGGGCTCCTCAGAACAGACCAGGGGAACCTCAGTATAAGGGACTTTAGTAGTAGGTGGAGTCATCACGGGAGGCGGAGTTACCTCGCGTCTTCCCGAAGTCGTCTATCAATGCGAATAGCGAGGGCCATAGCAGCCTCCAGTGATGGAGGAGAATCATACTGAGCCAACACATCTTTTAATTTGTCAGACAACCCTTGACAAAACTGGCTCCTAAGAGCTGGGTCATTCCACTGAGTATCTGTGGCCCATCTACGGAACTCAGAAGAATATTCCTCCGCTGGACGATTTCCTTGCCGTATTTTACGTAACTTTGTTCAGCAAGGGAGACTCGATCCGGATCATCATATACCAGACCCAGGGCAGTAAAAAATCGATCCACTGACTGGAGATCTGGGGAGCCTGGAGGAATAGAGAACGCCCAAGATTGAGGGTCCCCTTGTAAGAGCGAGATAACAATTCCCACCCTCTGCTCTTCACTCCCAGATGACCGAGGCCGCAGCCGAAAGTACAATTTACATGCCTCCCGGAAGGTAAAAAATTTGTCCCGCCCACCAGTGAACCTGTCCGGGAGAGCAACCTTAGGTTCAGATCTGGTTTGCTCCGGGGGGGACAAAACCTTGGACTTAATGTCTGCAAACTCCATGGACAACCCCTGCAACTGCCGGGCCAGCTGGGCTACTGGATCCATGACAGCTGGGGAGAATCTTTAGTAGGGCCGGTGAAAATGTCACGCTGTATAGCAGATATATATATGTGATGTCAGTAATCTATATCAAAAGGGCAACATACTATATAACATGCGCATAGATATATGATAACATAGAATTACCTGACAGAATGTCCAGTGGGTCAATACTGAATCCGTTATACGCTGTCTCCGGCTAGAGGGTGACCGGGGTCTATGCTGACCCTAAACTGGGGTCCTGACTAATCCCTCTACCTGGAGGTACTGTTAAAGGTACAGAGGTCCAGGCCACCAGCGTAAACCCTGTCTCCTATCAATCCCTGCCAACTGTAATCTAGTCCTAAGAAGGACCCTGATTACCACCAAAGGGAATGAACAGGTAACGGTTAATGAACAGAAAGACATACAAGAAAGACAAGAAATAAAGTAAATAAAGTCTTACATACAACACTCACACACAGTAGGAACACCAAAGGTCTCAGAGATAAACTATAAGCTATAAGAGTAAAAACAACTAAGGAGCTCTTAGCTTAAGTATTCTCAGAACCGCTCCAGTCTGCTAGACTACATGAATGCTTTCACCGGCGTCTAACACCCAGACTGGCAGGAATATAAAGGAAACTAATTAGAACATAATCAAAAGCAGCCGGGCGAGGCTGGACCTAGTCTTAGCAAAGAGCTAGGTAAAATTAACTCTCTCATTACCAAACACAAAGAAACAGCAGCTCAGCTGTGAGAAGTCAGAATGTGCAATCGCGACGATCTTCGTGGCGATGCACCCATGACATTTATGCCACATTAGGTTTTCTAATTATTTGTGCTGGAGATTTTACCAGCATTCGCTGTGCAGGACGGAGCTACGAAAAAAAGGAAACATGGCGGCTGTGAAGTGATGTTGTTAGGATGCTGCTCAATAGTCATTTCTTCTGACATACAGTACGTCGACCGTACGGACCCAGCTACAAAAACGTGGCCAAAATCACATGTATGTACAGTTTGTTGATAAGCGAAGGATCAACTGCTGTGACCCCCACCGATCCTAAGCACAGCGCTCTGACGTGGGACTGCCGAATATAGCTGAGCGCTGCATCTCAGGCGGGCCTAAAAAGGAAAAATCTAGACATGACTCGCATGCCCTCCATTCTGATGGAGCACATCAGGGCATCGTTCTTGGGATCTGGGGGCTCCGACTGATCCTGAGAATGATGCTGCTATTTTGCAGTGATAATTACACAACTATATTGCTAAAAAATTCCCAAAATTGAAAGCCTATGCACAAAATAGGCAGATAGGAGAGGGCTCACTGGCAGGTAGGAGGGGTTCAGTGGCAGGTAGGAGAGGGCTCACTGGCAGGTAGGAGAGGGCTCACTGGCAGGTAGGAGAGGGTTCACTGGCAGGTAGGAGAGGGTTCACTGGCAGGTAGGAGAGGGCTCACTGGCAGGTAGGAGAGGGCTCACTGGCAGGTAGGTAGGAGAGGGCTCACTGGCAGGTAGGAGAGGGTTCACTGGCAGGTAGGAGAGGGCTCACTGGCAGGTAGGAGAGGGTTCACTGGCAGGTAGGAGAGGGTTCACTGGCAGGTAGGAGAGGGCTCACTGGCAGGTAGGAGAGGGCTCACTGGCAGGTAGGAGAGGGCTCACTGGCAGGTAGGAGAGGGTTCACTGGCAGGTAGGAGAGGGTTCACTAGCAGGTAGGAGAGGGTTCACTGGCAGGTAGGAGAGGGCTCACTGGCAGGTAGGAGAGGGTTCACTGGCAGGTAGGAGAGGGCTCACTAGCAGGTAGGAGAGGGTTCACTGGCAGGTAGGAGAGGGCTCACTGGCAGGTAGGAGAGGGTTCACTGGCAGGTAGGAGAGGGTTCACTGGCAGGTAGGAGAGGGCTCACTGGCAGGTGGGAGAGGGTTCACTGGCAGGTAGAGGGCTCACTGGCAGGTAGGAGAGGGCTCACTGGCAGGTAGGAGAAGGCTCACTGGCAGGTAGGAGAGGGCTCACTGGCAGGTAGGAGAGGGTTCACTGGCAGGTAGGAGAGGGTTCACTGGCAGGTAGGAGAGGGCTCACTAGCAGGTAGGAGAGGGCTCACTAGCAGGTGGGAGAAGGCTCACTGGCAGGTAGGAGAGGGTTCACTGGCAGGTAGGAGAGGGCTCACTGGCTGGTAGGAGAGGGCTCACTGGCAGGTAGGAGGGCTCACTGGCAGGTAGGAGAGGGTTCACTGGCAGGTAGGAGAGGGCTCACTGGCAGGTAGGAGAGGGCTCACTGGCAGATAGGAGAGTGTTTGCAGGCAGGTAGGAGAGGGTTCACCAGCAGCAGGTAGGAGAGGGTTCACCAGTAGGTAGGATAGGGCTCACTGGCAGGTAGGAGAGGGTTCGCCAGCAGGTAGGAGTGGATTTGTCAGTAGGTAGGAAAGTCTTCACGGCAGGTAGAAGAGGATTTGCAGGTAGGAGAGGGTTCGCCGGAAGGTAGTAGAGGGTTTGCTGACAGGTAAGAAAGGCTTTGCCTCCATGTAGGAGATAGTTTGCTGACAGGTAATCTGCACAGTTTGGTGCACATTTTGCACATTTATTTTTGCATTGGTCTTTCCATGTGGCCGCCCTCTTAATACAAACTAGAATAATTATTGTCCACTTTCATTTTAGAAATGAAGTTCTGCAGCAGCTGAGGTGTTTATTATAAGTAATAATAGGAGATGAGCGAACCCAAACAGTAAAGTTTGGCATCAGACCCCGAACACGAAGTTCACCATGATGTCCTTGTTACTGTTCGGGTTCGGCACCCTGAACACCGGATGTTTCTCGTGCTGTCATATGCATGACAGCGCACCAATCAGTGCGTCTCGTAGGCGCTAAAATCATTACCGCCTGTCAGACAGCCGCGTCTCCCATGCAGTCATATGACAGTGTAAGGCCACAGCTATGATTGGAGGTAAAAAGTTTACCTCCGGTCACTGGCGTCGGCTGATGGGGCTGCTACTCCCATCAGCCTACGCCTGCTGACACTAATAACAGGGAGAGGAGGTGAGGCTGATGGGAGTATTCATCAGCCGATCAGCTGGCGACTGCGCTCTAAATAAATAATTTTAAAAAAAAAATGGCGTGGGTTCCCCTGTATTTTTGATAACCTGAAGATTCGGGATTCGCCCATCTCTAGTAATAATATGTCGCTATAAAAAAGATAAGGAATATCACAATCACTTAACAGCTTTATAACCTATATAAAGTAAATCACTCAGGGACTGTTAATATATGATAGGTGACATTTCAGATGGGCAAACACCTTAGGGCAGGGGTCTCAAACTCAATTTACCCGGAGGTAGAATCTGGGTGAGGCTGGGCCGCATCAGGTTTTCCACAAGAAAAGCTCTTACAAAAACATTCCAAAGTTATCAAATGTCCCAATGGGGACAGTGTTGATGATGTATGTATAGTGCTGTGGAGTTAATAGCGCAATATCAGTGAATAAATATTATTCTTAATATTATTTTACAATACCAGGATCTGAGGATTTTCTGTTTCGAGGTCAAGAGCTCTCTGATGTGATGTTGCTGCCTGTCTCGCTGTCTTCCTCTTTTGACACTGCAGTGTGGTGGACAAGAAAACACTAACTGGTTAACAGCAAGAAGTCATTCCCCCCCACACTCATTCTCCCCCATTGCATTTTCCCCATCACTCCCATCATTGTTTTTCCCCATCACTGCTTTTCCCCATCACTCCCATCATTGCGTTTCCCCCATCACTCCTATCATTGCGTTTCCCCATCACTCCCATCATTGCTTTTCCCCCATCACTCCCATCATTGCTTTTTCCCCATCATTGCTTTTCCCCATCACTGTTTTTCCACATTGCTTTTCCCATCACTCCCATCATTGTTTTTCCCCATTGCTTTTCCCCATTACTCCCATCATTGCTTTTCCCCATCACTGCTTTTCCCCCATCACTCCCATCATTGTGTTTCTCCCATCACTCCCATCATTGATTTTCCCCCATCACTCAATCATTGCTTTTTTCCCATCATTGCTTTTCTCCCATCACTCTCATCATTGCTTTTCCCCATCACTCCCATCATTGCTTTTCCCCCATTACTCCCATCATTGCTTTTCCCCATCACTCCCATCATTGTTATTCCCCATTGCTTTTCCCATCACTGCTTTTCCCCATCACTCCCATCATTGCTTTTCCCCATTACTCCCATCATTGTTTTCCCCATTGCTTTTCCCATTACTCCCATCATTGCTTTTCCCCATCATTGTTTTTCCACATTGCTTTTCCCATCACTCCCATCATTGTTTTTCCCCATTGCTTTTCCCCATTACTTTCTCCATCACTGTTTTTCCACATTGCTTTTCCCCATTACTCCCATCATTGCTTTTCCCCATTACTCCCATCATTGTTTTCCCCATTGCTTTTCCCCATTACTCCCATCATTGATTTTCCCCATCACTGTTTTTCCACATTGCTTTTCCATCACTCCCATCATTGTTTTTCCCATTGCTTTTCCCATTACTCCATCATTGCTTTTCCCCATCACTGTTTTTCCACATTGCTTTTCCCCATTACTCCCATCATTGCTTTTCCCCAAACAAAAACCAAAATTAGTGTATGGCATACGGCATAAAATTGGAGTACCTGACGAAGGATTTAATTCCGAAACGCGCGTCGGGGCGCGTTCTTGGAGACTCCCACTGCTGGCTTGTTTGGCTCCCAGGTACTCCAATTTTATGCCGTATGCCATACACTAATTTTGGTTTTTGTTTTTGCATACTGGGCACTTGCACTATATTTAGTGACACATGTTTTTGATATATTTGAGTTTCATTATTTGCACATTGTTGCACATTTTGTCACATCTATATATTGATTATTGCAGCACTCGCTCTCTTTTTTTGCATGCTATTTTCTTTGTAATTTTGTCAGTTTCACAATCACATATTCATTTGGCTAGGCTGATTATTTGGTGTGTCATTAATCACCTGGTCATATTTTGAGCCCTATATTAGTGGATTCATCAGCCAGCTTTTATAATCTGTGTGGTTCTCGCATTTTAATTTTAACAACATTAAAATTATATATTTATGTTTCTGTGTCATATGTCATGTTATGTAAATTAATAAACTATTCATTTGGTGCACATCTTTTTGATTGTCGGTGTTATTTACTATTCTGATATCTCTGTTGGATTGCTTTACCACACCATATCCTTTGGTCCTTTTTCTCTTTCAGTATCCAGATGGTCTGCCATCCATGTGTTAGGAATTTTGGTATATTCCTTTATTATTCTTTTTAGGCAATATTGTTTTTATATATTTATTATATATTATTAATTCCAATATTCCTATCATATTTTTCTACTGTGTTTTGTCAGAGACAGGAAGCGCCCGGCGCCCGCGCTGACAGTCTTTCTGTGGTACCGCTCATTAAGCTTATGAATATGGGCGCCACGCCTATGAGAGGAGTGGCATCCATATTCATGACCTTAATGAGCGGTACTACTTGTTTCTCGCATGTGTGATCCCAGCCGAGGGCCGCAAAGTATGTACCAAGGGCCCAAGAGGTGAGGGCCGCAAACTAGTGTCCCGAGGGCCGCAGTTGGCCTGCGGGCCGCGAGTTTAGGACCCCTGCCTTAGGGGGAAGCACAATATAAATTCTAATGGGAAAGATTAAATTTACAACAGATTTATTAAATACCCTGTATATACTGTATAAATATATATATGCGACGCCCCCAGGGCCGTGGGGTTCTCGGTCCGAGTCAGACAGTTCTGTGGGGAAAGGTCACGGCAGCAATAACCCAGTCTGTGGCCCTGGGCGTGCAATAAAAATCAGAGGGCAAAGTTTATAGGGGATTAAGTTGGGACGCCACCCGTGGTATTCCGCAATAAATGGCCAACGCTGCGATTCCGGTCCACTGGGGTGGTTGGTGACGCAGCAGAGATATTACAGCTCTCCACAGGTAGAGCTAAGCCCCAGGGCTACTGGTACAGTTGTTATAAGGGATCGCGGACGTTGGGGTGCAGGAATGAGGGTGTGAGCAATGACTGGAAGACACAAGGGCTGTAGTTTTTACTTTTACTTGATGGCTCAAGATGCAAGCTGGGGCACTGACAACAGATGATAATGGAGATCCGGGCAGCCAGGAAGCAATTTAGGATCCACTCAGCCACGTGGGTCTTGAGGCCTTCCTACTGCGCTGTCCTCTGAGGTCCTTGCTGCCTAAAGCTATGCCCAGGCCTCTTTTCCCTCTTGTCCTTAAGTTCTTGCCCGTATGGCAGGCAACTCGAGCCTATCAACGGTATCGCTCCTCGTAGCAACTCCGGGCTCTCATATGCTTCTTTGCCACCTGGTGTTAGATGGGGCCAGGAGACCTGCAGTCCCCTGCCCTCTGGATTTAGCTGCTGGGCCTTCAGTACCCACACAACCACGGACTCTGGTGTCCGGTTTCCTAGCGCTCAACTCTGGGGTGAACTTGGTTACAGCTCCACTACCCAGATCTTCCTACACTTCTTCCCTCTTCTCTCACTCTCCCCGACTCTCTCTAACCCGCCTCCAGGCCAGAACTTCTAGGGCAGCTCCCCTGAAACCGGGTGTTAGAGCTCCCCCTTCTGATCTGGAGTCAGGAAAAGTGCTGGATGCTGGTGTTACCAGGTAAGGGGACCCCTCTATGCTTCCAGGCATGACATCCCACCTGTGAGGGAGGCAATGCCACTGTGGCAAACGGACTCCTGGGGTGCCGATATTATATATATATATTATATATTATATATATATATGTTTATTTATGTGGACATTATAGTACCAGGGATATGCTGCTGATGTACAGGGACCATTCATAATCTGATAATCTGATAATGCTGATAGAAGCACTGCCTGAGAGAATAAATGAGATAACCACGGATTGTGGAAATAAGATTACCTCAAAACTGGAATCAAAAATGTGTACAGGGAAACGACATAAAATACTCAGCTCCAGGACAAGCAGCTAATACGCCACATACCTATCTATAGAAACTGCGCCTAACACGTAAATACGACATAATGCATTCTCACAAGTCATAAATGTAAAACTATATCACAATTCTATTCTGGGGCTGTATAAACGTAATATACTTGTACATAGGGGCAGTATTATGTAGTTATAATCTTGTACAAGGAGCTATAGTTATATTCTTTCATGGGCTGTATTATAGATTATATCTTGTACATAGGGGCAGTATTATAGTAGTTATATTCTTGTACATAGGGGCAGTATTATAGTAGTTATATTCTTGTACATAGGGGCAGTATTATAGTAGTTATATTCTTGTACATAGGGGCGTATTATAGTAGTTATATTCTTGTACATAGGGGCAGTATTATAGTAGTTATATTCTTGTACATAGGAGCAGTATTATAGTAGTTATATTCTTGTACATAGGGGCAGTATTATAGTAGTTATATTCTTGTACATAGGGGCAGTATTATAGTAGTTATATTCTTGTACATAGGGCAGTATTATAGTAGTTATATTCTTGTACATAGGAGCAGTACATAGGGGCAGTATTATAGTAGTTATATTCTTGTACATAGGGGCAGTATTATAGTAGTTATATTCTTGTACATAGGGGCAGTATTATAGTAGTTATATTCTTGTACATAGGGGCAGTATTATAGTAGTTATATTCTTGTAATAGGGCAGTATTATAGTAGTTATATTCTTGTACATAGGGGCAGTATTATAGTAGTTATATTCTTGTACATAGGGCAGTAGTATTATAGTAGTTTATATTTCTTGTACATAGGAGCAGTATTATAGTAGTTATATTCTTGTACATAGGAGCAGTATTATAGTAGTTATATTCTTGTACATAGGAGCAGTATTATAGTAGTTATATTCTTGTACATAGGGCAGTATTATAGTAGTTATATTCTTGTACATAGGGCAGTATTATAGTAGTTATATTCTTGTACATAGGGCAGTATTATAGTAGTTATATTCTTGTACATAGGGGCAGTATTATAGTAGTTATATTCTTGTACATAGGGGCAGTATTATAGTAGTTATATTCTTGTACATAGGGGCAGTATTATAGTAGTTATATTCTTGTACTAGGAGCAGTATTATAGTAGTTATATTCTTGTACATAGGGTAGAGTAATTATAGTAGTTATATTCTTGTATATAGGGGCAATATTATAGTAGTTATATTCTTGTACATAGGGAGCAGTATTATAGTAGTTATATTCTTGTACATAGGGGCAGTATTATAGTAGTTATATTCTTGTACATATAGGGCAGTATTATAGTAGTTATATTCTTGTACATAGGGCAGTATTATAGTAGTTATATTCTTGTACATAGGGCAGTATTATAGTAGTTATATTCTTGTACATAGGGGCAGTATTATAGTAGTTATATTCTTGTACATAGGGGCAGTATTATAGTAGTTATATTCTTGTACATAGGGGCAGTATTATAGTAGTTATATTCTTGTACATAGGAGCAGTATTATAGTAGTTATATTCTTGTACATAGGGGCAGTATTATAGTAGTTATATTCTTGTACATAGGGCAGTATTATAGTAGTTTATATTCTTGTACATAGGGGCAGTATTATAGTAGTTATATTCTTGTACATGGGGCAGTATTATAGTAGTTATATTCTTGTACATAGGGCAGTATTATAGTAGTTATATTCTTGTATAGGCAGTATATAGTATTTATTCTTGTAAAGGGCAGTATTATAGTAGTTATATTCTTGTACAGGGCAGTATTATAGTAGTTTATTCTTGTACAGGGCAGTATTATAGTAGTTATATTCTTGTACATAGGGGCAGTATTATAGTAGTTATATTCTTGTAAAGGGCGTTATAGTAGTTATATTCTTGTACAAGGCAGTATTAATATTATATCTGTACATGGCAGTATATAGTAGTTATTTCTGTATAGGCAGATATAGTGTTATTCTTGTACATAGGGGCAGTATTATAGTAGTTATATTCTTGTACATAGGGCAGTTTATATAGTTATATTCTTGTACATAGGAGCAGTATTATAGTAGTTATATTCTTGTACATAGGGGCAGTATTATAGTAGTTATATTCTTGTAATAGGAGCAGTATTATAGTAGTTATATTCTTGTACATAGGGCAGTATTATAGTAGTTATATTCTTGTACATGGGGCAGTATTATAGTAGTTATATTCTTGTACATGGGGCAGTATTATAGTAGTTATATTCTTGTACATAGGGCAGTATTATAGTAGTTATATTCTTGTACATAGGCAGTTTATAGTAGTTATATTCTTGTAAGGGCAGTATATAGTAGTTATATTCTTGTACATAGGGCAGTTTATATAGTTATATTCTTGTAATAGGGCAGTATTATAGTAGTTATATTCTTGTACATGGGCAGTATTATAGTAGTTATATTCTTGTACATAGGAGCAGTATTATAGTAGTTTATTCTTGTACATTGGGGCAGTATTATAGTAGTTACTTTCTTGTACATTGGGGCAGTATTATAGTAGTACATTCCTTATTAATACTTTACAATATTCAACTATGTGTTAGGTAATATCTACTAGGGTATGTTTCCACTGTCAGGATATGGCAGCACATGTCCGCTCCGTCCAGAGCGCTGCTGGCTTTTGAACGCCGGTGATTCCGGATGTGTTCATTGAACCGTGTGGAATCACCGCATCCTATCCATAGACAGGGTTATTTATCTTGTGGAGACGAAGCGGCTACGCAAGATAAATAGACATGCTGCAGTCTGGAAAGATGAGCCGCATGTCCGTCTCCGCAGGGAAGTCGCGGGTGTCCCTGCATGCATAGTGGAGATGGGATTTCGTGAAATCCCATCCACTATGCTGTAGCATCTGGCCACTGCAGGTTGGACCCTGTGGATGTACACAGCGTCCAACCCGCAGCGTTTCCTGAGCGTGGAAACATACCCTTAAGGTATGTGCACATGATCAGGAATGGCTCTGGATTTGCTCAGGATTTGACACAGGTGAAATCTGCACCAAATCTGCATCTGAGGTCACCTGTGTTTTTGATGCTTTTTTTCCGCATGCGTTTTTGATGCGTTATTTCATTGCATGTGTTTTTTTTGTCACTTGAATAAAGCTAATTGAAAGTTGGCTTCTGGGAAGGAAAATAAAGTGATTTCCTGTTTGCAGATATATTGGGGTATGCAGGGCCGGCTCCAGGTTTTTATGGGCCCCGGGCGAAAGAGCCTCAGTGGGCCCCTTTAACACAGACCACGATTCATGTATGCACAGATACAGCAGAGAAATATGGGTACAGTACAATGCCAAACACTTCACTTCTTCCATTACATGAGTGATATCTATTGTAAATTGTACAATAGCTCAAAAACGCCAAATCCTCACAGCGCACAGAACAGACTGGACAGTACAGTCCTCCATACAATATTATGGGCACCACAGTCTCCCCCTCATCACCCATATAATACCCCATGCAGGATGTCACCCCCCATATAATGCTCCATACAGAATACTGGACCCAAAATAATGCTCCATACAGAATACTGGACCCAATATAATGCTCCATACAGGATACTGGTCCCCATATAATGCTCCATACAGGATACTGGTCCCCATATAATGCTCCATACAAAATATGGAGCTCTCCTCTGCGCTGTACTGCGTTTTGCACTTTTACGGCTCAGGAAAGGGCGCTGTGGAAAGACTCCCCATTATCATCATGATTTCCTCCTCATCATCATCATTGCCTCCTTATCATCATCATTGTCTCCCCATCATCATCATGGCCTCCCCATTATCATCAATGCCTGCCCATCATCATCATCATCTCCTCCCCATCATCATCAATGCCTGCCCATCATCATCATCTCCTCCCCATCATCAATGCCTGCCCATTATCATCATGGCCTCCCCATTATCATCAATGCCTGCCAATCATCATCTTCTCCCCATCATCAATGCCTGCCCATTATCATCAATGCCTGCCCATTATCATCATCTTCTCCCCATCATCATCATCAATGCCTCCCCATTATCAGCAATGCCTGCCCATCATCACACACAGACAGCACACAAGCACTCTCTCACATACATACACACACACAACACACACACACACAGCACCGCACTACATACACACAGACACACACACACACAGAGACACACACACAGGTCTTACCCGTCCAGCGTCCGCGCTCTCTGTCACAGCCGGCCGCTGAATGATGACGTCATTCAGCGGCCTGCTGTGAGAGGAAGCGCCGGCGCCCCCTGGAGCCCGGAGCTGCGGCAGCGGAGGCACGGGAGAGGTAAGTATTGTGCCATCTGATGCCGGGGCCCTGAGCAAGCGGGGGGGGGCCAGTGGCGGCGCTGACACCGCTCTCCTCCGCTAAAGGAGGGGGGGTGCCAGACGGCGAGTGGGCCCCCCCGCCTGCTCAGGGCCCGGCACTTGCCCGGGTGTGCCGGGTGCTGACGCCGGCCCTGGGGTATGTTCCCACAGTCAGTAAACGCTGCGGGTTGCACGCTGCGTACATCCGCAATGTCCAACCTGCAGCATCAGCTGTTACAGCACAGTGGATGGGATTTCAAGAAATCCCATGACCTCTATGAGTGCACTGATGCCCGCAGCTTTCCTGCAGAGACAGACATGGGGTGCGTCTTTCCAGACCGCAGCATGTCAATTTCTGTAGCTGCATAAATTACCCATTCACTATCATTAGATGCGATAAAACCGCATTATCATCCTAGTCACATGTGACCCCATTTTTGCCATATCAACTAAAGATATGACTGAATAGTGCGTCCCATAAGCAAGCTATCGGTATGCAGCTTATATCCAGACACCCCCGTTTTGATAGCAAAATACCTTAGTAGAGTCGGGATTCTTTTCTCTAAATCAGGGCGGTCCGGACCGGAGGGCGGCATTTTCTCTCTTCTCCCCCCCGTTCCTCTGCATCTTTTGCGTAGGCCGTCTGTGAATCGCACAGACGGTGTTCGGCTTCCAGCGATTGCGCTTTTCAAATTCCCCCCGCGCCTGCGCAGTGTGCTTTGCCCAACAGTGGGCAAAGCATACAATTATTACAGTGCATGCGCGACTATTGTCATTCACTTTCCTTGCCCGGAAGTCGTCCAAGTCAAGCAGTCATTTCCGGGGCAAGGAAAGAGTTGCGCATGCGCTGTAATCTGTCTGCTTACCTTGGATGGTTAGTAATAATAATAATAATCTTTATTTTTATATAGCGCTAACAGATTCCGCAGCGCTTTACAGTTTTGCACACATTATCGTCGCTGTCCCCGAAGGGGCTCACAATCTAGATTCCCTATCAGTATGTTTTTGGAGTGTGGGAGGAAACCGGAGTACCCGGAGGAAACCCACGCAAACATGGGAGAACATACAAACTCCTTGCAGATGTTGTCCTAGGTGGGATTCGAACCCAGGACTCCAGCGCTGCAAGGCTGTAGTGCTATCCACTGAGCCACCGTGCTGCCCTATGCCCTATTAGTAAAAATAATGGGAGCCCTCTCTAAAAAAAAATAGCATGGGGTCACCTCTTTTTGTTAACCAGCCAAGGAAAAGGCAGACAGCTGCGGCCTGGTATTCTCAGGCATGGATTTTGGCCCTCACCAGCCTAAAAATAGCAGCCCGCAGCCACCCCACAATTGGCGCATCCAAAGATGTGCCAAGTGTGGCACTTTACCCGGCTCATACCCACTTGCCCTGTAGCGGTGGCAAGTGGGGTAATATTTGTGGGGTTGATGTCACCTTTGTATTGTCAGGTGACATCAAGCCCACGGCTTAGTAATGGAGTAGCATCTATAAGACACCTATCCATTACTAATCCTATAGTTATGTGGTCAATAAAGACACAGCCAGAATAAAGTCTTTTATTTGAAATAATGACACAGACTCCTTTAATAGATCTTAATTAAACCATACTTACTGCATCACCTATTCCACCAACGCCATCGTCTCCTGGAATAGAATTAAAATAAAACAGCAACAATATCCTTACCTGTCCGCCAAGAAGATATGCATACTGTCCCACGACGAGTCCAGCTCTGCTACATCTGGATGTCAGACTGAACGATAGCATTATGCCACCACTCAGCCTGACATCCAGACACAGCGGCGCTTGAAGATGATGACCGCTGATGACCGGACATAACTTGGTCACTGGCGGTCATGTGCACTGCAGGTGAACGTGAGAACTTGGCTAGTTACCGGATATAACCCCGTCCCCGACGGTCACGTGCGTGGCAATTTTCGCGGTCAGCACATTATGACATTATTTAAATTAGTAAGCTGTGTTCCTGCACTTAATACGCATGCTATTATGAAGATAATGATGTTTTACCGCATCTAATGATAGTGAATGGGTAATTTATGCAGCGGAGACGGAGCGTCTCCGATACATAAATAGACATGCTGCGGTCTGGAAAGACGCGCCACATGTGCGTCTCCGCAGGGAAGCCGGAGGCATCGCAGGACGCATAGTGGGCATGGGATTTCTTGAAATCCCATCCATTATGCTGTAACATCTGGCTGCTGCGGGTTTGACGTTGCGGATGTACGCAACGTCCAACCCGCAGCGTTTACTGACCGTGGGAACATACCCTTACATGTATGGACAAGATAACCCTGGGAGAAGTCGCTAAAAAAAGACAGTGCTAATGATTGCTGTTTCTAGGCTGAGGTTGGTGAATCCGGCTTCATGTTAACATTTTATTCATTATGGAGTATAATACGTTAAATGGCCAGATATCATGGAAGTCAGTTCTAGGAATGTAAAGAATTAAATGTGGGGCCAAATTCCATAACAGAACATTTCTTTGGGTATTTATCTTTAAATGTGGTTGTCTACAGCTGAGCGACGTCCTGCCGATCTGATCTCACGGATTATATTTTTCTTCCGTCAATCAGTAATTCATCAGAGACTGTGCAACCAATTAACACCACGGCTGCTGGCGTCATGTGAGAAGATGTTGTCATCCGCTCTCGACTCCTCTGTGTGATGAACGGGGCAGAGTCGCTTGTCAGAAACTCAATTATGACATTTCTTCGAGTCGGCGTTCAAGTGAAAATGACTGTGTCAGAGGAATAGGAAATCCTATTACCGTATTGGCCTAAATATGACAGACGCATGCTCCTCTTACTTATAGGATCTGTTACAGGATTCTAGAGTCACTGGGATGGGAAATACACGGCCAGAAAAATGTATGCAGCTAATGAATTCTTTGAGATTCCTGCTATTAGAAGTGGAAATAAAGAGCAAAAACAACAAACTTTGTATGAAAATAAAGAAGCAACTTGAAGCCGACTACAAACTAAAATGTGTCAATATAAATGCACAGAGCATGGGAAACAAACTAAGAGAATTGGAGCTGCTAACACAAGAAGAGAGATATGATGTCATAGACATCACTGAAACTTGGTGGGATGATACACATGATTGGAATGCAAACCTTGAAAGCTACAACTTATTTATTAGAAACAGGATTAACAAAAAGGGAGAAGGTGAGAATGTGTTGCATTGTATGTTAGGAAAATGTATATCTCTACAGAGATCCAAGCTTCAGAGACTGGTAGCTCTGTAGATACTGTTTGGGTAAGAATGCAAGGAGAGAAGAGCAGAAAGGACACTATTGTAGGTGTTTACTATAGGCCACCTGGACAGACTGAAGATATGGATGAACTCTTTTTACATCAGATGTCTCTATTCTCAAAATAGTACAATATAGTAATCATGTGAGATTTTAATTATCCAGATATTTGTTGGGAATCTCTCTCAGGCAAAAGTAATGGGTGCAGAAAATTCTAATCTTCTCATGCTGACAACTTTGTCTTTCAAAAGGAAGAAGAGAAAACAAGAGGATCTGCAATCTTGGACCCAATTCTTTTCAACAGGGAGGAAATGGTTGAGGAAGTAAAGGTGTCTGGGAATTTAGGAGGCAGCAATTATGCTATCCTTCGGATATTGGATTACAAAAGGATGAAGATCAACAAGGACTCAGACTGTAATGTTGGACTTCAGAAAGGCAGATTTTAATGGACTCAGAAAGAGGGTACGAAAGGTCCAATGGCCGGATATTCTAAAGGACAGAAATGTCCAAGAAGGATGGGAGATTTTGGTCAATGATATTCTTACTGCACAATCGGTAACAGTCCCTAAAAGAAGGAAGAATTGGAAGCATTTGCAGAGACCAGGATGGATGAACACAGAACTTAATCACTTGATAAAAAATAAATGTATATTAAATGAAAAGAGGGGGTATATCTAAAGAAGAATATAATGCTGTCTGCAGGGAATGCAGGGCAAGAGTTAAAAGAGCTAAAGTCAGTAATGAAGTGAGGCTTGCAAGGGAGACCAAAAGCAGTTAAAAAGGATTTTGGGGATATGTCAAAAGCAAAAGAAAGTCAAAGATACTATAGGATTTTCACAGAATGAAATGGGTAAAATGGTAAAAAATGATGTTGAGAAGGCCGAAATTTAAAATTCCTATTTAGCATCTGTTTCTCTAAAAGCAAATGTAACATCAACTGCTCTTTGCGGTGCCATTAAAGGAATAAAAGAATCCACACTATAAACTGAGACGTGGTGAGGGAACCTTAGCTAATTTACATGAATTTAAATCTCCTGGTCCAGATGAATTACATCCTAGGGTACTGAAGGAGATAGCAGAGGAAATTGCAGAACCACTAGCCAAAAGCTTTGAAAAATCCCAGAAAACAGGAGAAGTCCCAGAAGATTGGAGAAGGGCAAATGCTGTCCCAATCTTCAAAAAAGGAAAGAAGATGGAGCCAGGAAATTACAGGCCAGTGAGCCTTACTTCTATACCAGGAAAGATCTTTGAACAAATTATTAAACAGCATGTATTTAAGTACTTGGATAAAAATACAGTAATTAACCAGAGCCAGCATGGGTTTGTAGCAAACAAGTCATGCCAGACTAATCTAATTTCCTTCTATGATGGAATCACTGACTGCATGGGTCAGGGAAATGTGGTAGATATAGTATATCTTGACTTCAGCAAAGCATTTGTTAAAGTATCTCATTCTATCCTTACAGGAAAAGTGGCCAAGTTTGGGATTGATAAGGCTACAATTAGGTGGATTCATAAGTGGATCAGTGATTGTACTCAAAGAGTGGTAATAAATGGTTGCACATCCTATTGGAAAAGTTTTTCAAGCGGGGTACCATAAGATTCTGTCCTGGCCCCAGTGTTGTTCAACATTTTTAAAAATGATCTAGAAAAGAGAACTGAAGGTAAACTAATCAAATTTGCAGAGGATGCAAAGCTAGGAAGGATAGAGAGAAGACAGAGAAAGGATTCAGAATTATCTAGATAAGCTAGAACAATGTGCAGTGACTAATAGAATGGTATTTAACAGGGAGAAATGCAAAATTCTACATCTGGGCAAGGAAAACGAAAATTACATCTACAGAATGGGAGGAATAGAACTAAGCAACAGCATGTGTGAAAAAGACTTGGGTATACTAATAGATTACAGGCTGCACATGAGTCAACAGTGTGATGCAGCAGCAAAAAGGCAAACACAGTTCTAGGATGTATTAAGAGAAGCATAGAGTCTAGAAATTATTATCCCCCTCTGCTCCTCTTTAGTCAGAATTCATCTGGAATACTGTGTCCAATTCTGGGCACCACATTTTAAAAAAGACATTGAAAAACTGGAGCAAGTTCAGAGAAAAGCTACCAGGATGGTGAGCAGACTGCAAAGTATGTCTTACGAGGAACGGTTAAAGGATCTGGGAATGTTTAGCTGCAAAAATAAGGCTAAGAAGAGACTTAACAGCTGTCTACAAATATCTGAAGGGCTGTCACAGTGCAGAGGAATTAGATATCAGAAAACACTTTTTGACAGTGAGGGTCATCAATGAGTGGAACAGGCTTCCATGAGAGGTGATGAGTTCTCCTTCAATGGAAGTCTTCAAACAGACGCTGGACAGACATGTGTCTGAGATGGTTTAGCGAGTCCTGCATTGAGCAGGGGTTGGGTATGATACCCAGGAGGTCCTGTCCAAATCTAACATTCTGGGATTCTATGTTTCTATGACCAAATAAAATCCTATAGGACTGAATTGTTCTCTTAAAGAGTATGTCCATTTTTGCTATTTTTTATACAGTTCAAATAAAGTGATTGACTGTCTTTTGTTGTAGACAGGACATCCACAGGTCATTGGAGAAGCAGTGCTGGAGCTGCAGGAACAACAGCAAGGTTATTTCTCAGAGGTGGATACATAAACCCCTCGGTCACAGGTGAGAGTGTGGCGCCCCTGAGGGTTCAGTCGCCACAGAGGTATTGCACCTCATCCAGAGGTGTGATATCCCAGTTTCAGGTAAGGAGGGAGCACCACCCAGGACTCTAACACCTGCACCCAACAAAGACTATAGCAGCCGGGCACCCTGGACGTACCCTACGGGAGGATGGTCTCATCCCAGGCTGGGCAGTAAAGAGTGCATGGGTGGGTGGAGCTAGTAAGAAGGATGGGAAATGAAGCTTGAGAAGGCAGGAAACAGAGTCTAGTTAGACAGTCTGAGAGGGGACCATGAGCTGGTAGGAGCTCGGCCCCAGACAGAGAACGAGAGAGAGGGAAGCATAGAAGGAAGCTTCTGGAAGGAAAAAAGGTGTCCTAGGGGCACGGATAGTGAGTGATCCATCCGTGGGGCCTGATCCAATTGTGGAGGGACCAGGTTGCAGAAGGGACTCGGCCCCTAGACTAGTGGAGAACTTTAAGACTCAGCTAGCAAGCCGACTGCTGTGGCAACTTTAGGGGTCACAGACAACAACCACATTCATCTTCTCCGGACAGGCAGTTATATAGAATCAAGGAAACGCAGAGAAGACCTTATCTGACAGGATTCGCAGCAGTCGATCTGGGACACTGTGGTGTGCTGGAAAGGAAGCAGGAGAGGGAATCAGCACAGTGAGACGGCCAGTGAAAGGAACACATTAAGAGGAGTCCTGGAAAGGTGTATCCCAAACTGCCTGGAAATTTTCTGAGCCCCTCACCTGGAGGACACTGTACCAAGCGGGCATCTGTGCTGCAGACAGAACTGTGAGTAAAGCCTTGGATACTGCATCTGACTGTGTCCTCTCAAGTTCTTCCTGCTGCACACACTCCATTCTGCTACATCTCCCAGCACCATTACTCTCTACAACATCTCTCTGCACTGGGACAATAAGCTTCACTTGTGGGAAGCTATTCCAACTCTGCTGCATCACACCATCAGTCCCAGAAGATCTGCACTGCAGCGCTGGTCACCTCTGACCAGAAACCACAGGTGGCGTCACGAACACTTCAATACAAACTCTTATCATCCCCTGTAAATATTCCCCTTTTATTGGACGCCCAGGGCCACAGACCGGGTCACTGCTGCCGTGACACATCCCTTTAAGACACCGGGCCGGTACCGAGTATCCCACTGCCCTGGCGGGCGATCCAAGAGCTGCTGCCAGGACCTCAGCAATCAGCTGTATTTGGCAGTACATGAAGTGTTACCCTTTTAAAGAGAACCTATTATCCTCAATAAACATATAATTTAGTTACCTGCCATAAATGCTGCTGTTTTCCTGCATCCGCTGATGTTTTTCTTTTTTTCTTGTGCGTCTCTGTTCCTGAGATATAATAATAATCTTTATTAATAATAATAATCTTTATTTTTATATAGTGCTAACATATTCCGCAGCGCTTTACAGACATTATCATCACTGTCCCCGATGGAGCTCACAATCTAGATTCCCTATCAGTATGTCTTTGGAATGTGGGAGGAAACCGGAGAACCCGGAGGAAACCCACACAAACACGGGGAGAACATACAAACTCCTTGCAGATGTTGTTCTTGGTGGAATTTGAACCCAGGACCCCAGCGCTGCAGTGCTATCCACTGAGCCACCGTGCTGCCCATGCCCAGATATGACCCTTTCTTCCCTCTCTAGTCTTTAAAGTCAACTGGGCAAGGTCCTCAATAAGAGATCCTTGCTGGCCACGCCTACTTTGCTGCAATGGCTACATTTACATACAGAGAAAAGACAGCCATATATCAGGAACGAAGAGGAGCAGGAACAAAATAAAAACATCACTGAATTCAGGAGAACAGCGGCATTTAAACCAGGTAAAAAAATATAATAATTGTTATAGCAAGTGACAGATCCCTTTAATTACCACTCCTCACACTATAATCTTATACCTTCCTGACAGATGCTGCAGTATATGGCCACTATCGTTCAATAATCATATAACATAGGGCTTCTGGTGATTTTCCTTTAAGGATTCCCCTCATGGGGATGAGTGACGGAGACGCACAACTTAATCTAAATGTGTTAAAAAGCAAATGAAAGTCCAGTCCCTGAGACCGCGGCGAAGGCGAGATGTGAAGCCGACCGTGAATGTAGTGACGAAGACTCGTTCTGACGTGGGAAATGTCGGCCGCCTCCTCCAGTCACAGCCGCGGCTCTCACAGATGATTACAAAGGGCAAAAATCATATTAAAGGGATGACTCAACCCTCTGACAGCCCAGACATCAGCCCAGGGATAGCGGCACGTGCGTCTGGACCAGTGACCGCTGCAGCAGCCCGGACAGCCGTGTATTAGGGAGTCCGGCCCATATTAGTTCAGGGTCTGTGGGGGGGGGTGACTTTAGTTAGAGGGTCTTTTTCACAGTTTGTATTTGTTTAAGGTTTTGTATTAATTTAGAGGGTCCGGTCTGAGATCTGCTAGTTTAGGGGGTTTGGTCCGGGGTCTGTATTAGTTTAGAGGGTCTGGTCTGGAGTCTGTATTAGTATAGAGGGTCTGGTCTAGGGTCTGTATTAGTTTAGAGGGTCTGGTCTGGGGTCTGTATTAGTTTAGAGGTAGAGGGTGTGATCTGTGGGTCTGTATTAGTTTAGAGGGTCCGGTCTGAGATCTGTTAGTTTAGGGGGTTTGGTCCGGGGTCTGTATTAGTTTAGAGGGTCTGGTCTGGGGTCTGTATTAGTTTAGAGGGTCTGGTCTGGGGTCTGTATTAGTTTGGAGGGTCTGGTCTGGGGTCTGTATTAGTTTAGAGGGTCTGGTCTGGGGTCTGTATTAGTTTAGAGGGTCTGGTCCGGGGTCTGTATTAGTTTAGAGGGTCTGGTCTGGGGTCTGTATTAGTTTAGGATTTGTGATTTGGGGTCTGTATTAGTTTAGGGGGTTTGGTCCAGGGTCTGTATTAGTTTAGGATGTGTGATCTGGGGTCTGTATTAGTTTAGAGGGTGTGAATCTGGGGTCTGTATTAGTTTAGGAGGTTGGTCTGGGGTCTGTATTAGTTTAGAGGGTCTGGTCTGGGGTCTGTATTAGTTTAGGATGTGTGATCTGGGGTCTGTATTAGTTTAGAGGGTGTGATCTGGGGTCTGTATTAGTTTAGGGGTCTGGTCTGGGGTCTGTATTAGTTTAGGAGGTGTGATCTGGGGGTCTGTATTAGTTTAGAGGGTCTGGTCTGGAGGTCTGTATTAGTTTAGGGGGTTTGGTCCGGGGTCTGTATTAGTTTAGAGGGTCTGATCTGGGGTCTGTATTAGTTTAGGGGGTGTGATCTGGGGTCTGTATTAGTTTAGAGGGTCTGGTCTGGGGTCTGTATTAGTTTAGAGGGTCTGGTCTGGAGTCTGTATTAGTTTAGAAGGTCTGGTCTGGGGTCTGTATTAGTTTAGGGGGTTTGGTCCTGGGTCTGCATTAGTTTAGGGGTGTGATCTGGGGTCTGTATTAGTTTAGAGGGTCTGGTCTGGGTCTGTATTAGTTTAGGAGGTGGATCTGGGGTCTGTATTAGTTTAGAGGTGGTCTGGAGGTCTGTATTAGTTTAGGGGGTTTGGTCCGGGGTCTGTATTAGTTTAGAGGGTTGATCTGGGGTCTGTATTAGTTTAGGGGGTGTGATCTGGGGTCTGTATTAGTTTAGAGGGTCTGGTCTGGGGTCTGTATTAGTTTAGGGGTCTGGTCTGGAGTCTGTATTAGTTTATAGAAGGTCTGGTCTGGGGTCTGTATTAATTTAGTTTAGTTTAGGGTGGTCTTGGTCGGACTGTCTGGGTCTGTATTAGTTTAGGGGGTGATCTGGGGTCTGTATTAGTTTAGAGGGTCTGGTCTGAGTCTGTATTAGTTTAGAGGTCTGGTCTGGGTCTGTATTAGTTAGGGTGTTGATCTGGGGTCTGTATTAGTTTAGGGGTTGGTCTGAGGTCTGTATTAGTTTAGAGGGTTGGTCTGGGGTCTGTATTAGTTTAGGGGTGTATCTGAGGTCTGTATTAGTTTAGAGCGGTGGGTCTGTAAGTTGGGGTTGGTACGGTGTCCGTATAGTTTAGAAGGTCTGGTCTTGAGTCTGTATTAGTTTAGAGGGTCTGGTCTGGGGTCTGTATTAGTTTAGGGGGTGTGATCTGGGGTCTGTATTAGTTTAGAGGGTCTGGTCTTGAGTCTGTATTAGTTTAGAGGATCTGGTCTGGGGTCTGTATTAGTATAGGGGGTCGATCTGGGGTCTGTATTAGTTTAGAGGGTTTGGTCTTGAGTCTGTATTAGTTTAGAGGGTCTGGTCTGGGGTCTGGATTAGTTTAGGATGTGTAATCTGAGGTCTGTATTAGTTTAGAGCAGGGGTCTCAAACTCGCGGCCCGCGGGCCAACTGCGGCCCTCGGGACACAAGTTTGCGGCCCCCACCTCATGGGCCCTTGGTACGGTATTTTGCGGCCCTCGCTGGGATCTCACATGCGAGAAACACCGCGTGTGAAATCCCAGTCACTGGTAGTACCGGTCATTAAGGTCATGAATATGGTCGCCACTCCTCTCATAGGCGTGGCGCCCATATTCATAAGCTTAATGAGCGATACCACAGAAAGATGGCGGGCACCGGGCATACTCACCTCATCTCCTGCTGCTGCCCGCGCTTCCTGTCTCTGACACAGAGAGCAGCGCCGCTGAATGACGTCATCATTCAGCGGCGCTGCTCTGTCAGAGTGAGGAAGCCCGGCGCCGGTGATGCTGCGGACAGGTGAGATGTGGTGTGTGTGTGTGTGCATGTGTATGTACAGGTGAGAGGTGGTGTGTGTGTGTGCAGGAGAGTGATGGGGAAAAGCAATGGGGAAAAACTGATGGGGAAAAGCAATGTGGGAGTAATGGGGAAAAACAGTGATGGGGAAAAGCAATGTGGGAGTAATGGGGAAAAACAGTGATGGGGAAAAGCAATGTGGGAATAATGTGGAAAAACAGTGATGGGGAAAAGCAATGTGGGAGTAATGGGGAAAAAAATGATGGGGAAAAGCAATGTGGAGTAATGGAGAAAAGCCAATGTGGGAGTAATGGGGAAAAGCAATGATGGGAAAAGCAATGTGGGAGTAATGGGAAAAAGCAATGTGGGAATAATGGGGAAAAGAAATGATGGGGAAAAGCAATGTGGGAGTAATGGGGAAAAGCAATGTGGGAGTAATGGGGAAAAACAATGTGGGAGTAATGGGGAAAAGCAATGATGGGGAAAAGCAATGTGGGAGTAATGGGAAAAAGCAATGTGGGAATAATGGGGAAAAGAAATGATGGGGAAAAGCAATGTGAGAGTAATGGGGAAAAGCAATGTGGGAGTAATGGGGAAAAACAGTGATGGGAAAAGCAATGTGGGAGTAATGGGGAAAAGCAATGTGGGAGTAATGTGGAAAAACAGTGATGGGAAAAGCAATGTGGGAGTAATGGGGAAAAGCAATGTGGGAGTAATGCGGAAAAGCAATGATGGGGAAAAGCAATGTGGGAGTAATGGAGAAAAGCAATGATGGGGAAAAGCAATGTGGGAGTAATGGGGAAAAGCAATGATGGGAGTAATGGGGAAAAGCAATGTGGAAAAACAGTGATGGGGAAAAGCAATGATGGGAGTGATGGGGGAAAAACAATGATGGGGAAAAGCAGTGATGGGGAAAAGCAATGATGGAGTGATGGGGAAAAGCAATGATGGGAGTGATGGGGAAAAGCAATGATGCGGAAAAAGCAATGATGGGTGTGATGGGAAAAAGCAATGCTGGGGAAAAAGCAATGATGGGAGTGATGGGGAAAAGCAACGATAGGGTGATGGGGAAAAAGCAATGGGGGAGAATGAGCGCTGGGGGGAATGACTTCTTGCTGTTAACCGGTTAATGTTTTCTTGTCCACCACACTGCAGTGTCAAAAGAGGAAGGAAGCGAGACAGGCAGCAACATCGCATCAGAGAGCTCTTGATCTCGAAACAGAAAATCCTCAGATCCTGGTATTGTAACATATTAAGAATAATTCATTTAGTCGTGATAGCCTATTTCCACCTGTTTTGTAAGAGCTTTTCTTGTGGAAAACCTGATGCGGCCCAGCCTCACCCAGATTCTACCTCCAGTGGCCCCCGGGTAAATTGAGTTTGAGACCCCTGGTTTAGAGGGTCTGGTCTGGGGTCTGTATTAGTTTAGGGGGTTTGGTACGGGGTCTGTATTAGTTTAGAGGGTGTGATTGGGGTCTGTATTAGTTTAGAGGGTCTGGTCTTGAGTCTGTATTAGTTTAGAGGGTCTGGTCTGGGGTCTGTATTAGTTTAGGGGGTGTGATCTGGGGTCTGTATTAGTTTAGAGGGTCTGGTCTGGGGTCTGTATTAGTTTAGGGGGTGTGATCTGGGGTCTGTATCAGTTTAGAGGGTGTGATCTGGAGTCTGTATTAGTTTAGAGGGTCTGGTCTGGGGTCTGTATTAGTTTAGGGGGTTTGGTCCGGGGTCTGTATTAGTTTAGGGGGTTTGGTCCGGGGTCTGTATTAGTTTAGGATGTGTGATCTGGGGTCTGCATTAGTTTAGGGGGTGTGATCTGTGGGTCTGTATTAGTTTAGGGGGTATGGACTTGGGTCTGTATTTGTTTAACAGGTCTGGTCTGGGGTCTGTATTTACAATTTTTTGCTTGCACTTAGACCTTTCTGCCACTAGAGGGCAATGCAGCCAAATTGGACATTAGTTATATTGGTAATAGCCGCAATGTTGTCTATGGACAGGACTATGAGCGCCTCTATATTTTCATCCTTTCGCTGCGTCAATCATTGGGACTTATCAGTAAGAGCTCAGAAAAATTGAAAACAACAGCGAGATTTTTTACAACCACATTATTACCAATTGCATTAGTAGCAGTACATAGCAATTCTTATTACTGATCCTTGACAATTATTATCACATTTATAACCAGCAAAAAAAAAACTTTTTTATCATTAAATTGAAATTCCCAGAAGTTTCTAGAAAAATATTTAGAATTGAGAGTCCTCAGTGGTTGATACCTTTTAATGGCTAACTGAAAAGATGGTAACAAATTGCAGCTTTCCAGACTACTCAGGTCTCTTCATCAGGCAAAGACTAATACAACATCTGAAGAATCACACATTTATACACAACACAGCACAGAAATAATGCAATAGGTAAGACAAGTGATGTGAAGCAGAACTGTCATTATGGGAGAGAGATGAACATAAATATTGGAACAGTCATAGATAAGGAGAGAGTTTTGTTGCCCTCTGATTGGAGTCTGCTATTGTGTTTCGATGCCCCTAGAAGGTCAGAGAAGCAGATTCCTTAATTGATGTAAAAGGACATGAATCCTTGGGAAATATTCATTCCAGCACTGAGAGTATCAAAGGTCATCATGAGCTTATATTCCCAAACCTTTCTATCTCTCTTAGATTTAAAGTTAGATTTTAATACAAGTAATTTCATGTCCATCATGCTATGACCGGGCATACAAAAGTGTTTGGCCACAGGTAGATCCATTCTTTTTTCTCTTATTGTGTGGCGATGGGAATTCATCCTTGTTCTAAGTTTTTGCCCGGTCTCTCCCACATACAGACCCCCAGTTGGACATTTTGTACAAATAATTAGGTATACCACATTAGATGTGATGCAGCTGAAAGTACCTGGGATCTTGTAGTCCTGATGGGAGTTGGGGATCTTTATCTTGTCTGTGGTCATTATAGATGGACAGGTTTTGCATTTATTCTGGTTGCAAGGAAAGGTTCCTGCAGCTGTTGGGGAGGACAGGGAGCTTCTGACAATGATGCTTCTTAGATTTGGGGGCTGCCTAAAACACAATATTTCCAGACCCCCCACTACTGTGTTTTAGGCAGCCCCCAAATCTAAGAAGCATCATTGTCAGAAGCTCCCTGTCCTCCCCAACAGCTGCAGAAACCTTTCCTTGCAACAAGAAGAAATGTAAAACCTCAAGTCTAAATATTTTTCTATCTACTGGCTAACACGGTACAAAGATATACATCTTTCCTATATCAGAAGTTTCTATTCACTGACAGCAAGTAATGATTAGCTAAATGGGCTAAAACGACCTGCCATTAAACCGTTTCTGGGCCTCCTTATGGCGGGTGCGTTGAAACCAGTTATCCAGTTAGTAATACGCGTCTGTAGGGTCCCATTAGTTGTATGTTATCTTCCTGCTCCAGCGCTTGTCCACTTATTCCAGGACATTAAAGAGTCAGTTGTGACAGTGAGAGACCAGAATAAAATCAATGAACTCGTCTATGAAAGTGTGCGGCACACTCCTGCGCCATGTCCTCGCTAAATCATCCTTCAAGTGGAGATAAATAGGAGTTATACATTGAAATGGAGGAGGGGCAGAGAAGGAACCCAAAATTATTTTAAGGGGCTCTCCAGTTAAAAGTATTCTCATGCAAAATCTGATTAATAAAGCCGGCTGATATTCGGGAATGATAGGATTTAATGGGAGTCCGGATAAGATCTGAGCAGTAAATCAGGTGTATAGCAGGGGAGTGATAAATGGGAGGCAAGACCCTCAAATTCTTTAAAGATGTTCTCCACCAAAAAGCATTCTTGTGAAAAATCTGATTAGCAATGCCATCAGAGATTCGGGAATTAAAGGATTTAAAGCTAATCCAGCTAGAAGCCGACCAGAAAAATGGGTGTCACTGGGGACGGAGAAGTGGAAAAACCCTCCAATTCTTTAAAAGAGCTCTCCACCAAAAAGTAGTTGTATGAAAAATCTGAATAATAAAGCCGAATGAGATTTTGGAATGAGAGGTCTTAATGCTAATCCAGATAATAGCTGAGGAGTAAAACAGGGGTATATCTGGGGAGAGAGAAATGGGAGGCAAGACCCTCAAATTTTTTAATTCATAAAGTTACATAAGTTGAAAAAAGACCTAAATCCATTAAGTTCAACCTTTCTCCACCAAATATAAATTCTTTGTTACTAGAGATTCTCCACCAAAAAGCCTTCTGTAACGCCGGTGTGTTTGTGCCTTGTTTCCCTGGCGTTACTGTGCATGTCTGTGCTCTTACCCTTTGCTCCTTTTCCCCCTAACCAGCTGGGATACTGTTGACTTGACTTGTATGGATTCTGCTCAGCTCCCTGCTCTGCTGTGTAGCTGTACATGTGTTGTAGAGTCTTGGCTCTGCTGCATGACCATCCGCATGTGCGGTCCCTGGCTGCAGCTGTGGAAGCTATCCACGGGTTGCGAGGTTTTCTGCAGCTGGTGTATGACTGTCCATGTGTGTCCAGGCTTGCAGCCGCTGCCAGGAGCCTTAAGTTCCTGTGCTGGCTATGTTGTACTGGTTTCTGTCTGTGCTTAGGGTGCACAGGGCCACACCTTCCCCTCTTTTATTAGGGGCAGTGTAAGCACTTGAATTGCTGTCCCCAGCCTATTGCTGAGGGACAGCTCCTATTTAAAGTTCCTCTTCCCTGTTGGTCGTCGCCAGAACTTCTCATTAGTTTGCAGAACCTAGCCATGTGTGTTTGGTCCTCCATGTTGCTCCTGGTCTGCCTGGTCGTGAGCTCCTGTTCTGCCTGCTATCAATTCTAGGAAAGCTGATGTCTTTGTCCCTGGACCCGTCCTGTGTTTTTGTTGGTACCAAAGTTCTTGCCCTTGAATGTAGATTCCTGCTGTATGATGTTTTTGAAGTCCTTCTATGTCTTGTACCATGTACACAGTGACTAGACCAGTGTCTTGAAGATTAAGCTGTGTTCGTCTTTTGAAGATGGAGTCTGGTGTTCCTGCTGAGTGTCTAGTACGCTGTGATCAGCTTATTATGCTGTGCTAGGTCCATCCAGCTCTGGTCCAATCCTGCGATGCTTGCACCATACCGCTTGAGTTCCTTTCCGATGTCCGGAGTATGGCGACCGCTGTCTGGTGCCTGGAGCCTGACGACAGCTCGATGTCCTGCCGGTGTCCCTAAAGTCCGCCGGTGTTCCTGAAGTTCTGCCGGTGTCTCTGATGTCCTGCCTATGTCCTGATGTTCTCTGCCTGGAGCCGTGTCTGTAGTTGGGAGTCCAGATGCCCTGCCTTTGTCCTAGATGTCCAGCCTGTGTCCAGATATCCAGTACGTGGTCCTGGTGGTCCAGCCGCTGTTTCAGAGTTGGTCTCATTCTTGTTCCTTGACGGGCTCCTCCTACGTGTTCTTGGGGAGTCTCCAGTTTTGTTTCCTGGTGACGGCTCTGCCTATGAGTCCTGGATCTGACCAACCGATGTCCTGAACTGCCATGTTGATGTTCCTGGACCTGTGCTGTCGGTGTCTTGCCTGTGTCCCTATGTTCAGCCGGTTTCTTGATATCCAGTCCGTGGTCCTGGTGGTCCAGCCCATGTTCCAGAGTCGGTCCCGCTCATGTTCCTGACGGGCTCCTCCTCCGTGTTTCTGGGGAGTCTCCAGTCTTGTTTCTCGGTGACGGCTGTACCTGTGTGTCCTGGATCTGACCAGCCGATGTCTTCAGCTTCCATGTCAGTGTTCCTGGATCCGTGCAGTCCCTGTTTTGCCTGTGTCCCGATGTCCTGCTGGTTCCTTGGGGTCAATCTTGTGATGATGTCTGTCCCAGGTCGGTGTCTGATCTTTTCCTGCTGTGCCTGCGCTACGCCTGAGAGGTTCTCCTGATATGCCCCTGCCAGATGACCGAGGACTGCATCAACCCGTGATGACCTCTTGCCATTGTCTGACGTCTGCTGACCTGTGATGTTCACTCCTGCTTGAAGTGCGGAATCGGGAGCCTGGCATTGTCATGTCTTGTCTTCTGTATGTGACTTTATGTAGTAAACTTTATGTTTCTTCATACCTGAAGTTGTGCGGCGTCATCTAATCCTGCATGTCACCACCTTGCCCACATGCTCAGCTGCCACAGACCCCGGTCATTGCCCTTCCCTAGTTTGGGTAGGCCCGGGTCCCCCTCTGTGGTCCAGTGTGTTCACATTCTATTACCATCTGGGACGCACGCCCCACGTCGTCGTGGCCTGGCCACGTGGGAGCGTAAGCTTAGTGAGCTAAGCCTCTCCGTCTGTGACACCTTCTTATGAAAAATCTAAATAATAAAGCAAGCTGAGATTCGTAATGATAGGATTTAATGTTAATCCAGCTACAAACCGAGTGTCACAGGGTTACCGCGACAGAGAGGTGCCAGAAGACCGCAGCGTCTGATTGCGCCTACTCCTGCACGGAAAAGAAGCACGTCTCCTTCCTTTTAAACGGTGTAAATTTCTTTTGGCAAAAACGGGTTAATTGGCCATGTTGGGAGCTCTGGGAGTCTGAGCTCTCAGCTGAGCACGGATAGCCACTCATATCCCCTATATAATCTGGGTCCTGACTGACACACATTGTCAGAGCTAGCTTATGCTGCATGGCTTGGAGGAGAGGTGTTTTGGTGCTTATATGAGAAGGAGTTTGGATGATTTATCTGTGACTGTTGTGTGGGTTTGTAAGTGTAATAATTCCCTTTCCTCCTCTTTGGTTTTTTCCTATGCTGCACTCCCCGATGCATTCCTCTGTTATATGTGAGTGAATATTTGTATGCCTGATATTTTCAGTTGCCCTTGTTCGTGTTGCCTTGTTCATCGGGTTGGTGTACTGCACTGCACAGCTGCTCCCCTTTTCCCTGGGTGGGGGAAGGGTACAGACTGAGGACGGATTCAGGAGATAAGTCAAGGTACGTGGCCCCGGCATCTTCACCTTCAGAAGTAACCTGGGGAACAGGGCAAGCTAGGGCGCCCCCTAGCGTTAAGGACAGGGAAGGAGCCCATGGTCCCGGGTCACCGACATCCGAGTTGTGACACCGAGTAGTAAACCGAGTGTCACTGGGGTCAGAGAAATGGGAGACAAACCCCTCAAATTCTTTAAAGGAGTTCTCCTCCTGAAAAACGTTCTTGGGAAAAATCTGATTACGAATGCTGGCTGAGATTAGGAATGGTATGATCTAATGCTAATCCAGATAGAAGCTGAGCAGTAAACCGGGTGTCGCTGGGGATGGAGAAATGGGAGGTAAAACTCTCAAATTTGTTAAAGGAGTTCTCCACCAAAAAGTAGTCTTTTGATAAAGTATACCGCCATCCGGAGAATACATTTGAAGGACTTGTCCAGAAGCAGAAAAAAAAACCATTCCTGCTTTATTTCAGAAACAGTTCCACTTCTGACCATTGGTTGTGTCTGGTACTGCAACTCAGCCCAACTGAAGAAAATGGAGCTGAGCTGCAATACCACATGCAACCTTTGGTCAGGGGTGGTGCTACATCCCAAAAGAGAATTTATTGGGAGCTTTTCTTGGTGTATATGGTTAATGTACAATGTAAAAGACGACTCATCAAGGAGCTTCTAAGTAGTAGAGGCTCCCAAATTGGTCTGATTAGGGCCAGGCCCACCGATGCACATTTCCTCTGGTTAGACATTACTGCCCCTGATCTATGAGGGGTTTTACCAGGATGAGAGACATGTATACCAGGATGAGATATAAATACCAGGATGGGGACATGTATACCAGGTTGGGGACATGTATACCAGGTTGGGGACATATATACCAGGATGGACGACATAAATACCAGGAAGGGGGACATAAATACCAGGATGGGGGACATGTACAGTTTACCTGGATGAGCAACATAAATACCAGGTTGGCGGATATATAGCCGGATGGGGGACATAAATACCAGGATGGAGGATATATACCAGGATGGAGGACATGTATACCAGGATGGGAGACATATACCAGGATGGAGGACATGTATACCAGGATGGGAGACATATATACCAGGATGGGGGACATGTATACCAGGATGGGTGACATAAATACCAGGATGGGGGGCATGTATACCAGGTTGGGGACATGTATATTAGGATGGGCGACATATATACCAGGATGGGGGTCATGTATACCAGTATGGGCAACATAAATACCAGGATGGGGGACATATATACCAGGATGGGGGCATATATACCAGGATGGGGACATATATATCGGGATGGGGACATGTATACCAGGATGGGCGACATATATACCAGGTTGGGGGCATGTATACCAGGTTGGGGACATGTATATCAGGATGGGCGACATATATACCAGGATGGGGGACATATATACCAGGATGGGGGACATGTATACCAGGATGTGGGACATATATACAGGGATGGGGGACATGTATACCAGGATAGGGGACATAAATACCAGGATGGGCGACATAAATACCAGGATGGGCGACATAAATACCGGATGGGGGACATGTATACCGGGATGGGGGACATGTATACCAGGATGGGGGACAATAAATACCAGGATGGGCGACATAATACCGGGATGGGGGACATATACCAGGGGATAGGGGGACATGTATACCGGGATGGGGGACATATATACCGGGATGGGGGACATGTATACCAGGATGGGTGACATAAATACCAGGATGGGGGGCATGTATACCAGGTTGGGGACATGTATATCAGGATGGGCGACATATATACCAGGATGGGGGTCATGTATACCAGTATGGGCAACATAAATACCAGGATGGGGGACATATATACCAGGATGGGGGGCATATATACCAGGATGGGGGACATATATACCGGATGGGGACATGTATACCAGGATGGGCGACATATGTACCAGGTTGGGGGCATGTATACCAGGTTGGTGACATGTATATCAGGATGGGCGACATATATACCAGGATGGGGACATATACAGATGGGAATATAACCAGGATGGGGGACATATATACCGGGATGGGGGACATGTATACCAGGATGGGTGACATAAATACCAGGATGGGCGACATAAATACCAGGATGGGGGACATATATACCGGGATGGGGGACATGTATACCGGGATGGGGGACATGTATACCGGGATGGGGGACATATATACCGGGATGGGGGACATGTATACCAGGATGGGGGACATAAATACCAGGATGGGCGACATAAATACCAGGATGGGGGACATATATATATCAGGATGGGGGACATGTATACCAGGATGGGGGACATATATACCGGGATGGGGACATGTATACCAGGATGGGGGACTGTTATATTTCGGTAGCTGAGGAGTGCAGGTAAAAAAAAAGCAATACACCAGAGCAGTTGGAATCTATGAGATTGCAGTACCCTGACTAACCACCACAACTAGAGGCAGCCGTGGAGCGTTCCTACGTTGGTCCTAGACGCCTCGTCACAGCCTGAGAAACTAACTACACCTAAAGATAGAAATAGGAAAGCTATCTGCCCCGGAGCAGAACCCCAAAGACAATAGAAAGCCCCCAAACATGTAATGGCGGTTAGACAAGAGGAAATACTGACACAGAAAGAAAATAGCATGAGCAAACGCTGGGGCCCAAACTATCTAAATACAAAAGGATAGGAAGGGTACTTACTGCAATCCCAGAAAACCCTGAAAAGCACCAACTCTACTAATTTCAAAATCACCTGAGATCACACGACCTCTACCACCTAAATTAGTTCTCTGGTGTAACAAAATCAAAACAGCAACCACTGAAAAAACTGGAAAAAGCAAAAGAACAAAACTCAGTGGCTGAACTAAACTGAGAGGGCAGAAGCCCCCGGAGGGGACCCTGAAGGCCCCCAAAGAAGTGCAGGACAAAATGCAAAAATATAGCAAAAACACAAAAGAAGACAAAGTCTTATCTGTTAGCAGGAGATGCAGACACGACACAGCAGGCTACAAGGGAAACTGGAATGAAGGATTCAGACCAGAACAATTGATCACCGGCAACCCTGATGGGAAAATGACTCCCTTATATAAGACCAGTCAGTAACACCTGATTCCCAGTCCTCACAATCTTCACTAGCACCGCTTGTAACCACCAGAGGGAGCCTCTGCTCAAACTCATCTCAAACCCATTCACAACAGTACCCCCCCCTTGAGGAGGGGTCACCGAACCCTCATTTGAGCAACCAGGTCGGTCAGGATGAGTTCTATGATACGCACGGATAAGTCTCCTAGCATGGATGTCCGAAGCAAACACCCAAGAATTGTCTTCCTGACCATAACCTCTCCATTTAACCAAATACTGGAGTTTCCGTCTAGAAAAACGAGAATCCAATATTTTCTCAACCACATACTCCAGATTGCCCTCAACCAAAACAGGGTCAGGAGGCACAGCAGCAGGAACCACTGGCTCAACAAACCTCTTCAACAAGGACTTGTGGAACACGTTATGGATCTTAAATGTCCCTGGAAGAAGCAAACGAAAAGAAACAGGATTAATAATCTCCATGATCTTATAAGGTCCAATGAACCTAGGCTTAAATTTAGGAGATGCTACTCTCATAGGAATATTCTTTGAGGACAACCAGACCAAGTCCCCCACTTTAAACCGAGGACCATCAGTCCTATGCCGGTTAGCAAACCGCTGGGCCTTCTCCTGAGAGAGGGACAACCTCTCCACTACCTGGTCCCAAATCTGCTGCATACGCTCCACAACAGAGTCAACACCTGGACAGACAGAAGCCTCCGTCTGTCCTGAAGAAAATCGAGGGTGAAACCCAGAATTACAGAAAAACGGAGACATCAAAGTGGCAGAGCTAGCCCTATTATTAAGAGCAAACTCAGCCAAAGGCAAAAAAGAGACCCAGTCATCCTGATCAGCAGACACAAAGCATCTTAGATAAGTCTCCAATGTCTGCTTTGTTCTCTCAGTTTGACCATTGGTCTGAGGATGAAATGCCGAGGAGAAAGACAATTGAACACCCAGTTTAGAACAAAAAGTCCTCCAAAATCTGGAAACAAACTGGACTCCTCTGTCAGACACAATGTTCTCAGGAATGCCGTGTAAACGAACCACGTGCTGAAGGAACAACGGCACCAATTCAGAGGAGGAAGGCAACTTAGGTAATGGCACAAGATGTATCATTTTGGAAAACCTATCACAAATTACCCAGATGGTGGTCATTCTCTGAGAAACAGGAAGATCGGAAATGAAATCCATAGAGATATGGGTCCATGGTCTCTTGGGCACAGGCAATGGCATCAACAAACCACTAGAGCGAGAGCAAGGCTTGGAGCGAGAGCAAGTCCCGCAGGACTGCACAAACTCCCTGACATCACGAGACAAGGTAGGCCACCAAAAGGACCGACTAACCAAGTCTCTGGTACCAAAAATTCCGGGATGCCCAGCCAATGCGGAACAATGAATCTCAGACATCACACTCTTTTTCCATTGGTCCGGGACAAACAATTTTCCAACAGGGCAGCGCTCGGGCCTATCCTCCTGACACCCCTCCAGAGCAAGTCTCAAATTGGGCGAGATGGCGGAAAGAACTACACCCTCTTTCAAAATAACAGAAGGATCAGATAACTCAGGAGAGTCCGCAAGGAAGCTCCTCGAGAGGGCATCCGCCTTAACATTCTTAGTGCCAGGAAGAAAGGAAACCACAAAATTAAAACGTGTGAAAAACAAGGCCCACCTGGCCTGTCTAGGATTGAGTCGCTTGGCAGATTCCAGATAGACCAGATTCTTATGGTCCGTAAGGACCACCACCTGATGTTTGGCTCCCTCCAGCCAATGTCTCCACTCTTCAAAAGCCCACTTCATGGCCAATAACTCCCGATTACCCACGTCATAATTACGTTCAGTAGGAGAAAATTTTCGAGAGAAAAAGGCACAAGGGTTACTTTTAGAGGTCTCTGGATCTTTTTGGGACAAAACGGCACCTGCCCCAATTTCAGAGGCATCAACCTCCACCTGAAATGGCAGAGAAACATCAGGCTGCCGTAGAACAGGAGCAGAAGTGAATCTCTGCTTAAGTTCCTGAAATGCAGAGACTGCCTCAGGAGGCCAATTCACCACATCAGAACCCTTTCTGGTCAAATCAGTTAATGGTTTAACAATAACCGAGAAATTACCAATAAATTTACGATAAAAATTGGCAAAACCCAAAAATCTCTGAAGAGCCTTTAATGAAGTAGGTCTGGACCCAATCACAGATGGCCTGAACCTTGACCGGGTCCATTTCAATAACAGATGGGGACAAAATGAATCCCAGAAATGAGATCCTCTGTACGCCAAAAAGACACTTTGATCCCTTCACATACAGAGCATTCTCTCTCAAAATCTGGAATACAGTTCGAACATGTTTCACATGAGAGTCCCAGTCATTAGAAAAAATCAAGATATCATCCAAATAAACAATCAGAAATTTGTCCACAAAATCCCTGAAAATGTCATTCATGAAGGACTGGAAGACGGAAGGAGCATTAGTGAGCCCAAAGGGCATCACTAGGTACTCAAAATGCCCTTCAGGGTATTGAATGCCGTCTTCCATTCATCCCCGTGCTTAATGCGAATAAGGTTATACGCCCCCCTGAGGTCAAGCTTGGTAAACCAAGTAGCGTTTTTCACCCTGGAAAACAGGTCAGAAATCAAGGGTAACGGGTATTGATATTTCACAGTAATATTGTTCAAGAGACGATAATCAATACACGGCCTTAATGAACCATCTTTTTTGGCCACAAAGAAAAAACCGGCACCTAAGGGTGAAGAGGATGGTCTGATATGACCCTTCTCCACAATGATTCCTTGATATAAGACCGCATAGCGTCATGTTCAGGTACAGACAAGTTAAAAAGGCGACCTTTAGGGAATTTACTGCCCGGCACTAATTCAATAGCGCAGTCATAGCTCCTATGGGGAGGCAAGGATGCAGATTTACTTTCGCTAAACACATCAGAAAAATCAAACAAAAAGTCAGGAACATCCTGAGCCTGGGGGGAGGCAGAAAAAACAGGAGTGTTGGTATTAACACATTGGCATCCCCAACTGGTTACAGACACAGATTTCCAATCCAAAACAGGATTATGAGACTGTAACCAAGGGAAACCCAGCACGATAATGTCATGCAGATTATATAGAACCAAAAATTTGCAGTACTCCTGGTGATCAGGTTCAACCCTCATTATCACCTGAGTAGAAAACTGGGGTTTATTCTCAGCCAAAGGGGTAGAATCGATCCCCAGTAGGGGAATAGACTTCTGTAGGGGTATCAAGGGAAACCCACAACGTTTAGCAAAATCATAATCCATCAGGTTAATAGCTGCTCCAGAATCAACGAAAGCCTGAGCAGAAAATGAGGACAGAGAGCATATCAGAGTGACAGTTAATAAAAACTTAGTCTGAACACTACCCAAGACAACTGAGCGTGCAAAACGTCTTCCCTGCTTAGGGCAGACTGAAATAGCATGAGAGGCATCACCACAGTAGAAACATAACCCATTGCGCTTTCGAAACTCATGACGCTGTGCCCCAGACACCACTCTATCACACTGCATGGGTTCAGAAGCTGGTTCACAAGGCAACACCATTCCACGCATACTTCTCCGCTCACGCAAACGTCTGTCAATTTGAATCGCTAATGACATAGAATCATTGAGACCAGAGGGGACAGGGAATCCCACCATAACATCCTTTACATTATCTGACAGACCCTTCCGGAAAAGGGCCGCCAAAGCGTCGTCATTCCATTTGGTCAGGACTGCCCACCTACGGAATCTCTGACAGTATAACTCAGCATCATCAAGCCCCTGATTTAATGCCAACAAGGCTTTTTCAGCTTGATCAGTGACATTAGGCTCATCGTACAATAACCCCAAAGCCTGAAAAAATGCATCAACATCACTCAAAACAGGATCCCCAGGTATCAGGGAAAAAGCCCAATCCTGAGGATCGCCGCGAAGGAGAGAGATGATAATTTGAACCTGCTGCGCTGCGTTTCCTGAGGACTTAGATTTTAAGGCAAAAAACAATTTACAATTATTTTTGAAATTCTGAAACTTAGCTCGATCCCCTAAAAACAAATCTGGCATGGGGATCCTAGGTTCCACAACAGGCAACCTAGCAAGATATGCAGCAATACTCTGAACCTCAGTGGCAAGCTGATCCACACGGCCAGACAACTGTGCAAACTTCATTGAGAGAAAAGATCCTCCCCAGCACCCAGAGATACAGAGGGAAAAAAAAAAAAAATGCAACAAACAGAAAAATATCTCTGACAACTCTGACAACCTTTTTTCTTTCACAATATTTTTTCCCTTCTGTGAGTACCATACAATTTTCAATTTTTAGGCCGGTGATACTGTTATATTTCGGTAGCTGAGGAGTGCAGGTAAAAAAGGAAATACACCAGAGCAGTTGGAATCTATGAGATTGCAGTACCCTGACTAACCACCACAACTAGAGGCAGCCGTGGAGCGTTCCTACGTTGGTCCTAGACGCCTCGTCACAGCCTGAGAAACTAACTACACCTAAAGATAGAAATAGGAAAGCTATCTGCCCCGGAGCAGAACCCCAAAGATAATAGAAAGCCCCCAAACATGTAATGGCGGTTAGACAAGAGGAAATACTGACACAAAGAAAATAGTATGAGCAAACGCTGGGGCCCAAACTATCTAAATAGAAAAGGATAGGAAGGGTACTTACTGCAATCCCAGAAAACCCTGAAAAGCACCAACTCTACTAATTTCAAAATCACCTGAGATCACACGACCTCTACCACCTAAATTAGTTCTCTGGTGTAACAAAATCAAAACAGCAGCCACTGAAAAAACTGGAAAAAGCAAAAGAACAAAACTCAGTGGCTGAACAAAACTGAGAGGGCAGAAGCCCCCGGAGGGGACCCTGAAGGCCCCCAAAGAAGTGCAGGACAAAATGCAAAAATATAGCAAAAACACAAAAGAAGACAAAGTCTTATCTGTTAGCAGGAGATGCAGACACGACACAGCAGGCTACAAGGGAAACTGGAATGAAGGATTCAGACCAGAACAATTGATCACCGGCAACCCTGATGGGAAAATGACTCCCTTATATAAGACCAGTCAGTAACACCTGATTCCCAGTCCTCACAATCTTCACTAGCACCGCTTGTAACCACCAGAGGGAGCCTCTGCTCAGAACTCATCTCAAACCCATTCACAACAGGGGACATAAATACCAGGATGGGCGACATATATACCTGGATGGAGGACATAAATACCAGGATGGGCGACATAAATACCAGGATGGGGGACATATATATATCAGGATGGGGGACATGTATACCAGGATGGGGGACATATATACCGGGATGGGGACATATATACCAGGATGGGGGACATAAATACCAGGATGGGCGACATATATACCTGGATGGAGGACATGTATACCAGGATGCGGGACATAAATACCAGGATGGGGACATAAATACCAGGATGGGCACGTATGTCCTTAGGATTTAGGATGCTAAAAGAGCCCATACATCTGACCAACATGTGGGAGGTTCCAGTCCACATTTTGCACGGACAGGTTTCGCTGCTAACCATGTGGGATCTGTGCTCGGGCTGCACACAGCAATGATTGCATGGCATACAATAAACTTGTTGAACTTCTTGTCACCAGCTCTGGGGTGTTAAATAATTCACATCTGGGGGGGTCTCCCATGACACTGCACAGGGATGTGCATCACTGGGGCAGACGGGGGCTGCACTCACTTCCAGGAGGTACCCCCAGGTGCCAGGGCAGAGCAGACAGGACCCGGCACCACTGCTCGCCAGCAGCTGGGAGCCCCGGCTGTACCACTAGCAGGAGAGGGGGGCGGGGAGGCGAGCGTGTCCCACCTGCTGTGCTCCGGGGTCGGGCTCATTGTCACACACGCTCTGCCTCCCCCTCCTCCCCGGCGCAGTGGAATGTTCCGCTCCGCTCCTCGCTCTTGTGCTGGAGCCCCCGCAGACAGCGGAGAGTCGGTGCCAGGGGCTGCCCGGGCTGTGCGCTGCTGCTGGATGGAAGCGGCCCCCGGACGGGGCGATGGCTGCCACTATACTGGGCTGCATTGCTCTGCTTTGTGCCACAGGTGAGTGCTGCCTGGAACTTTGCTCCCCTGCAGGCTGCAGCTGGGGGTGGCAGTGCCCCCTTCTCCCCATTACTGCGTCTCCTGCAGGGCACATGACCAGTAGACAGTGTGGGTCTGACCCCGGGCACGGTGTCATTGTGGTGGGCACAGCGGGTGACGTGTTGCCTGGGCAGCAGGGTGGTCCGCGCTCTGCTCCGGGCATCGCATGGCTTTTGTTATCATTTCCAGGGGCATCGATCAGTTCATTGTGGACATGACCTGATGGCTGGTTACGAATGGCCGGAGGTGCCACGGAGTGCGGGCACTGGACGTGGTGCAGACAATAGGGGCATTATCTGAGGATGACCGCCTGGGTGCGAGCACTGGACATGGTGCAGACAATGGGGGCATCCGGAGACCCCGTGGGCATTATCTGAGGATGACCGCCCAGGTGCGGGCACTGGACGTGGTGCAGACAATGGGGGCATCCGGAGACCCCGTGGGCATTGTCTGAGGATGACCTCTGGGGTCTTGTCGTGACCGCCCGGGTGCGGGCACTGGACGTGGTGCAGACAATGGGGACATCCGGAGACCCCGTGGGCATTATCTGAGGATGACCGCCCGTGTGCGGGCACTGGACGTGGTGCAGACAATGGGGACATCCGGAGACCCCGTGGGCATTATCTGAGGATGACCGCCACGGGTGCGGGCACTGGACGTGGTGCAGACAATGGGGGCATCCAGAGACCCCGTGGGCATTATCTGGGTGACCGCCCGGGGCGGCACTAGACGTGGTGCAGACATGGGGACATCCGAGACCCCGGGGCATTATCTGAGGATGACCGCCCGTGTGCGGGCACTGGACGTGGTGCAGACAATGGGGGCATCCGGAGACCCCTTGGGCATTATCTGAGGGTGACCGCCCCGGGTGCAGGCACTGGACGTGGTGCAGACAATGGGGGCATCCGGAGACCCCGTGGGCATTATCTGAGGGTGACCGCCCGGGTGCGGGCACTGGACGTGGTGCAGACAATGGGGGCATCCGGAGACCCCGTGGGCATTATCTGAGGGTGACCGCCCGGGTGCGGGCACTGGACGTGGTGCAGACAATGGGGGCATCTGGAGACCCCGTGGGCACTATCTGAGGGTGACCGCCCGGGTGTGGGCACTGGACGTGGTGCAGACAATGGGGGCATCCGGAGACCCCGTGGGCATTATCTGAGGGTGACCGCCTGGGTGTGGGCACAGGTCGCTCAGTCTGCGTTCAGTAAATCAACAGATTGTTGGCACCGTGCGCCCTGTTACGTGTATCCAAGGTGACAGCGGAGTTGGGCACGCTGTAAGGACTACGCACATTGCCATATCACTGTATACGGGGGGCTGCACCGTGCCCTTCATTAGCTGCACATGATTTGCAGGACAATGTGGTGTCTGGATTTTGGGCGCAGGGTAATCTATGATGTGGTATGATGTGGGCACTGCTGATTGTGTGCTGGAATATTCATATCTCGTGTTGGCGCTGCTATCTGGGCACCAGGCACTCCTAAGAGGGAGCACAAGCTCACTGCCCATCATATAGTTTGCTCTATGATATTACACCCACAGTCTCATCACAACACTGCGCCCATAGATACAGTACAGTGCCCATAGATACAGTACTGCACCCATAGATACAGCATTACGCCCATAGATACAGTACAGTGCCCATATATACAGCACTGCGCCCATAGATACAGCACTACGCCCATAGATACAGTACAGTGCCCATAGATACAGCATTACGCCCATAGATACAGTACAGTTCCCATATATACAGCACTTTTCCCATAGATACAGCACTGCGCCCATACACAGTACTGTACGATTACGTTCAGCACAGTGCCCATAGGTACAGTACAGTGCCCATATATACAGCATTACGCCCATAGATACAGTACTGTGCCCATAGATACAGCATTGCGCCCATAGATACAGTACAGTGCCCATAGATACAGTACAGTGCCCATTATACAGCACTTTTCCATAGATACAGCACTGCGCCCATAGACAGTACTGTACGATTACGTTCAGCACAGTGCCCATAGATACAGTACAGTGCCATAGATCAGCATTACGCCCATAGATACAGTACAGTGCCCATATATACAGCACTGCTCCCATAGACACAGCACTGCGCCCATACATACTGTACGATTACGTTCAGCACAGTGCCCATAGATACAGTACTGCGCCCATAGATACAGCATTACGCCCATAGATACAGTACAGTGCCCATATATACAGCACTGCTCCCATAGACACAGCACTGCGCCCATATACAGTACTGTACGATTACGTTCAGCACAGTGCCCATAGATACAGACTGGCCATAGATACAGTACTGCCATAGATACAGCATTACGCCCATAGATACAGTACAGTGCCCATATATACAGCACTGCTCCCATAGACACAGCACTGCGCCCAATACAGTACTGTACGTAGTTCGCACAGTGCCCATAGATACAGCATTGCGCCCATAGATACAGTACAGTGCCTATAGATACAGTACTGCGCCCATAGATACATACAGTGCCCATAGATACAGCACTGCTCCCATAGAATTGCACTGCGCCATAGATACAGTACAGTGCCCATAGACACAGCACTGCGCCATAATACAGCATGCCCATAGATACAGTACAGTGCCCATAGATACAGCACTGGCCCATAGATCACAGTACAGTGCCCATAGATGAGCACTGACCTTACCGCATTGCACCATAGATACAGCACAGTGCCCATATATACAGCACTGCACACATATATACAGCACTGCGCCCATAGATACAGTACAGTGCCCATAGATACAGCACGAGCCCTTACCGCACTGCGCCCATAGATACAGCATAGTGCCCATACACAGTACTGTACGATTACGTTCAGCACAGTGCCCTTAGATACAGTACTGCCCATGATACAGTACAGTGCCCATAGATAAAGCACTGCGCCCATAGATACAGTACATTGCCCATGTATACAGTACAGTGCCCATGGATACAGCACTCTCCCCATAGATACAGCACTGCGCGCATACACAGTACTGTCGATTACGTTTAGTATAGTGCCCATAGATACAGTACAGTGCCCATGGATACAGCACTGAGCCTTACGCACTGCGCCATAGATACAGCACTGTGCCCATAGATACAGCACTGCACCCATAGATACAGCACAGTGCCCATATATACAGCACCGCACCCATAGATACAGCACAGTGCCCATATAAACAGCACTGCACCCATAGATACAGCACGTGCCCATATTTACAGGACTGTGCCCATAGATACAGCACTGCGCCCATTGATACAGTACAGTGCCCATAGATACAGCACTGCACCCATACATACAGCACAGTGCCATAGATACAGCACTGTACCCATAGATACAGCACAGTGCCCATATATACAGCTTATGCCCATAGATACATACAGTGCCCATACATACAGCACTGTGCCCATACATACAGCACTGCACCCATAGATACAGCACAGTGCTCATAGATACAGCACTGCACCCATAGATACAGCACAGTGCCCATACATACAGCACTGCACCCATAGATACAGCACAGTGCCCATGCACACAGCACTGCGTCCATAGATACATTACAGTGCCCATACATCCAGCACTGCGCCCATAGATACATTACAGTGCCCATACATCCAGCACTATGCCCATAGATGCAGCACTTCACCCATAGATACATAACAGTGCCCATACATACAGCACTGTGCCCATACATACAGCACTGCGCCCATAGCTACAGCACAGTGCCCATACATCCAGCACTATGCCATAGATACATTACAGTGCCCATACATCCAGCACTATGCCCATACATACAGCACTGCCCCATAGCTACAGCACAGTGACCATACATCCAGCACTATGCCCATAGATACATTACAGTGCCCATACATCCAGCACTATGCCCATACATACAGCACTGCGCCCATAGCTACAGCACAGTGACCATACATCCAGCACTATGCCCATAGATACATTACAGTGCCCATACATCCAGCACTATGCCCATACATACAGCACTGCGCCCATACTACAGCACAGTGCCCATACATCCAGCACTATGCCCATAGATACATTACAGTGCCCATACATACAGCACTGCGCCCATAGCTACAGCACAGTGCCCATACATCCAGCACTATGCCCATAGATATAGCACAGTGCCCATAGATACAGCACTTCACCCATAGATACATAACAGTGCCCATACATACAGCACTGTGCCCATACATTCAGTACTACACCCATACATACAACACTGTGCCCTTACACACAGCACTGCGCCCATAGATACAACACAAAACATTGCACTGGGTATTGCCCTTACACTGTGATCTTACATACAGAACAGCGCCCATACACACAGCACTGCATCCATACCTTTGACTGGAAATAGTATTGCCCTTACACTGTGACCTTACAGCACTGCTCCAATAGATACAGCACAGCAATGTATGCATAGATACCACACTGTGCCCTTACACATGGCATTGCTCCCTTACAGCACTGTGCCCATTGATACAGCACTGCTCCGATAGATACAGCACTGTGCCAATATATGGAGCATTGCGCCTTTACACACTGCACTGTACTCTTACAGCACTGTGCCCATGCATGCAACACTGCGCCCGTACACACAGCACTGCACCAATACACACCGCACTGCACCAATAGATAAAGCACTGTGCTCATACATACAATGCACCGATACTGCACCCATAAACACTGAATTTTGCACATACACGCACTGCATCCTTATCTACAGCACTGCACCCGTGCATGCAGAATTGCAAAAATACCGTACATACTTATACACACAGCACTGGACCTATGCACACTATGCTGCACCCAAAAAGAAAGAACCATTACACACTGCTCTGACACACACTGCATTGCGCCCATACGCATTACACAGTGGCTATACTCATATACATCGCACTGCACCTGTACACATTGCACTGCACCTATAGACACTGTACACATACAGCCTGCACTGCGCCAATAGCTATTGTACTTTGCCTATAGACACTGAACCCCCACACATAGCACTGCACCTTTACGCACTGCACCCATACACATTGCATTGCACCAATACACTGTACATTGCACTTGGCCCCTACACACTGCACTGCACCCAAGTAACACTGCACTTTGCCCATAATCACTGCATTGCACCTATATCCTGCACTGCATGTGTTGCGCTGGTGGTGTGATGTGCCGGGGTGCTCGGTGTACGGCGCTGGCAGTGTAGATGTGTGCCCGCTGTGAGGCTGGCGGCTGATGGCAGCCCATGATGGTGACAGGCAGAGATTGTCCAGTCCGGGGGGTCCTCTGCTTTCTCCCTCAGTTATGAAGCTGCATAATAATAAGGGGAGATTATTATGCGTGACACCGTCCGGGCTGACATCAGCCCCCCAGCCCGCACTGCCGCCGCCGATCACATCTGTATGTTATCATTCTTACTTCCCGCTGACCGGAATATTAACCAGGAGGATTGATCCGCGCCAGGAAGAGGCTCTGATTGCTTTGCGCAAACATGACGTTCCGGATCCCAGAGGTGATGATTAACGTCCAGTGGTTGCATATTGGCAGGTGGCGCATTCATCATGTAGCCGGGGGCCGGCACTGCACCACTGGCATCCGGAGAACGGACCGGTCAGCTGCCTCCATGTCTTGCGTTCCCCATAAAATAACAATTCTGGAGCTTCGTTTCTTCCGCTCCTCGTTGTGCTGCTCCTCTGTTACCCCCATTCTTTGTATCAGTCTCTACGTACTGCCCGGAGATCTGCCTGCTGTGCTCTAGAGTATCTAAGTATCTATCTCTGGGAAACAACTAATATATTACTTCCACAAGGACTGCCACCCATCTCTCCCCGAACCCTGAATGGCAGCTCTGCCCAGGTCTCTCATAGATAAATGTGAACTAAATTGTGACTTTATGTAATGAGTCTGTACAATGTACTGTGCTAAACAGGACATACTGCCACAACAATGACTCTCTCCCAACTTTCCCAGGCTCCAGAATGATGAATGCATATGGTATTCAGCAATAAGAAAGTTTAGGATGTATCACAGCGCAACTTAGATTATAGTCTAGAAAGTTCCTATGGATTAGGGTTGAGCATTCCGATACCGAAACCCAGTTCCGATACCTGAAATCCAATGTAAGTTATGGAACAAAATATCGAAGTATTTACTTCCGATATTTTTCCATAGACTTACATTGGATTTCAGGTATCGAAGTATCGAATGCTCAACCTACTATGGATATATCCCATCTTCCACTCTCTGGATTGTAACTCATCTTTTCCAGTCTCTGCATTAATTAGCTGTTCACTATGGGAAAGCTGAGTGACATACAATAGAAAAGCTGAAAAGCAGCTTTACCAGCCTCCTGAATGAAAAATGGATCTATAGTTGCAGCAGTGCGAGATGTTCTGCTATATGGTACCTTTCCAATGCGGGTTCCCAACCCAGCTTTCCCAGGCGGCGGAATGGCAAATACATCTAGTTTTGCAGCGCTTAGTAACATAGAGATCTACGCTAAGTGATGAAAAACTAGATGCATTTGCCATTCCGCAGACTGGGAAAGCTGGGTGAGAGTCCCTACAAGAGCTGTGTTAGTTGTCACCCGGCTTTTCCAGTCTCCTGAATAGAGTGCAAATCTACTTAGCAATATAGAGAATAGATCTACTCTATGTAGATTTGCACTCCATTCAGGAGACTGGAAAAGATGGGTGACAACTAATACAGCTCTTGTAGGGACTCTCACCCAGCTTTCCCAGTTGCCTGAATACCAAATATATCTACAGTGAGTACGGAAAGTATTCAGACCCCTTTAAATTTTTCACTCTTTGTTTCATTGCAGCCATTTGATAAAAGCAAAAAAGTTCATTTTTTTCTCATTAATGTACACTCTGCACCCCATCTTCACTGAAAAAAAACAAATGTAGAAATTTTTGCAAATTTATTAAAAAAGTAAAACTGAAATCTCGCATGGTCATAAGTATTCAGACCCTTTGCTCAGTGTTGAGTAGAAGCACCTTTTGAGCTAGTACAGCCATGAGTCTTCTTGGGAATGATACAACAAGTTTTTAGAATTATCACCAAAAAGTTCTATCTTCATCTCACCAGACCAGAGAATCTTATTTCTCATAGTCTGGGAGTCCTCCCTGTGTTTTTAGTAAACTCTATGTGGCTTTCATATGTCTGGCACTGAGGAGAGGCTTCTGTCGGGCCACTCTGCCATAAAGGCCCGACTGGTGGAGGGCTGCAGTTATAGTGACATTGTGGAACTTTCTCCCATCTCCCTGCTGCATCTGTGGAGCTCGCACAGTGATCTTGGGGTTCTTCTTTACCTTCTCACCAAGGCTCTTCTCCCACGATTGCTCAGTTTGTCTGGACGGCCAGATCTAGGAAGACTTCTGGTGGCCCCAAACTTCTTCCATTTAAGGATTATGGAGGCCACTGTGCTCTTAGGAACCTTGAGTACTGCAGACATTCTTTTGTAACCTTGGCCAGATCTGTGCCTTGCCACAATTCTGTCTCTGAGCTCCTTGGCCAGTTCCTTTGGCCTCATGATTCTCATTTGGTGTGACATGCACTGTGAGCTGTGAGGTCTTATATAGACAGGTGTCGCCGTTACAAATCAAGTCCTATCAGTGTAATTACACACAGCTGGACCCCAATGAAGGAATAGAACCATCTCAAGGAGGATCACAAGGAAATGGACAGCATGTGACTTACATATTAGTGTCTGAGCAAAGGGTCTGAATACTTATGACCATGTGATATTTCAGGTTTTCTTTTTAATAAATTTGCAAAAATTTCTGTTTTTTTCAGTAAAGATGGGGTGCAGAGTGTGCATTAATGAGAAAAAAATGAACTTTTTTGAATTTGAATTTATGAAATGGCCAAAGAGTGAAAAATGTAAAGGGGTCTGAATACTTTCCGTACCCACTGTAAGTCTAGCTTTATAACGCGTCTAGGATATATGACTACACAGCTAAAAAGATTTTCAGTCCAGAACTTTTGAAAAGGTTGTGGCCAACTAATGCATTTCCCACATGGGCAGTCCCCAACTTTTCCAGCCTCCTGATAAAGTTTTACAACAATTAGAGAACTCACAGTTTAAACAAAAGTTACTACCCAACTTTCCTAGTCTCTTGAATAGAAGATGTGGACACTTCAGCAGATTTGCAGTCAATGACCTTAGAAAAGCTGGGTGACGACTCGTGCAGTGTTCACAGCTTATAATAACCCAACATTGCCAGCCTCCTGACGAGTTGTGCAGTAAGAGTTGGGGGTGGGGTAGGGATTTATCATGGCATAACTTGGCAGATTTGCCGGATTTGTCTGGATCTCGGCTATGGGAAAGGTTTCTTTGGGTTATATGGAAGGAGAGGTCACCAGATCTGGAGGCGCGCGGGGAGGACAATGCCTTTGTCTCATTGTATACAAGTAGCAGATGCGGAGGGGTGTAAAAGTGGCGACCTAAACCCTGCATGACAAAGCCGGGCCGCAATACGGGGATGGCACAAAAGAATTGTGAATATATTAGTTGTCTATGGGAATTCTGCAGATGTGGATATCCTCAATATCAGCAGCGGCAATTAGCACTTTGGATATTGTTGCAACGATGCGATGCTTATATGTTGTAGATTTTGCACGTGCAGAAAAAACGCAGCGTTACAGTCCCAGAAAAGTGGATGAGGTCTCCATAAATCTCGTGCACACTAGGATTATTTATTTTTTTACAAGATGTGAAAATCGACCTGCAGTGCGGTTTTATAATCCGCAGTTTGTCAGCTTCTATTGCAGTAAACATTCGCTTTATTTGCGGATTTTTCCCATAGAATGAGATGAGGAATTTCGCCGATAAAAAAAAACACATGTCGTCTGCACATGACTTTATAAGTTTTATGAAAGCAGGGTAACTGTGCAAACAGAAAGTTTACAAAAAAATAGTTTTATTTAAAACCTGGTATAACAAAAAGAGACAAAAAAACCCAGCTGAAAGAAAACACATTAAAATATACGGTATGTAAAAAAAAAGCACTAAAAACCACGGTAAAATAAATTAGCTGATGCAGAAGTGTTGCTGAAAATCCACAGAAAATCCTCTGTTCTCCACATTGTGGGAACCTAAGTGAGCAGCGTGGGAGATAGGACAAGTGCATGCAAAATTTTTTTAGTTTTTAAAGAAGTTCAGGAAATGTAACCGGCTGCTGAAAATGTTTTAAAATATTTTAAAAAAAGCTTTAAGAAAAATAAACTTTAAGCAAGTAGAAACTGTAAATTCCCACTCTTTGGCTCCTGTCTGGTCATTCCCAGGAGAGTCTAGTCTGCATGTGACCACAAGTATCTAAGGGGCATACATGCGGTCTTGTGACCGCTCACTCTTGCTGCCAGAGCTGGGGAATAGTGACAGTGTATGCAGTGCACATCATCACGATTCAGGAAACTTTTCAGCCCAGAAAACCCCTTTAATGTTGGGAATAACCACTTTAAGGATATATATATATATATATATATATATATATACACTGATAAAAAAAATAAAGGGAACACTTACCGTAAACAACAGAATATAACTCCACATAAATCAAACTTCTGTGAAATCAAACTGTCCACTTAGGAAGCAACACTGATTGACAATTAATCAATTTCACATGCTGTTGTGCAAATGGAATAGACAATAGATGGAAATTATTGGCAATTATCAAGACAACCTCAATAAAGGAGTGGTTCTGCAGGTGGGGTCCACAGACCACATCTCAGTACCAATGCTTTCTGGCTGATGTTTTGGTCACTTTTGAATGTTGGTTGTGCTTTCACACTCGTGGTAGCATGAGACGGACTCTACAACCCACACAAGTGGCTCAGGTAGTGCAGCTCATCCAGGATGGCACATCAATGCGAGCTGTGGCAAGAAGGTTTGCTGTGTCTGTCAGCGTAGTGTCCAGAGGCTGGAGGCGCTACCATGAGACAGGCCGGTACACCAGGAGACGTGGAGGGGGCCGTAGGAGGGCAAGAACCCAGCAGCAGGACCTCTACCTCCACCTTTGTGCAAGGAGGAACAGGAGGAGCAATGCCAGAGCCCTGCAAAATGACCTCCAGCAGGCCACAAAAGTGCATGTGTCTGGACAAACAGTTAGAAACCTACTCCATGAGGATGGTCTGAGTGCCCGACGTCCACAGATGGGGATTGTGCTCACAGCCCAACACCGTGCAGGATACTTGGCATTTGCCACAGAACACCAGGATTGGCAAATTCGCCCATGGCGCCCTGTGCTGTTCACAGCTGAAAGCAGGTTCACACTGAGCACATGTGACAGACGTGACAGAGTCTGGAGACGCCGTGGAGAAAGATCTGCTGCCTGCAACATCCTTCAGCATGACCGTTTGGCAGTGGGTCAGTAAAAGTGTGCGGTGGCATTTCTTTGAAGGGCCGCACAGCCCTCCATGTGCTCGCCATAGGTAGCCTCACTGCCATTAGGTACCGAGATGAGATCCTCAGACCCCCTGTGAGACCATATGCTGGTGCGGTTGGCCCTGGGTTCCTCCTAATGCAGGACATTGCCAGACCTCATGTGGCTGGAGTGTGTCAGCAGTTCCTGTAAGATGAAGGCATTGAAGCTATGGACTGGCCGCCCGTTCCCCAGACCTGAATCCGATTGAGCACATCTGGGACATCATGCCTCGCTCCATCCACCAACGTCACATTGCACCACAGACTGTCCAGGAGTTGGCGGATGCTTTAGTCCAGGTTTGGGAGAAGATCCCTCAGGAGACCATCCGCCGTCTCATTAGGAGTATGCCCAGGCGTTGTAGGGAGGTCATACAGGCACAGGGAGGTCATACAGGCACTTTGAGGCCACACACATTACTGAGCATCATTTTGACTTGTTTTAAGGACATTACATTCCACTTTAATTTTGTGGGTGACTCCAAATCCAGGCCTCCATTGGTTAATAAATTTGATTTCCATTGATGATTTTTGTATAATTTTGTTGTCAGCACATTCAACTTTGTACAGAACAAAGTATTCAATGAGAATATTTCATTCATTTAGATCTAGGATGTGTTATTTGAGTGTTCCCTTTATTTTTTTGCGCAGTGTATATATATATATATATATATATATATATATCTCCTCCAGACTGCAGAAAACATGATGGAGGAGGGATAACCTGTCTCTGTGATATTGTGCAGATCATTCTGTCCGCAAAAATAAACGAATATGTGAACAGTCCCATAGACCACCGCTGAGCTGCTCAACATTGACAGCGCCCGTCTCCGCCACATCATCCCCTACTGAGGATGCAGGAAGGAGCAGGGGCACGGCCATGAGGGTCTTCTTTATCTTCACTGCACAGGGGTTGGGGGCACTGTTCTTAATGTAGCTACAAGTTATGAAAAATAGACATATGAGGCTCAGGACCCCCATGATCGCTCCAGGTATTGCCGTCCTTACGTGGATCATGAAGTATGGCTGTCTGAACCCGGCTTTTTTGCTTCTTTCACGTTTTTTTTTTGCCTGTCAGTTTTGGTAGGGTGGCTTGTTAAAAAAAAAAAAATTAAAAAATAATGAAATTAAATTTTTTCATTTTTTTGTTCCAAATGTATTTTGTGTACGTGTTTTTTGATCACACAGTGCTTTACTTATTTTTTTTGCCATTTTTTTACCTATAGTGAAATGTATAAGGAGGCGCATGGAAAACAAAAGATGGCCTTCTGCCCCCGCGAGTGCCAAATGCGTTAAAATTGTGGGGGAAAAAATACAATTCTACCATTTTTTTAAGGTTTTGTTTTTACGGTGTTCATTGCGTGGTAAAAATGACCTGGAAACATGATTCTCCAGGTCAGTATGATTACGGTGATACCAAACTTGCACTTTTTTATTTATATATTTTAGAAACTTTAAAAAATTCGGAATGTTGGCAAAAAAAAAAGGATTTATTTCGCGATTTTCCAAGACTCGTGACTTTTATTTTTTCATGGACCTGGATGAGGGATTGTTGTTTTTTGAGGTTTTTTTCTCATTTATGTTTATTTTTTAAGGTGATTTATTCTTTCCATTTTTTTTTTACAAATATTGTTATTTTTTAGTCCCCTCTTGGGGTCTTGACCACCACTGGTATATGACATCCGGCCCCTCACCACTGGTATATGACATCCGGCACCTCACCACTGGTATATGACATCCGGTCTCTCACCACTCGTATATGACATCCGGCCCCTCATCACTGGTATATAACATTCGGTCCCTCACCACTGGTATATGACATTCGGTCCCTTACCTCTGGTATATGACATCCGGCCCCTCACCACTGGTATATGACATCCGGCCCCTCACCACTGGTATATGACACGCCCTCACCACTGGTATATGCATCCGCCTCACCACTGGTATATGACATCCGGCCCCTCACCACTGGTATATGACATCCGTCCCTCAACACTGGTATATGACATTCCGCCCCTCACCACTGGTATATGACATCCGGCCCTCACCACTGGTATATGACATCCGGCCCCTCACCACTGGTATATGACATCCGTCCCTCAACACTGGTATATGACATTCCGCCCCTCACCACTGGTATATGTCATCCGGCCCCTCACCACTGGTATATGACATCCGCCCCTCACCACTTGTATGTGACATTCGGTCCCTCTCCACTGGTATATGACATCCGACCCCTCACCACTGGTATATGACGTTCGTCCCTCTCCATGGTATATGTCATCCGGCCCCTCACCACTGGTATATGACATCCGCCCCTCACCACTGGTATATGACATTCGGTCCCTCTCCACTGGTATATGACATCCGGCCCCTCACCACTGGTGTATGACGTTCGGTCCCTCTCCAGTGGTATATGTCATCCGGCCCCTCACCACTGGTATATGACATCCGCCCCTCACCACTGGTATGTGACATTCGGTCCCTCTCCACTGGTATATGACATCCGGCCCCTCACCACTGGTGTATGACGTTCGGTCCCTCTCCAGTGGTATATGACATCTGGCTCCTCACCACTGGTATATGACATCCAGTCCCTCTCCACTGGTATATGACATCTGGCCCTCACCACTGGTATATGACATCCACCCTCTCCACTGGTATATACATCCGGGCCCTCACTACTGGTACAGTTGTGCTCAACAGTTTACATACCCCCTCAGAACTTTTGCTTTCTTGGCCTTTTTTCAGAGAATATGAATGATAACACCAAAACTTTTTCTCCACTCATGATTAGTGGTTGGGTGAAGCCATTTATTGTCAAACTACTGTGTTTTCTCTTTTTAAATCATAATGACAACCCAAAACATCCAAATGACACTGATCAAAAGTTCACATACCCCATTTCTTAATACCTTGTATTGCCCCCTCTAACATCAATGACAGCTTGAAGTCTTTTGTGGTAGTTGTGGATGAGGTTCTTTACTTTCTCAGATGGTAAAGCTGCCCACTCTTCTCGACAAAAAGCATCCAGTTCCTGTAAGTTTCTGGGCTATCTAGCATGAACTGCGCGCTTGAGATCTCCCCAGAGTGGCTCAATGATATTGAGGTCAGGAGACTGAGATGGCCACTCCAGAACCTTCACTTCGTTCTGCTGTATGGTTCTGGCCAAAAGGTTAAATTTTGGTCTTATTACTCCAAATTACCTTGTTCCAGAAGGTTTCAGGCTTGTCTCTGTGCTGTTTTGCGTATTGTAGGCGAGATACTTTGTGGCATTTGTGCAGTAATGGCTTTCTTCTGGCGACTCGACCATGTAGCCAATTTTTCTTCAAGTGCCTCTTTATTGTGCATCTTGAAACAGACACACCGCTAGTTTTCAGAGAGTCCAGTATTTCAGCTGATGTTATTTGTGTTTTTTTCTTTGCATCCCGAACAATTTTCTTGGCAGTTGTGGACGACATTTTTGTTGGTCTACCTGACTGTGGTTTTGTTTTTACAAAGTTTGAACTCTGCTGACTGGCATTATCATTTCCTTGGATATCTTTTTGTATCCCTTTCCTGTTTTGTACAATTCAACTACCTTTTCCCGTAGATTCCTTGACAATTATTTTGCTTTCCCCGTGACTCACAATCCAGAAGCGTTAGTGGCTGGATGAAAGATACAAGAGTCTGTCTGGATTCCAGAAACTCACTCAGCTTTTATGCACACACACTGATTATAAGGAAACAGATCACAGGTGAGGATATTACCTTTAGTAGCCATCCAACCCCATTTGTGTCAACTTCTGTGCATGTTAGGCCTCTTTCACACTTCAGTCGTTTGGCGTCAGTTGAAATCCGCCAAAGTATGAAAATAGCGGATCCGCCAGAAAAGTGTGAAAACGGATGCAAACGGATCGGATCCATCATGAACTTTTCAAGCCGTTAAATGAATGGTACGCATGTCTGGCACGGAGAGAGAGAGACAGAGACACCCCGGACAGTGTTCTCAGCATTTTCTATTGCGTCAAAAACGGATGGCAGGGGATCCGCCACCCATAGGCGCCCATTATACAAAATGGCTGACGCCATTTTGACGCACACAAAAAACGTTGCATTGGACATTTTCCAAAAAAGGCGGACGCCAAATTTATGACACCATCCATCAAAATCCGTCACTAATGCAAGTCAATGGGAAAAAAGCGGATCCGCCAAAAAAAAATGGCGGATCCGTTTTTTTCACACTTTGGCTGATTTTGACTGATGTCGCACGAGTGAAGTGTGAAAGAGGCCTTATCAGGCCAAAATCAACAGGGTATGTGAACTTTTGATCAGGGTCATTTGGATGTTTTGGGTTGTCATTATGACTTTAAAAGAGAAAACACAGTAGTTTGGCAATAAATGTCTTCACCCAACCACTAACCATGAGTGAAGAAAAAGTTTTGGTGTTATTCATATTCTCTGAAAAAAGGCCAAGAAAACAAAAATTCTGCCGGGGTATGTAAACTTTTGAGCACAACTGTATGACATCCGAACCCTCACTACTGGTATATGACATTCGGTCCCTCGCCCCCCATTGTATAACTTCTCCCCCCCAATTCCCCCTGGTGTATAACATATGGCTCCTCAACTCTCATCTATTTATATAATCGTCTTATCCTGTCTGTCTGTCCAGGGAATCCCGCGTCGCTGATTGGTCCGGCCGCTGCCAATCAGCCCATGTGGTCATGTGACTTACCAACTACCCATGATGTACTGAACATGTTTTGTCAGTTACAGTGTCTGATGTACTTCTGTCAGATTTACTGAACACGGGTAATACACAGTGACATGAGGTAATACACAGGTGACATGAGGTAATACTTAAGTAACATAAGGTAATACACAGAAAAAGGAGGTAATATACAGTAACATGAGGTAATACACAGTAATATGAGGTAATACACAGGTAACATGAGGTAATATACGGTAACATGAGGTAATACACAGTTATATGAGGCAATACACAGTAATATGAGGTAATACACAGTGACATGAGGTAATACACAGTAACATCAGCGACGCAGGGCTAACTCCGCCCATGTGGTCATGTGACTCACCAACTGCCCATAATGTACTGAACATGTTTTGTCAGTCACAGTGTCTGATGTACAGTACAGACCAAAAGTTTGGACACACCTTCTCATTCAAAGATTCTTCTGTATTTTCATGACTATGAAAATTGTAGAATCACACTGAAGGCATCAAAACTATGAATTAACACATGTGGAATTATACATTACACTTTACAAAAAAGTGTGAAACAACTGAAAATATGTCTTATATTCTAGCTTCTTCACAGTAGCCACCTTTTGCTTTGATTACTGCTTTGCACGCAGAAAAGGTGAATGGATGGACTCTACATGCCTGGTTCCCACCGTGAAGCATGGAGGAGGTGGTGTGATGTGTGGGGGTGCTTTGCTGGTGACACTGTTGGGGATTATTCAAAATTGAAGTGGTGGGTGGTCCAGCGCACCCCAAACCATCTCGATTGGGTTCAGGTCTGGTGACTGTGGAGGCCAGGTCATCTGGTGTAGCACCCCAACACTCTCCTTCTTGGTCAAATAGCCCTTACACAGTCTGGAGGTGTTTGGGGTCACTGTCCTGTTGAAAAAAAAATGATGGTCCAACTAAACGCAAACCGGATAGAATAGCATGCCGCTGCAAGATGCTGTGGTAGCCATGCTGGTTCAGTATGCCTTCAATTTTGAATAAATCCCCAACAGTGTCACCAGCAAAGCACCCCCACATCATCACACTACCTCCTCCATGCTTCACGGTGGGAACCAGGCATGTAGAGTCCATCCGTTCACCTTTTCTGCGTGCAAAGCAGTCATCAAAGCAAAAGGTGGCTACTTTGAAGATCCTAGAATATAAGACATATTTTCAGTTGTTTCACACTTTTTTGTAAAGTGTAATGTATAATTCCACATGTGTTAATTCATAGTTTTGATGCCTTCAGTGTGATTCTACAATTTTCACAGTCATGAAAATACAGAAAAATCGTTGAATGAGAAGGTGTGTCCAAACTTTTGGTCTGTACTGTACTTCTGTCACGTTTACTGAACACAGGTAATACACAGTGACATGAGGTAATACACAGGTGACATGAGGTAATACATAAGTAACATAAGATAATACACAGTAAAATGAGGTAATATACAGTAACATGAGGTAATACACAGTAATATGAGGTAATACACAGGTAACATGAGGTAATATGAGATAACATTTAATGATAATGTATACATTTTACCGAAAAATCCTGTGTATTCATTGCATTATTCTTAAATCTTCATAAATAAACTACATACATATTCTAGAATACCCGATGCGTTAGAATCAGGCGACCATCTAGTATGTAATATCCAGTCCCTTTCCCCCCACTTTTACTAACATGAGACAAAATGGCCGGTGGTGCAGAGCTAACTGATACCAGGGCAGTTCATGTAACAAGTTCGTTCATGACATTTCTTCCTCCTGACTCTTCCCCCATCATCTGTGAGTGATATTATTGAGAAGTGGAAGGAACCGCAGCAACTCAGCCACGACGTGGAGACCCCGTAACGTTACAGAGCAGGGGCTGAGTGCTGAGGAGCAGAGGGCAGAAAAGTCACCACCGCTCTGATAACCCCCATAACTGCAGAGACCAGACCTCCTCTGGTATAACATCAGCACAAACACTGCGCCCCCACCGGAGCTTCATGGCCGAGCAGCTGCCTGCAGCCGTACATCACCAAGCACAATGCTGAGCGTCATATGGAGTGGTGTAAAGCCGCCACCACTGGACTCTGGAGGAGACGTGTTCTGTGCAGTGACGAATCACACTTCTCTATCTATATTGTAGCTTCCACCTTTGTAGGAACATTTTGGTGAAGGCCCTTATCTGTTCCCCATGACTGTGCCCAGTGCACGAGGTCCATACAGACAAAGGGGGGAAGAACATGAGCAGCACACAAAGCCCGGACCTCAGCCCCATCCAGCTGGTAGACAGGAGATTGTGACCCCGGCCTCCCCCCACATGAGGGTCTGACCTCACAAATGATCTTCTGGATGACGGGAAAAAATTCCCACAGATGCCTTCAAAATCTTGTAGAACTCCAGAAGAGCGGGAACCGTTATATCTGCAGGAGCGACTCCATGCTAATGTCTATGGGTGTAGGATGGGAGGTCAGGAAAGATCCTGGAGGGGAATGTGGAGGGGGCACATACTTTTCTCCATAAACTCCATTATTTGTCACCTAGTATTACCTGAAGCAGAAAGAAGTAACAAAGGTTTTACTAACTTGGCAGAACAGAACAACTCTGCTAAGTGCAGACATGACCTCTGGATTTGGGCAACCTCATCCTTTCTGACCCATTTTCTAGTACTCTGGGTGGTCTCTAATTTGGGTGGATCACTGCTTTCCAGCAGAGAATATAAACAGGAGAAAGGTGGTGAATGTTGATGATGAGCACTCCCAGAAATTGCAGACATAGTTGTGTGTCAAGGTCCCCGAGGGAGGAGATCACTGAGCCCATCCACACAGCAAGGGAAGCAAAAAGGTGGAAGCGGCGATAGTCAGCAGAAATGTAACTGTAGGGAGACACAATTTACCTCCATATATTAGTAGTTATATTCCTGTATATAGGAGCAGTATTATAGTAGTTATATTCTTGTATATAGGAGCAGTATTATAGTAGTTATATTCTTGTACATAGGAGCAGTATTATAGTAGTTATATTCTTGTATATAGGAGCAGTATTATAGTAGTTATATTCTTGTATATAGGAGCAGTATTATAGTAGTTATATTCTTGTACATAGGAGCAGTATTATAGTAGTTATATTCTTGTATATAGGAGCAGTATTATAGTAGTTATATTCTTGTACATAGGAGCAGTATTATAGTAGTTATATTCTTGTACATAGGGGCAGTATTATAGTAGTTATATTCTTGTATATAGGAGCAGTATTATAGTAGTTATATTCTTGTACATAGGGGCAGTATTATAGTAATTATATTCTTGTACATAGGGGCAGTATTATAGTAGTTATATTCTTGTACATAGGAGCAGTATTATAGTAGTTATATTCTTGTACATAGGAGCAGTATTATAGTAGTTATATTCTTGTACATAGGGCATATTATAGTAGTTATATTCTTGTACATAGGAGCAGTATTATAGTAGTTATATTCTTGTACATAGGAGCAGTATTATAGTAGTTATATTCTTGTACATAGGAGCAGTATTATAGTAGTTATATTCTTGTACATAGGGCAGTATTATAGTAGTTATATTCTTGTACATAGGGCAGTATTATAGTAGTTATATTCTTGTACATAGGGCAGTATTATAGTAGTTATATTCTTGTACATAGGGCAGTATTATAGTAGTTATATTCTTGTACATAGGGCAGTATTATAGTAGTTATATTCTTGTACATAGGGGCAGTATTATAGTAGTTATATTCTTGTACATAGGGGCAGTATTATAGTAGTTATATTCTTGTACATAGGGGCAGTATTATAGTAGTTATATTCTTGTACATAGGGCAGTATTATAGTAGTTATATTCTTGTACATAGGAGCAGTATTATAGTAGTTATATTCTTGTACATAGGGGCAGTATTATAGTAGTTATATTCTTGTACATAGGGCAGTATTATAGTAGTTATATTCTTGTACATAGGAGCAGTATTATAGTAGTTATATTCTTGTACATAGGGGCAGTATTATAGTAGTTATATTCTTGTACATAGGGCAGTATTATAGTAGTTATATTCTTGTACATAGGAGCAGTATTATAGTAGTTATATTCTTGTACATAGGGCAGTATTATAGTAGTTATATTCTTGTACATAGGAGCAGTATTATAGTAGTTATATTCTTGTACATAGGGCAGTATTATAGTAGTTATATTCTTGTACATAGGGCAGTATTATAGTAGTTATATTCTTGTACATAGGAGCAGTATTATAGTAGTTATATTCTTGTACATAGGGGCAGTATTATAGTAGTTATATTCTTGTACATAGGAGCAGTATTATAGTAGTTATATTCTTGTACATAGGGCAGTATTATAGTAGTTATATTCTTGTACATAGGAGCAGTATTATAGTAGTTATATTCTTGTACATAGGGCAGTATTATAGTAGTTATATTCTTGTACATAGGAGCAGTATTATAGTAGTTATATTCTTGTACATAGGGGCAGTATTATAGTAGTTATATTCTTGTACATAGGAGCAGTATTATAGTAGTTATATTCTTGTACATAGGGCAGTATTATAGTAGTTATATTCTTGTACATAGGGGCAGTATTATAGTAGTTATATTCTTGTACATAGGGCAGTATTATAGTAGTTATATTCTTGTACATAGGGCAGTATTATAGTAGTTATATTCTTGTACATAGGAGCAGTATTATAGTAGTTATATTCTTGTACATAGGAGCAGTATTATAGTAGTTATATTCTTGTACATAGGGCAGTATTATAGTAGTTATATTCTTGTACATAGGAGCAGTATTATAGTAGTTATATTCTTGTACATAGGAGCAGTATTATAGTAGTTATATTCTTGTACATAGGAGCAGTATTATAGTAGTTATATCTTGTACATAGGGCAGTATTATAGTAGTTATATTCTTGTACATAGGGGCAGTATTATAGTAGTTATATTCTTGTACATAGGGGCAGTATTATAGTAGTTATATTCTGTACATAGGGGCAATTTTTATTGTAAAAACCAAACAAATACAAATATACTGACATTCCTCCAGTAATACAAAAATAAATTCACTTGGATTGTACATTCATTACATATCCGGATTATACATATAAAATTATCTTAAAGAGTCCATACACCTGGTTGGAAAAAAAAAAAAAACAAAAAAAAAAAAAAAAAAATCATCAATTTCAACCCAGTGACACATCCTTCCATAACTTAACATTTCCTAATGATTTTATCTATCTGGGTCGGACATTATTTAGTTGACAGCGTCACAGATCTGGGTCGGAGTTATTCTGGTCACCGCCGGTCTCCATTTCAGACTCTACCCGAGAGCCCTCAGGTAATGGCTTCCGCTTGGGCGGAGGACAGTCCTCTACGTCCCTATCAAACTCTGCGTCAATTCTTCTAAGGTCATCCTCAAAATCACCGTCAGACTCAGACAGAACACCAAACCTATTAGATAAGTCCATTACACCTGCAGAACTCTGGACCTTCTTCCTGGCTCCTTGGCCAGTGTCATACTCCTTCTCAGGTTTACGGGAGGTCTTGTCCTTTTTCTTCCTTTTAGTCTGAGACACAGATGGTAGTACTGAAGTAATGCTTCCCTGTGACTGCTGCCCCTGAGAGACAACCTCCATACTCCCCTGTGCACCCTCTGAACCCTGCTGCTCTGGTGTCACCTGAGTAGACCCCTGGTGGACCTCCGGTCTGGACAGTATTCCCCTGACAGTAAAGCTGCCTCCTCCAGAATCTCTGCCCCTGCCACCAAATCCTCATCAGGATAGTCCTTACAGATATTGTGCCAGGCGTCAGGACAGTCCCTGTGAGGGTGACCGATCTTCCCACAGAGGTTGCACCTGATGTTCTGGCAGTCTGCAGCCACATGGCCGACCTCCCCACACAGGTTGCACTTCACCACAGTACACGTATTCGCCAGGTGACCCGCCTTGCCACATTTGAAGCACTTACGAGGCTGCCCAGGATAGAAACACACACCCCTCTCCCTCCCAATAAAGAAGGAGTTGGGTAAGTGGGCAGTGATATTATCGCACTGGCGCAGTTTCACCAAAACCCTCCACCCTCCCGTCCAGATACCATCATTGTCTCTGCTTTTGGTGAGGTCAGAGACCAGGTCACAATGCCTCCGGAGCCACACCACAATGTCCTGCGGGGGAACAGACTCATTCCAGAAGATGAGATTAACCGTAACGGTATCTGGCTTAGAGATAGGAATAAAGCTGAACTTACTCCAGCCCTCAGTGTCTCTAAACTTGGGGAAATTAGACCAGAACCTGTCCAGGTCACTCATGAGCTTAAAGCTGACGTCATAGCCCTGCCTGTCTGGAAGATTAATCACCGCCAAGATGCTGACTGGCGCAAACCCCATCTGGCGACACAAGAGCTCCCTGACCACAAACCTTCTATCTGGCAGATCCTCCTTGGCACCCTGTGCCGGAAACGCACGACGTTTCTCCGTTTAAACGCCTGGCCGGTATAATTGGCACCAGAGGTGAAGGACGGAGCACCACGACTCCAGGCATTACTGGGGGAACCTGCGGGGTCACACTAGGCTGACTGACGGGTGAGGGTCTGCAGCAGGGGGGGCTGCTACACCTTGTGTGCTCGGAATTAAAGGGGGGAAATCACAGACATCATCATGACATTGTTATCATCAACATCAATGTCACTATCAGACTGCGCAGCGTCCACAAAGATACTGTGCTCCCCCAAACCCCCGACCCCTCAGATACAGCGCGGTTATCCCCAGCATCAGAGCCCTGCTGGGCACCATCAGGAACTACCGGCACATGTCCACTGCCAACTGTGGTGCATGGCATTCTGAGACTTGTAGCCCTTGCTGAAAAATGTCCATGCTGCTGCTTGGAATCTGCTGCAGGCGCTGTGCTGGCATTCTGCGACTTGTTGTACCTCTACTGGAATGTGCCCTTCATGCTGCTGCTTGGAATCTGCTGCAGGCTGTTGTGCTGGGCATTCTGGACTTGTTGTACCTCTCTGGAATTGCCTACATGCTCTGCTTGGATCTGCTGCAGGCGTTTTGCTGGCATTCTGAACTTGTGGTACGTCTGCTGGGTCTGTACTACAGGCTGCTGCTGGTGCGGCATTTGCCCCTTTTGGAAGCAGAAACTTGCAGGCTGCAGCACTGGCCGCACCTGCTTCTGGGGTCCACCTGGGACAATGTCTGACCTGGAACCTGCAGAGTTCTGCTTCTGTGAATTAAACAGTTCCTGGTTCCTATAAGTCTCCGCCAGGGGCCCCATCCTCTCTAGGACGCAGTCCATGTCCCTCACCACTTTTGCCAGCAATACACCCAGTGTGTTCAGAGTCTCATCATAAAAATCATGACTCCCGGGATTAATAGCCTTTAGCTTATAGCAAGTGTCTATCTGCATCTGTAGTGAGTCTTTCTGCTGCTGTAACTCACCGAACTTCTTGACCAGTCCTGGGATCTCCTCTGCGAGCTGAAGCTCAGGTGCACGTGGCGTCTCCTCCTGGGATCCTGCATTCAGCGATGTCCCCGGCTGCTTGAACCCAGACGTCTCCTTAATTTTCACCACCGCTGGTTTCATGGCTCCAGGCTCCACAGCACTTTTACTGCTGCCACCTGACTGCGACCGTGTGCGTCCTGACCGCGCCATACTGCCATGCTGCTGTAAGTTCTCCTGGATGGTTTGTCTTTCCAAAGACGTCCGTCTCTGCCTGGGAGCAGGAGAGGTGATCTGCACAGCTGGGGCTGATCTCACCTGTGCACCTGGCAGGAGCTGCTTGCTGACTGGGGAGTTACCTGACTTCACATTGTGCTGTAACCCATCACTGACCGACACTTTTCCTTCTTGCTTCTTTGCTGGACTTGGAGAAGGTTTTCCTCCCAAAACTTTACTGACGGCTTTTTCCTCCTTCACAGAACTGCTGCAGCTTTGGCTCGCTGCATTCACTGCTCTGACAGTGGCTCTGGGATTAACATTCCCATTAGGAGAGGCCTGGGAGGCTTGTCCCAGTGTAGGCCGGGAAGCCTGGGCCTTGCCTGGGGAGCTTCCCCGCCCAGGGTGGCCCCTCCCTGGGCTTGCTCCAGACATCAGAGAGCTACAAACACACAACCTCTCAGCTAGGAGGCAGTATTATAGTAGTTATATTCTTGTACATAGGAGCAGTATTATAGTAGTTATATTCTTGTACATAGGAGCAGTATTATAGTAGTTATATTCTTGTACTATAGGAGCAGTATTATAGTAGTTATATTCTTGTACATAGGAGCAGTATTATAGTAGTTATATTCTTGTACATAGGAGCAGTATTATAGTAGTTATATTCTTGTACATAGGGGCAGTATTATAGTAGTTATATTCTTGTACATAGGGCAGTATTATAGTAGTTATATTCTTGTACATAGGAGCAGTATTATAGTAGTTATATTCTTGTACATAGGGGCAGTATTATAGTAGTTATATTCTTGTACATAGGGCAGTATTATAGTAGTTATATTCTTGTACATAGGAGCAGTATTATAGTAGTTATATTCTTGTACATAGGGCAGTATTATAGTAGTTATATTCTTGTACATAGGGCAGTATTATAGTAGTTATATTCTTGTACATAGGAGCAGTATTATAGTAGTTATATTCTTGTACATAGGGCAGTATTATAGTAGTTATATTCTTGTACATAGGAGCAGTATTATAGTAGTTATATTCTTGTACATAGGAGCAGTATTATAGTAGTTATATTCTTGTACATAGGGCAGTATTATAGTAGTTATATTCTTGTACATAGGAGCAGTATTATAGTAGTTATATTCTTGTACATAGGAGCAGTATTATAGTAGTTATATTCTTGTACATAGGGCAGTATTATAGTAGTTATATTCTTGTACATAGGAGCAGTATTATAGTAGTTATATTCTTGTACATAGGGCAGTATTATAGTAGTTATATTCTTGTACATAGGAGCAGTATTATAGTAGTTATATTCTTGTACATAGGAGCAGTATTATAGTAGTTATATTCTTGTACATAGGAGCAGTATTATAGTAGTTATATTCTTGTACATAGGGGCAGTATTATAGTAGTTATTATTCTTGTACATAGGGCAGTATTATAGTAGTTATATTCTTGTACATAGGAGCAGTATTATAGTAGTTATCTTTATAGATTTTATATATTCTTGTACATAGGGCAGTATTATAGTAGTTATATCTTGTACATAGGCAGTATTATAGTAGTTATATTCTTGTACATAGGAGCAGTATTATAGTATTATATTCTTGTACATAGGGCAGTATTATAGTTTATATTCTTGTACATGGCAGTATTATAGTAGTTATATTCTTGTACATAGGGCAGTATTATAGTAGTTATATTCTTGTACATAGGAGCAGTATTATAGTAGTTATATTCTTGTACATAGGAGCAGTATTATAGTAGTTATATTCTTGTACATAGGAGCAGTATTATAGTAGTTATATTCTTGTACATAGGGGCAGTATTATAGTAGTTATATTCTTGTACATAGGGCAGTATTATAGTAGTTATATTCTTGTACATAGGGGCAGTATTATAGTAGTTATATTCTTGTACAAGGGCAGTATTATGTAGTTATATTCTTGTACATAGGGCAGTATTATAGTAGTTATATTCTTGTACATAGGGCAGTATTATAGTAGTTATATTCTTGTACATAGGAGCAGTATTATAGTAGTTATATTCTTGTACATAGGAGCAGTATTATAGTAGTTATATTCTTGTACATAGGGGCAGTATTATAGTAGTTATATTCTTGTAATAGGGGCAGTATTATAGTAGTATATTTTGTACATAGGGGCAGTATTATAGTAGTTATATTCTTGTACATATGAGGCAGTATTATAGTAGTTATATTCTTGTACATAGGGGCAGTATTATAGTAGTTATATTCTTGTACATAGGAGCAGTATTATAGTAGTTATATTCTTGTACATAGGAGCAGTATTATAGTAGTTATATTCTTGTACATAGGGCAGTATTATAGTAGTTATATATTCTTGTACATAGGGCAGTATTATAGTAGTTATATTCTTGTACATAGGGCAGTATTATAGTAGTTATATTCTTGTACATAGGAGCAGTATTATAGTAGTTATATTCTTGTACTAGGGGCAATTTTTATTGTAAAAACCAAACAAATACAAATATACTGACATTCCTCCAGTAATACAAAATAAATTCACTTGGATTGTACAAATTCATTACATATCCGGATTATACATATAAAATTATCTTAAAGAGTCCATACACCTGGTTGGAAAAAAAAAAAAAAAAACATCATATTTCAACCCAGTGACACATCCTTCCATAACTTAACATTTCCTAATGATTTTATCTATCTGGGCTCGGACATTATGTGGTTGACAGCGTCACAGATCTGAGTCGGAGTTATTCTGGTCACCGCCGGTCTCCATTTCAGACTCTACCCGAGAGCCCTCAGGTAATGGCTTCCGCTTGGGCGGAGGACAGTCCTCTACGTCCCTATCAAACTCTGCGTCAATTCTTCTAAGGTCATCCTCAAAATCACCGTCAGACTCAGACAGAACACCAAACCTATTAGATAAGTCCATTACACCTGCAGAACTCTGGACCTTCTTCCTGGCTCCTTGGCCAGTGTCATACTCCTTCTCAGGTTTACGGGAGGTCTTGTCCTTTTTCTTCCTTTTAGTCTGAGACACAGATGGTAGTACTGAAGTAATGCTTCCCTGTGACTGCTGCCCCTGAGGGACAACCTCCATACTTCCCTGTGCACCCTCTGAACCCTGCTGCTCTGGTGTCACCTGAGTAGACCCCTGGTGGCCTCCGGTCTGGCCAGTATTTCCCCTGACAGTAAAGCTGCCTCCTCCAGAATCTCTGCCCCTGCCACCAAATCCTCATCAGGATAGTCCTTACAGATATTGTGCCAGGCGTCAGGACAGTCCCTGTGAGGGTGACCGATCTTCCCACAGAGGTTGCACCTGATGTTCTGGCAGTCTGCAGCCACATGGCCGACCTCCCCACACAGGTTGCACTTCACCACAGTACACGTATTTGCCAGGTGACCCGCCTTGCCACATTTGAAGCACTTACGAGGCTGCCCAGGATAGAAACACACACCCCTCTCCCTCCCAATAAAGAAGGAGTTGGGTAAGTGGGCAGTGATATTATCGCACTGGCGCAGTTTCACCAAAACCCTCCACCCTCCCGTCCAGATACCATCATTGTCTCTGCTTTTGGTGAGGTCAGAGACCAGGTCACAATGCCTCCGGAGCCACACCACAATGTCCTGCGGGGGAACAGACTCATTCCAGAAGATGAGATTACCGTAACGGTATCTGGCTTAGAGATAGGAATAAAGCTGAACTTACTCCAGCCCTCATGGTCTCTAAACTTGGGGAAATTAGACCAGAACCTGTCCAGGTCACTCATGAGCTTAAAGCTGACGTCATAGCCCTGCCTGTCTGGAAGATTAATCACCGCCAAGATGCTGACTGGCGCAAACCCCATCTGGCGACACAAGAGCTCCCTGACCACAAACCTTCTATCTGGCAGATCCTCCTTGGCACCTCTGTGCCGGAAACGCACAACGTTTCTCCGTTTAAACGCCTGGCCGGTATAATTGGCACCAGAGGTGAAGGACGGAGCACCACGACTCCAGGCATTACTGGGGGAACCTGCGGGGTCACACTAGGCTGACTGACGGGTGAGGGTCTGCAGCAGGGGGGCTTCTACACCTTGTGTGCTCGGAATTAAAGGGGGGAAATCACAGACATCATCATGCACATTGTTATCATCAACATCAATGTCACTATCAGACTGCGCAGCGTCCACCAAAGATACTGTGCTCCCCCAAACCCCCGACCCCTCAGATACAGCGCGGTTATCCCCAGCATCAGAGCCCTGCTGGGCACCATCAGGAACTACCGGCACATGTCCACTGCCCAACTGTGGTGCATGGCATTCTGAGACTTGTAGTCCCTGTGCTGAAAAATGTCCATGCTGCTGCTTGGAATCTGCTGCAGGCGGCTGTACTGGGCATTCTGCGACTTGTTGTACCTCTACTGGAATGTGCCCTTCATGCTGCTGCTTGGAATCTGCTGCAGGCTGTTGTGCTGGGCATTCTGTGACTTGTTGTACCTCTGCTGGAATCTGCACTACATGCTTCTGCTTTGGATCTGCTGCAGGCAGTTTTGCTGGCATTCTGAGACTTGTGGTACGTCTGCTGGGGTCTGTACTACAGGCTGCTGCTGGTGCGGCATTTGCCCCTTTTGGAAGCAGAAACTTGCAGGCTGCAGCACTGGCCGCACCTGCTTCTGGGGTCCACCTGGGACAATGTCTGACCTGGAACCTGCAGAGTTCTGCTTCTGTGAATTAAACAGTTCCTGGTTCCTATAAGTCTCGCCAGGGGCCCCATCCTCTCTAGGACGCAGTCCATGTCCCTCACCACTTTTGCCAGCAATACACCCAGTGTGTTCAGAGTCTCATCATAAAAATCATGACTCCCGGGATTAATAGCCTTTAGCTTATAGCAAGTGTCTATCTGCATCTGTAGTGAGTCTTTCTGCTGCTGTAACTCACCGAACTTCTTGACCAGTCCTGGGATCTCCTCTGCGAGCTGAAGCTCAGGTGCACGTGGCGTCTCCTCCTGGGATCCTGCATTCAGCGATGTCCCCGGCTGCTTGAACCCAGACGTCTCCTTAATTTTCACCACCGCTGGTTTCATGGCTCCAGGCTCCACAGCACTTTTACTGCTGCCACCTGACTGCGACCGTGTGCGTCCTGACCGCGCCATACTGCCATGCTGCTGTAAGTTCTCCTGGATGGTTTGTCTTTCCAAAGACGTCCGTCTCTGCCTGGGAGCAGGAGAGGTGATCTGCACAGCTGGGGCTGATCTCACCTGTGCACCCGGCAGGAGCTGCTTGCTGACTGGGGAGTTACCTGACTTCACATTGTGCTGTAACCCATCGCTGACCGACACTTTTCCTTCTTGCTTCTTTGCTGGACTTGGAGAAGGTTTTCCTCCCAAAACTTTACTGACGGCTTTTTCCTCCTTCACAGAACTGCTGCAGCTTTGGCTCGCTGCATTCACTGCTCTGACAGTGGCTCTGGGATTAACATTCCCATTAGGAGAGGCCTGGGAGGCTTGTCCCAGTGTAGGCCGGGAAGCCTGGGCCTTGCCTGGGGAGCTTCCCCGCCCAGGGTGGCCCCTCCCTGGGCTTGCTCCAGACATCAGGAGAGCTACAAAACACAACCTCTCAGCTAGGAGGCAGTATTATAGTAGTTATATTCTTGTACATAGGAGCAGTATTATAGTAGTTATATTCTTGTACATAGGGCAGTATTATAGTAGTTATATTCTTGTACATAGGAGCAGTATTATAGTAGTTATATTCTTGTACATAGGAGCAGTATTATAGTAGTTATATTCTTGTACATAGAGGGAGTATTATAGTAGTTATATTCTTGTATATAGGGGCAGTATTATAGTAGTTATATTCTTGTACATAGGGCAGTATTATAGTAGTTATATTCTTGTACATAGGAGCAGTATTATAGTAGTTATATTCTTGTACATAGGGCAGTATTATAGTAGTTATATTCTTGTACATAGGAGCAGTATTATAGTAGTTATATTCTTGTACATAGGAGCAGTATTATATAGTAGTTATATTCTTGTACATAGGAGCAGTATTATAGTAGTTTATATTCTTGTACATAGGGCAGTATTATAGTAGTTATATTCTTGTACATAGGAGCAGTATTATAGTAGTTATATTCTTGTACATAGGAGCAGTATTATAGTAGTTATATTCTTGTACATAGGAGCAGTATTATAGTAGTTATATTCTTGTACATAGGAGCAGTATTATAGTAGTTATATTCTTGTACATAGGGGCAGTATTATAGTAGTTATATTCTTGTACATAGGGCAGTATTATAGTAGTTATATTCTTGTACATAGGGGCAGTATTATAGTAGTTATATTCTTGTACATAGGGCAGTATTATAGTAGTTATATTCTTGTACATAGGAGCAGTATTATAGTAGTTATATTCTTGTACATAGGAGCAGTATTATAGTAGTTATATTCTTGTACATAGGGAGCAGTATTATAGTAGTTATATTCTTGTACATAGGAGCAGTATTATAGTAGTTATATTCTTGTACATAGGGCAGTATTATAGTAGTTATATTCTTGTACATAGGGGCAGTATTATAGTAGTTATATTCTTGTACATAGGAGCAGTATTATAGTAGTTATATCTTGTACATAGGAGCAGTATTATAGTAGTTATATTCTTGTACATAGGGGCAGTATTATAGTAGTTATATTCTTGTACATAGGGACAGTATTATAGTAGTTATATTCTTGTAATAGGAGCAGTATTATAGTAGTTATATTCTTGTACATAGGGGCAGTATTATAGTAGTTATATTCTTGTACATAGGGCAGTATTATAGTAGTTATATTCTTGTATATAGGAGCAGTATTATAGTAGTTATATTCTTGTATATAGGAGCAGTATTATAGTAGTTATATTCTTGTACATAGGAGCAGTATTATAGTAGTTATATTCTTGTACATGGTTGCAGTATTATTTTAGTGTTCTTTCTCTTGGAGACAGATGATTTTCTATGTCATCAGTTTGTGCTTGTGAAGCATTTTGTAGCAGCATTAGTTGATCGTTGCTTGGTTTTTATATACAGACTTATCTCAGGTCAGGGATTGCAGACAGGCGTTCTGCGTCACAGTTAATATCTACCTAATATGTTTTATAACTCTGCAAATACTTTTCTTTTCTGGTGATGCTTCTGGGTAACAATATGCCAATCTCACATGCAGAGCTGCATTCATTATTACCCTGACAGCTAATGTGAGCGCACACAGCCCCGCAGCGCTCCGGTGTGAGGCATTGTGGGAGATGTACTTTCTGGAGACATCTTGGCGTAATCCACTTCATCTCCCACAATGCGACACAGCCGAGCGTACTATACAGCCAGCGGATTGGCAGAGATCCGCAGCCTGCTGGCTAATAGGAAACCAGTCTGTTTCTCGATGCAGCTCTGGTTGTGACTGGAGTATATGGCAGAATGTAGAGGAAGGATGTATCCTTGTGGATTCTGTATATCAGTGGTTTACAAATGGTGAATAGCTACAGATCTAACATGCTTGGCGTCTGGCGGATGACTGAGCATGCTGGGAGTTGTAGTTTTTTGCATTAATTGAGTTGGAAATAACTTATCTAGAACTTTTACTCCTTGCCATGAGCTTTGGTTTTCAGTTCCTCTTTTCATTCCTGGATCTCCTGCTGCCGACACAGCTGAAGCTTTGCTACAGTGTTCCTATAATATATCCTGTGGGGGGCTGCAATATACTATATTAAAGAGGCTGCACTATACCCTATGAGGAGGCTACATTATATTCTATGGGGGGGCTGCATTATACCTTACGAGGGGGCTACATTATATTCTATGGGGGGGCTGCATTATACCCTATGAGGGGGCTGCATTATACCTTACGAGGGGGCTACATTATCTATGGGGGGGCTGAATTATACCTTACGAGGGGGCTACATTATATTCTATGGGGGGCTGCATTATACCCTATGAGGGGGCTGCATTATACCTTACGAGGGGGCTACATTATATTCTATGGGAGGGCTGCATTATACCTTATGAGGGGGCTACATTATATTCTGTGGGGGGGCTGCTTTATATTCTATGAGGGGAGCTACCCCAACTCCTGCTATATAATTAAGTCTTGTACTACCTTATATTATGCCATGATATTAGCGTGTTATATCGCACAGTCGGTGGTCTTGTATTTATTTCTATGTAGCTACATAGAGGGCCCCAAGAGTGATTTTCTCTGGTGGGCCCAAGGTGCTCCAGCCTGACGCTGTTCCTATTCACTGACCGTAAACAGAGATCTTGAAAATGGTAAGAACCTGAAACACAGAAGTTACAACCATCCATCTTTGACAGATAAGAAAAGTGTTAATTACGGGTTGACATGACATCGGTAATTACATCCCCTGAACATAAGACACCAGGTCTTCTACTTTTTTGCGGACAGAGCTGTTGCTCCGCGGAGACTTTCTACCGCTCTCTGAAGTCGGATCACAATGTCTTTTTTCCTCCGCACGCTTAATTACCATTAATAATTGACGCAGTGTATCGCTAGTCCGCAGAACTCCAGCCCAGCAAGGCGCTCATTAGCATACATTTGCATAATTTTGCATTCTGCGGCCCCTCCCCCTTCCCGCGATGTTATACCTTGGCGTAATGTTCCCTCGCCGAATCATCTGACTGATCGTGAGGACGTGTTAATTGAAGTGTCTGGTAACTCGCTGAGTAATCCCGAGATATTAATTAGTTCTTAGATTCCCCCACAAAAAAAAAAAAAAAAAACTCAAAAAAAGTGAAACGCGTTTCTCATCCTGCCGGCAGCCACCGAGGAGGAAATGCAAATCAGCGCTAGAGAAACGGAAGTCAGCTGTGAGAAGACAAAATCCCACATGCGTAATACCAGGCCGGATCTCCGGCTCATGGCCTATATTTGCTTTGTATATAGATATTCTCTGACATGATCCATTAAACGCTTGGAATACTTTTCACAGCTGAGGGTTTGTTACAGTTGTATCCAGGCTACACAATCCTCTGAGTGTTAAATCAGCAGCTCAGACTTCTCTGTTGTTCTGTTACAAGGTATCAGGGTTGGAGTTCAGACAGGATTTTCCAGACAGAATACCATTGCAGCAAACCCTCAGCTGTGAAAAGTTTTAGGTCCTCTACCTCTGAATGTAAATAAGTTCTCATTCACTGACCACAAGCAGGGAGCTTGAAGTGGGTGAATAATCGAATTGAGCAGCACAGAAGGCATTGGTGCAGCGTTGAGCAGCTAATCCTGATATGCTGAACGGCACCTGGAGCAGCGTGGAATAGCAGAGCTGGATAGGCTGGACGGCATCTTGAGTGTGAAGCAGCAGAGCTGAGCGTTATGGTGACACTTTGGACATAGAATAGCAGAGCTGGATAGGCTGGATGGCACCTTGAGTGTGAAGCAGCAGAGCTGAGCGTTATGACGACCCTTTGGTCATGGAATAGCAGAGCTGGATAGGCTGGATGGCACCTTGAGTGTGAAGCAGCAGAGCTGAGCATTATGACTCTTTGGACATGGACAGCAGAGCTGGATAGGCTGGATGGCACCTTGAATGTAAAACAGCAGAGCTGAGCGTTATGATGACACCTTGGACGTGGAACAGCAGAGCTGAACAGGCTGGACGGCACCTTGAGTGTGAAGCAGCAGAGCTGAGCATTATGACTCTTTGGACATGGACAGCAGAGCTGGATAGGCTGGATGGCACCTTGAGTGTGAAACAGCAGAGCTGAGCGTTATGACGACACTTTGGACATGGAATAGCAGAGCTGGATAGGCTGGACGACATCTTGAGTGTGAAGCAGCAGAGCTGAGCGTTTTGACTCTTTGGACATGGAACAGCAGAGCTGGATATGCTGTATGGCATCTTGAATGTAAAACAGCAGAGCTGAGCGATATGATGACACATTGGCCATGGAACAGCAGAGCTGAATAGGCTGAATGGCACCTTGAGTGTGAAGCAGCAGAGCTGAGCGTTATGATGACACCTTGGATGTGGAACAGCAGGGTTGAATAGGCTGGATGGCACCTTGAGTGTGAAGCAGCAGAGCTGCGCGTTATGACAACACCTTGGACGTGGAACAGCAGAGCTAGATAGTGTGGATAAAAACTGATACATGGAATGGAGAGCCAAATATGCTGATGGAACTTTGTCAGGGCTAGTATGCAGGACAGCACCTTGGACTAGCAGAACTGAGTATACCATCCAGCTGGGATGAATTTGTCAGAAGACTGATATTGGGGTATACACAGCAGAGCCAGGATTGATATGTCCAGAAATGGGGCAGCAGCGAGGATGCCGAATTACCAGAATATTCAACTAACCTATAAACTATAGCGTGTGACGTCAGAGGTGCACATGTCAAGTGAATGTTCGTCTTTTTTCATCTTGTACCTTACGTCAGTCTTGCAAAGGGAGAGATTTGTCACATTTTAGACTGACATGAAATCAAATCTACTTGGTACAGGTTAGATTACAACTATTGTCAGCTGTGTATGTATACTAAAAAGTTCCAAACTATTGTCAGCTGCTTCACAATTGTTGACTGTAGTCCAAAGATAAATGTCTGCATGTGTTTCTCCTCCTTTAGGGCAACGTCTGCACATAATGCATATGGTTTCATAACTGATTTATATGTACAAACTCTACATGGTCAGCTCCCCCTAGTGGTGGCTGCAGACAGGATCTTATCATGTATCTCTGTATACAGGGAGCTCCCCCTAGTGGTGGCTGCAGATAGGATATTATCATGTATCTCTGTATACAGGGAGCTCCCCCTAGTGGTGGCTGCAGACAGGATCTTATCATGTATCTCTGTATACAGGGAGCTCCCCCTAGTGGTGGCTGTAGATAGGATATTATCATGTATCTCTGTATACAGGGAGCTCCCCCTAGTGGTGGCTGCAGACAGGATCTCATCATGTATCTCTGTATACAGGGAGCTCCCCTAGTGGTGACTGCATACAGGATCTTATCATGTATCTCTGTATACAGGGAGCTCCTCCTAGTGGAGGCTGCAGACAGAATCTTATCATGTATCTCTGTATACAGGGAGCTCCCCCTAGTGGTGGCTGCAGATAGGATATTATCATGTATCTCTGTATACAGGGAGCTCCCCCTAGTGGTGGCTGTAGATAGGATATTATCATGTATCTCTGTATACAGGGAGCTCCCCCTAGTGGTGGCTGCAGACAGGATCTTATCATGTATCTCTGTATACAGGGCGCTCCCCCTAGTGGTGACTGCAGACAGGATCTTATCATGTATCTCTGTATACAGGGAGCTCCCCCTAGTGGTGGCTGCAGACAGAATCTTATCATGTATCTCTGTATACAGGGAGCTCCCCCTAGTGGTGGCTACAGACAGGATCTTATCATGTATTTCTGTATACAGGGAGCTCCCCCTAGTGGTGGCTACAGACAGGATCTTATCATGTATCTCTGTATACGTGGAGCTTCCCCTAGTGGTGACTGCAGACAGGATCTTATCATGCATCTCTGTATACAGGGAGCTCCCCCTAGTGGTGACTGCAGACGGGATCTTATCATGGATCTCTGTATACAGGGAGCTCCCCCTAGTGGTGACTGCAGATGGGATCTTATCATGTATCTCTGTATACAGGGAGCTCCCCCTAGTGGTGACTGCAGACGGGATCTTATCATGTATCTCTGTATACAGAGAGCTCCCCCTAGTGGTGACTGCAGACAGGATCTTATCATGTATCTCTGTATACAGGGAGCTCCCCCTAGTGGTGGCTGCAGACAGGATCTCATCAAGTATCTCTGTATACAGGGAACTCTTTTAATATAAAAAATACAAAACTTACAATTAATAAAGAACAAAAATCCAAACCCCAGCAAAACAACCGTCCAAGTCCAACATTACCCCCCCCAGTCCAAACAAAAGTCCGAGTCCAGCATAACTGCCCCCATTCAAAGCAACCCCCCCAAAACAAAACCTGTCTTCTTCCTCAGAGAAGCTTCCTCCTCCATCTTTCTCTCTGATGCTGCACCAGGGATTCCCAGCCGGTCTCCCATTCCTGTACTTGCCCAGCCTCAAGCTGCTTAGCGGCTGCGATCTGAGAAAGGCAGGCGACTTCAGCCTAGAATGGCAGCCGACTTCATCTCACTTTTTGTTTCCTCCAGATCTCCTCCTCCCCAGGTTACCTCACCCAAGGAGAGAAGAAACATTTTATTAATACACACATACACACTTCACACCAAACCTGACAAAGAAAACTCTGGTCCATCGCCCAAAAAGAAACACAAAAGCCACCTGACCCAAAACACATCTATCAAAACCACACAATTTTCTTTTTCTTTTTTATATATATATATATATTTTTTTTTTAGTTACACAGCAAATACAACTATAACAAACCTACCACCAACCCCCCTCCCACCACCATAAAACCCCCCACACAATACAAAAATAAGCTTCACTGAGGAACTCATGACCTCCAGGAACATCTTACAATACAATAATATATAATATAATACAACCTAACTCTCTATATTACAACACTTCCCCAGAGCCAGGATTGGGGCCTGTAAGCCCTATATCAGTAATTCACTTCTGCAAAAAAAAATCTGATAGTGAGAATCCCCCAGCCCGCCACCAGGAACCCGGAGATGACCGGCTTCTATCCTAACAAGCCTTACTCTACCAGCCGTCCCTACCTGCCTAACATCTGCCCCTATTTATCTACCTACCTTTCCCTGTCTCTCCCTGCCTGACCCTACTACCCTACCTAACTCACCGCGTGCCTACCTAACTGTCCCTCGGCTGTCCCTGTCCTGTCCCTAACTATCTACCTGTCCCTACTGAAGCTATCTACCTGTCCCTACCACTTACCTGCTTATCTAGGCCCTAGGGTACATTAAATGAGAACCCTCTCCAGAGAAGAGAGGCCCTCGCTGCACCCAGCCTGTCATACTCCAGAGAGCGCACCTTCACCAGGCCACCCAGAATGTTCCTAACAACCTCGTCCCGGGGAGGATTTTCTGCTGAGTTGACACTAAGCACCGTGCGTTCCACGTGTAAAACCTGACGACTAAACTGACTAGAAATAAAGTGCCCCGATCTCGGCCACCCAGGGATCCGAATGCCCCATACGCCCACTCCGCATAGGAAAGGTGTGCCAGCCGAGGCCAGCCTATGGAAGCACCCACCCTGTTGTAGACCCCTGCATTAAAAGGACACTGAAGGAGGAAGTGCTCCATGCTTTCCAGCGTGTCGCAACACTCCTCACGGGGACAACCCCGATCTTCGGAGTTCCTACACTTCAGGTTGTCCCTTACATACAGTTTCCCGTGGAAGCAGCGCCAAGCCAAGTCCCAAAACTTCAAGGGGACCCGTGCAGAATTCAATAACCTCAGCCCGCCCTCCAGATCCCGACTTGGGCAATCTTTGAGCACCAGAGGCTTCTGCGAAATGGGTCAACAGGACCCTCCTGTCAAGGAATTTCCTCGACATGGTCCTGATCTCCCACATTCCCAGACCCCACCGGCGGATCACCTTCAGAACCGGGGTAGCGTAAGCCGGGAGATGCCCATGCGGTGTGCGCAGGTCCTTCACTTGCCCTCCTGTCTCCCATTCCTGGAAGAAGGGCCGAAGCCATCCCCTGCAGGAGAATACCCACGGAGGAGCCCTCTCTGACCAGAGGTTGGCGATGTTAGTCTTGACAAAAGTGTTTACTAGAAACACCACTGGGTTGACCATACCCAACCCTCCTAGTCTCCTTGTGCGATATGTGACCTCTCGCTTGACTAGGTTCAGCCTATTTCCCCATAACATTTGGAAAAACAGGCTGTAGACCCGTGTCCAGAGCGGCTCTGGCAACATGCAGACACTGCCCAGGTATATTAACAAGGGTAGCAAAAAACCCTTAACCAGGCTAACCCTTTCCCTCAGGGTCAAAGACCAACCCTTCCATTGGTCCACCTTCTGGGCGGCGATCCTGAGTCTGCCCTCCCAATTTTGCTGGGGTAGTCCCCCGGGCCAAATTCGATGCCTAGGATTTTTGCTGATACCTGAGGCTCTGGAAGAGTGTCCGGGAGACCGAAACTAGGATCTCCCCCTCCCAGCCAGAGACTCTCACACTTTTCCTGATTAATTCCGGACCCAGAAGCCTCCGAGTAGCGACCAACCTCAGACATGACCCACTCCGCCTCCTCACCCGAGGATACGAAAAGGGAGACGTCATCAGCATACGCTACCACCCTCAGAGTGGCTTCTGGGGCCGCCTGGTCCATCCTGACTCCCGCCAACGGCCCGCGCTCAATCCTCCTTAAAAGGGGATCTATCGCGAACACGTATAACAGCGGGCTCAACGGACAGCCCTGGCGGACCCCAGACCCAACCTCAAAAGGGTGGCCAGACCAACCATTCACGAGCGGGAAAGTCTCTGCCCCCGTATACAGGATCTTTAGCCAATTTACAAACCCCCCAGGCAGACCGTACCTCAGAAGGACGGACCAGAGGTACTCGTGGTTAACCCGATCAAAAGCCTTCGCCTGATCTAAAGACAGCAAGTACCCCTTCCAGTGGCCAGCCCTACCCTGCTCCACTGCCTCTCGGACACCGAGTACTGCACTAAAAGTGCTGCGGCCTGGAACAGAGCAATGCTGGGCCCCCGAAAGGAGCCGGGGTGCAAACTTCACCAGCCGATTGAACAGCACCTTTGCCAGAACCTTCCGGTCCGTATTGAGAAGCGCTATGGGACGCCAATTCTCAATACGGGACGAGTCTTTACCCTTTGACAGGATAATCAGGGCTGACTGCCTCATTGACCGGGAAAGAGCGCCCGAGGAGAGACACTCGTTAAACACCTCAGTCAAGAGGGGGACCAAGGAGTCCCTAAAGGTCTTATAAAACTCGGATGTTAAGCCATCCGGACCTGGCGATTTCTTAGGCCGAAGCCCATCAATGGCCAGTCGCACTTCCTCTTCCTTGATTGCCTCTGTCAAAACGTGAAGCGAGGGGTCATCCCCTGGCTCAGGGATGGCTTCGGCCAGGAAAGCCGACATCACGTTCCGATCCAGATCCCTCTTCCCCAAGAGGTGTGAGTAGAAAGATCTGATCACTTCCAGGATCCCTGATTTGGATCTGTTCAGGGAACCCGTACTGTCGATCAGTCCTGTCACCACCTTACAACTCACTGACATCTTACAGTTTCTGTAGGGGTCGGGCGAGCGGTACCTCCCGAAATCCCTCTCAAAAACCAAAGATGTGTGCCTATCGTACTGACACCTCTTGAGTAAAGACTTCACTCTGGAGATCTCCTCACGGTCACCTCCAGCCGAGACGAGATGTTCGAGTTTCCTCCTCAGTTCCTGATACAGGCGGTACCTGCTCAGGCTCCTGTGGCTCGAGAGCTGGCGGAAGAAACTCGCAACCCGTTCCTTGAAGATCTCCCACCACTCTGACTTATCGCTACAGAGATCCAAAAGCGGTACCTGGCTCTGAAGAAAGTCCTCAAAGGATTGTCTTATCTCTGCTTCTTCCAAGAGGGACGAATTCAGCTTCCATAGTCCCTTTCCCATCCGAGGGGTTTCTGAAACATTCAGAGAAAAAGAAATCAGACAGTGATCGGAGAACTCCACCTCAACAACGGACACTGCTGAAGAGATGGCTTCCTCCTTCAAAAAAAACCTGTCTATCCTAGACCTACAGCTACCTCTATGAAAGGTGAAACCACAGTGACCTGGGGTGTGCCGGATGTGGACATCCACCAGGCGAGCGTCACTAGCTATGCTATTAAGAGTATTACTATCATAAGCCAGCCGGTCAATGGAGCCTCCCCTATCACGAAGCCTTGTGACAGTGTTAAAGTCACCTCCAAAGACCACCTGCCGACTCGTAAAAAGATAGGGCTTAATCTTCAGGAAGAGACATTTACGGTCCCACTTTGACTGTGGACCATAGATGTTAATGAGCCGAAGCTCCTGTCCCCTCATGAAGACGTCTAAGACCAGGCACCTACCCATTTCTACCTCGATAACTCTCCGGCATTCAACTGATGCAGTCTTAAAAAGGACCTGCCACCCCGCTACACGGCTCGGCCGCAAGAGACCAGTACGAGGACCCGCACCTCCACTCACTCTCCGCCTTGCGTATGGCCCCCATATCCGTAAGTCTGGTCTCCTGCAAAAACAAAATGTCAGCCTCAAATCGGGTGAGAAAATCAAAGGCCGCAAATCTAGCCGCATCTGACTTTATACTAGCGACATTAATGGTCGCCAGAGTCAACGGGGTGGGTGCCGCCATCATGAGTGATCGAGTTAGATGGCCTTTTTCTTCCCCCCACCCTTTTTCCTAGCCCGCTCATCTCCGGACGATGAAGCCCCCCCTCTTCTTTTCAAAGAGACAGAAGTATCCATCCCCCCCACCTCTTTCTCATCTCCGGACGCAGGGTTGGCCCCACCTCCTGAAAAAGACATACCCTCCGGAGAAGAGACTCCGCCCCCTCCCAAAGACCCTCCAGATGTTACCTCCTGAACCTCACCCCCGACCCCCATCTCAGCAGGGTCATCAAGGGCTTGGAACCGGTTGGAGAGGGAGATCAGAGGGGAGTAGGTGGGACCTTCCTTAGGCACCTTGGTCAGGGAAGAAGATTTTCCACCTTTTTTCTTCTTTTTTTTATTTTTGGCACTCTTGGTACCCTTGTCACCCATTTCTTTTGGCTGTTCCCCTCCATCCTCATCAAAACTTTCATATTGTGAGGCATCTGAGAGATCAGCCACTTCCTCATTCTCCATCCGACTGATCTCCTCATTCACCGCTTCCTCCCCCGGGGCCTCAGTGACATGGGCCGTCGCCTCGGAGGAGGGGGCAGCCATTACCCCAGTTTCCTGAGGCTCCTCCTGCCCCCTGCCCTCCTGACGCCTTGCCTGCCTCCGCTGGTAAGAGGGACCCCTAGCCCTGCCATTCCTCATCGGCCCCTCAGCTCCTCCCCTGCCGCCACCGCCAACCCCCGCAGAAGTTGCACCGCCAAGAACTTCCTCACGGCTCCCCTCCGCCCGGCTGGCCATGGCATTAGAGAATGAACGAGGGCAGCGGCTGAACGGGTGACCTAGATCACCACACAGGTGACATCGAATGACACCACAGGACGCGGCGAGGTGACCCACCTCGCCACACAAGGCACATTTCTGCACCTTGCAGCCCGCGCTGAAGTGGCGAGGATCACCGCACCTGTGGCAGACCTTCGGCTGCCCCTGGTAGAAGACCAGAATACGATCCCTTCCCAGGAAAGCCGAGGAAGGGATGTGGGTGACAGTGCCCCCTGAACGCTTCAACTTTACCATGAAGGTCCAGCCTCCTGACCAGATGCCAAAATCGTCCCGATTCTTTTTAGGGACCTCCACAACCTCGCCGTACCGGCTCAACCAGGTCATTATGTCAACGCCAGAAAGGGACTCATTACATGTTAAAACGGTCACTTTCTTTGGCCCACTTTGGCGAGAAATTGCCTCCACAGCAAACCCTCGCCAGCCGGGCTCCTCTTTTACCAGCTCATAATTTGACCAAAAGAGCTCTAAGCCCTCTGGCCGAACAAAGCTGATATCAAAGGTGGAGGTCCCAAAAGGATGTATCAGAGCAAAGATGTCAATAGCCCTGAAGTCCATCTTCATGAGGAGCTTCACCACATTTGTCCTAGATGGACAGGCCTCATCGCCCCTCCAGCGAAGACGAACAACATTTCTCCTGGAGACCCCCTGCCCGGCTGTCGGGAGGGACCACACGGTCTCCACCCCCCTTTTCTCTTGGAAGCCAGCTAGACCAAACTTATCTAGCCAGTAGGACAACTCCACCTCTCTTCCCTCTACATTGATCGTCCGCTCCCCTTTTTTGAGGGCCTCCAGGAAGCGGCGGCGAAAAGCATCATTCCCTGGGTCCGGAGATGAGGAAGACCCCCGCAGAACCCCACCGGCAGCAGCCGCATAACTTATGGTGCCTGCAGGTGAGGTGGACGATGGACCAGCCCCTATATTCTCTGAACCCTCAACTTCACAGTCAACCATCTCCACCTCACTTACCTCAGCCACACCATTTTCACTAGTAGAACTTTTATTTTTTTCCTTTCCCACACTGGCACCATTCACACCAACCATACCTCCAGCAGAAACCACCCCTCCAACACCTGACCCTTCACCATTGTCACAGACACTATTCACACCACTTGCACCACTTCCATTCTCATTTACATTTTCATTTGTGTTTTTTTCACTGCTTTCTGCTGGGGGGGTTGCTATTTGCAGTGCTACTGCCCCTTTAAGAGTGGTATTGCAGAGTTTAGTTACCACACCCTGCTTTTCAGCAGAGCATGTGCTGCTTGCAGACTGTTGCTCCAGCCTCTCCTGCAGACCATCTCCACACTCCTGTGTGCACTTCACCACCAGGTTCCCCGCAGATACAGGTGACACACATGCAGATGACCTCGGTGGTGCGATCCGGGCCGGCATTACCGCAGCCATTACAGCTGCACCTGAGATGATAACTGGTGCCGGGCCCCTGACTTTGACCCAGCATCGGATCTGCATGTGGGGGACCCCAACACCACAGCACACGCCGCCGATGATGCGGCCCTGGCTGACAGTGCACCGCCAACACTGCGGGGAGCGGTGACCACCGGCAAGGTACCCACAGCCTCCACCCCCCGAGCGTCAGCGGGTGCAGCAGGCGCCAGGCCGTCCCCGGTTTTCACAGAGGATCGGGCCTGGACACCTCCACAGATCTTATTACCGCCCGCCACAGGGCCACACTCCAGACCATGCACACTGTCCGGCTCTGCAGCCGCATGCCCACTCTCGCCCCCTCTGCTACTGCCAGCAGAGACGGCGACCGGCGCCATATGACTTGTACTCTCCCCGCTCCCTCGCACCGGAACCACTGCAGGTCCCGGGCCGGGGTGGGTAGCGGGTTCCACACAGCGGGACTGGGGGGTCCCAGGAAGGGGCACGAACACCAACCTCTCCTCCGATGTTTTCTTCCTTTTTTTCTGTTTCTTTTTACCCCTCCTGGTCGCCTCGTCCCCGCAGACCTCATCCCCAAACTTCAGGTGGGCATAATTTACTGGGGACTCCAGCTGACGGATCTGCTGCAAGACAGGCAACCCCCACTACTGCTGTTATCGCTGCCGCTATCATCCGCATCACCCCCATCATCCTCTGAAATACTATTGTCTGATGGGAGTGGGAACTGCACTGGATCTATCCCGCTGTGTGTGGCCTGGAGATCACTTACCAAGCCCCCAGGTGGGTACGGTGCCTCCTCCATCTCCACATGGTCCACCTCCTCCACCTGGGTCGGACGCCGAGACCCCTCTGGCTCCTTCACAGCAGCCATGTTATGGAATCTGTCCTCATTGTCCAGTTTTTTCCCGGAAAGGCCCGCTGTTATCCAGTATAGCCGCTTTCCGGGCTTCCATGCCCTCAATGCCGATCCTCAGGCTGGATATCCTGGCTGTTAGGGCAGACTTCTCTGTACGGGAGGCCCTCTCTGCAGCCTGCCTCGCCTCCTTCATCTCCTCCCGGAGCCTCCTCAGTGTCTTCCCAGCCTCCTCATACTCGCAGAGGTACACATGGATGCGGGAGCCATAGCTGGTAACCGGCTCCCCTGCGGCCCTAGTGCCCCAATCTTTCTGCACCGCCGCCGCTGGACCTCTGCGAGTACTCCGCTCACCTCTGGGAGGAGACACTGCAGTGGCCCTCGCCTCAGCCTTAGGAGCTTTGCAGCCCTCCTGGGTCTTCTTGGGCTCCTCCATGTTTCGGGCCTTGCTGGATCTTGCCGGTAGCAATGAGCTCCCACCCCCCGCCGGCTTAGACCGAGGGGTGGGAGACGGGGACTTAGCCCCACAGTTCATCCACTACACCCCTCTCTTTCCTGGGTCAGAGAGGGGGGGATTCCTGGGTGTAAGAAAAAAAAACTGGTCTCTCTCCTGGAGCAAACAGTCGCACACCTTCCTCCACAGACTACAGGCCTCTAGTGGTGGCTGTATCACTCTGTATACAGGGAGCTCCCCCTAGTGGTGGCTGCAGACAGAATCTTATCATGTATCTCTGTATACAGGGAGCTCCCCCTAGTGGTGGCTACAGACAGGATCTTATCATGTATTTCTGTATACAGGGAGCTCCCTCTAGTGGTGGCTGTAGATAGGATCTTATCATGTATCTCTGTATACGTGGAGCTTCCCCTAGTGGTGACTGCAGACAGGATCTTATCATGCATCTCTGTATACAGGAGCTCCCCCTAGTGGTGACTGCAGACAGGATCTTATCATGCATCTCTGTATACAGGGAGCTCCCCCTAGTGGTGACTGCAGACGGATCTTATCATGGAACTCTGTATACAGGGAGCTCCCCCTAGTGGTGACTGCAGATGGGATCTTATCATGTATCTCTGTATACTGGGAGCTCCCCCTAGTGGTGACTGCAGATGGGATCTTATCATGTATCTCTGTATACAGGGAGCTCCCCCTAGTGGTGACTGCAGACAGGATCTTATCATGTATCTCTGTATACAGGGAGCTCCCCTAGTGGTGACTGCAGACAGGATCTTATCATGTATCTCTGTATACAGGGAGCTCCCCCTAGTGGTGACTGCAGACAGGATCTTATCATGTATCTCTGTATACACGGAGCTCCCCCTAGTGGTGACTGCAGACGGGATCTTATCATGTATCTCTGTATACAGGGAGCTCCCCTAGTGTGACTGCAGATGATCTTATCATGTATCTCTGTATACAGGAGCTCCCCCTAGTGGTGGCTGCAGACAGGATCTTATCATGTATCTGTATACAGGGAGCTACCCCTAGTGATGACTGCAAAAGGATCTTATCATGTATCTCTGTATACAGGGAGCTCCCCCTAGTGGTGGCTGCAGACAGATCTTATCATGTAGCTCTTATACAGGGAGCTCCCCCTAGTGGTGACTGCAGATGGGGATCTTATCATGTATCTCTGTATACAGGGAGCTCCCCCTAGTGGTGACTGCAGACGGGATCTATCATGTATCTCTGTATACAGGGAGCTCCCCCTAGTGGTGACTGCAGACAGGATCTTATCATGTATCTCTGTATACATGGAGCTCCCCTAGTGGTGGCTGCAGACAGGATCTCATCATGTACTCTGTATACAGGAGCTCCCCCTAGTGGTGACTGCAGACATGGATCTTATCATGTATCTCTGTATACATGGAGCTCCCCTAGTGGTGGCTGCAGACAAGATCTTATCATGTAGCTCTATATACAGGAAGCTCCCCCTAGTGGTGCTGCAGACAGGATATTATGTATCTCCATATACAGGAAGCTCCCTCTAGTGGTGACTGCAGTCAGGATCTTATCATGTATCTCTGTATACAGGGAGCTCCCCCTAGTGGTGGCTGCAGACAGGCTCTTATCATGTATCTCTGTATACAGAGAGCTCCACCTAGTGGTGGTTGCAGACAGATCTTATCATGTATCTCTGTATACAGGAGCTCCCCCTAGTGGATGGCTGCAGACAGGATATTATCATGTATCTCTGTATACAGAGAGCTCCACCTAGTGGTGATGCAGACGGGAACCTTATCATGTATCTCTGTATACAGGGAGCTCCCCCTAGTGGTGACTGCAGACAGGATCTTATCATGTATCTCTGTATACAGGAGCTCCCCTAGTGGTGACTGCAGACAGGATCTTATCATGTATCTCTGTATACAGGGAGCTCCCCCTAGTGTGACTGCAGACAGTCTTATCATGTATCTCTGTATACAGGGAGCTCCCCTAGTGCTGACTGCAGACAGTATCTTATCATGTTTCTCTGTATACAGGGAGTCCCCCTAGTGGTGGCTGCTGACAGATCTTATCATGTATCTCTGTATACAGGGAGCTCCCTCTAGTGGTGGACTCAGACAGGATTTATCATGCATCTTGTATACAGGGAGCTCCCCCTAGTGGGGGACTGCCGACAGAATCTTATCATGTATCTCTGTATACATGGGAGCTCCCCCTAGTGGTGGCTGCAGATAGGATCTTATCATATATCTCTGTATACAGGGAGTCCCCCTAGTGGTGGCTGCAGACAAGATCTTATCATGTATCTCTGTATACAGGGAGCTCCCCCTAGTGTGGCTCAGACAGGATCTTATCATGTATCTTGTATCAGGGAGCTCCCCTAGTGGTGGCTGCAGACAGATCTTATCATGTATCTCTGTATCATGGAGCTCCCTCTAGTGGTGACTGCAGACAGTATCATTATCATGTATCTCTGTATACAGGGAGCTCCCCCTAGTGGTGACTGCAGACAGAATCTTATCATGTATCTGTTACAGGGAGCTCCCCCTAGTGCTGGCTGCAGACAGGATCTTATCATGTATCTCTGTATTCAGGGAGCTCCCTCTAGTGGTGGCTGCAGACAGTATCTTATCATGTATCTCTGTATTCAGGGAGCTCCCCTAGTGGTGACTGCAGACAGGATCTTATCATGTATCTCTGTATACATGGAGCTCCCCCTAGTGGTGACTGCAGACAGAATCTTATCATGTATCTCTGTATACAGGGAGCTCCCCCTAGTGGTGGCTGCAGACAGGCTCTTATCATGTATCTCTGTATACAGGGAGCTCCCCTAGTGGTGGCTGCAGACAGGATATTATGTATCTCTGTATACAGGGAGCTCCCCCTAGTGGTGGCTGCAGACAGGATCTTATCATATATCTCCATATACAGGAAGCTCCCTCTAGTGGTGACTGCAGTCAGGATCTTATCATGTATCTCTGTATACAGGGAGCTCCCCCTAGTGGTGGCTGCAGACAGGATCTTATCATGTATCTCTGTATACAGGGAGCTCCCTCTAGTGGTGACTGCAGTCAGGATCTTATCATGTATCTCTGTATACAGGGAGCTCCCCCTAGTGGTGGCTGCAGACAGGCTCTTATCATGTATCTCTGTATACAGAGAGCTCCCCCTAGTGGTGATTGCAGACAGAACCTTATCATGTATCTCTGTATACAGGGAGCTCCCCCTAGTGGTGATTGCAGACAGAACCTTATCATGTATCTCTGTATACAGGGAGCCCCCTCTAGTGGTGGTTGTTGGCGTATCTAATCATGTATCTCTGTATACAGGGAGCTCCCCCTAGTGGTGGCTGCTGACAGGCTCTTATCATGTATCTCTGTATACAGAGAGCTCCCCCTAGTGGTGATTGCAGACAGAACCTTATCATGTATCTCTGTATACAGGGAGCTCCCCCTAGTGGTGATTGCAGACAGAACCTTATCATGTATCTCTGTATACAGGGAGCCCCCTCTAGTGGTGGTTGTTGGCGTATCTAATCACTTACCTCTATGCAGGGTATTAGTATCAGAAAACTGATGTTATCATAGAATTTTTGAGGAAAGCATAATAATGTAGTAATTTTGATTTATTTTTCATAGCTAAAAGAATATAAAGTTTCATGGACAACAATAAAAAGCAATTCAGAATTTTAATATGATGTAAGAAAATGTCTAGACACAGTGGTCACATGACTCCTATACTTTTGTTGGTGCTCTAAAATTTTAAAGAAACACTCCCATCAAAATTGTATCCTCTTATTGCAATCATATTATATAACACTGTGTACTTACAATTGCTCATTTTGCCTTTCTACTCTACGCTAATCCTTCTCTTTTCCATAAGGTCTATGGCATCAAGTGATTAAAAATTAACTAGTGGAATCCTACTAAGCTCTATGTAGAAACAGGAGGTCAATTTTGACTTTCTGAGTCCTAAGTCTCTGCAAAAGTTCCTGGCAGGAGGGAGGAGGGAGCAGATGGTTAGGAGTTAACACTGTCCTTTATAATATGATGACTGCACTATATTAGGGGATAAACACTTTATTGGGAGGAGGAGGAGGAGGAGGAGGAGGAGTGCTTCTTTAATGACAGCAGGTCTCTTTACTATAATGGTGCAGTGAGTCTGGTAATAAAGTGAAATGTTCTTTATTCATGTTCCTAAACTTCTCTCTGTGTCGTGTGCAGTAATATCACAGCGCACGTTCCATTCTCATGGCTGCCACTTGTCATATCTGATTAATGCTAGGGATAGCTGGAAGTCCTGCCTGTCTGCATCTACGCACGCTGCTCATTTCACATTCTGATGTTTTCGGAAGCTTCCGGGTTTTCTGACGTTTGTGATATATAGGGATCCTAATAAATTATTTTACAGTAATAGGTGTATTGTACATGGAGGTAGTTTTATAGTAATTATATTCTTGCACATAGGAGGCAGTATTATAGTAGTTATATTCTTGTACATAGGAGCAGTATTATAGTAGTTATATTCTTGTACATAGGGGCAGTATTATAGTAGTTATATTCTTGTACATAGGAGCAGTATTATAGTAGTTATATTCTTGTACATAGGGGCAGTATTATAGTAGTTATATTCTTGTACATAGGGGCAGTATTATAGTAGTTATATTCTTGTACATAGGGAGCAGTATTATAGTAGTTATAGTCTTATACATATGAGCAGTATTATAGTAGTTATATTTGTGTACATAAGAGCAGTATTATAGTAGTTATATTCTTGTACATAGGAGCAATATTATAGCAGTTATATTCTTGTACATAGGGGCAGTATTATAGTAGTTATATTCTTGTACATAGGGGCAGTATTATAGTAGTTATATTCTTGTACATAGGGAGCAGTATTATAGTAGTTATAGTCTTATACATATGAGCAGTATTATAGTAGTTATATTTGTGTACATAAGAGCAGTATTATAGTAGTTATATTCTTGTACATAGGAGCAGTATTATAGCAGTTATATTCTTGTACATAGGGGCAGTATTATAGTAGTTATATTCTTGTACATAGAGGCAGTATTATAGTAGTTATATTCTTGTACATAGGAGGCAGTATTATAGTAGTTATATTCTTGTACATAGGTTAACATAGGAGCAGTATTATAGTAGTTATATTCTTATACATATGAGCAGTATTATAGTAGTTATATTCTTGTACATAGGGCAGTATTATATAGTTATATTTGTTAGTACATAGGAGCAGTATTATAGTAGTTATATTCTTGTACATAGGGCAGTATTATAGTAGTTATATTCTTGTACATAGGGCAGTATTATATAGTTATATTTTGTACATAGAGCAGTATTATAGTAGTTATATTCTTGTACATAGGAGCAGTATTATAGATTTATATTCTTGTACATAGGAGCAGTATTATAGTAGTTATATTCTTGTACATAGAGGCAGTATTATAGTAGTTATATTCTTGTACATAGGGCAGTATTATAGTAGTTATATTCTTGTAATAGGGGCAGTATTATTGTAGTTATATTCTTGTACATAGGGCAGTATATAGTAGTTATATTCTTGTAATAGGGCAGTATTAGTAGTTATATCTTGTACATAGGAGCAGTATTATAGTAGTTATATTCTTGTACATAGAGCAGTATTTTATTTCTTGTACAGTATTATAGTAGTTATATTCTTGTTTATATTGATAGGGCAGTATTATAGTAGTTATATTCTTGTACATAGGAGCAGTATTATAGTAGTTATATTCTTGTATATAGGAGCAGTATTATAGTAGTTATATTCTTGTACATAGGGGCAGTATTATAGTAGTTATATTCTTGCACATAGGGGCAGTATTATAGTAGTTATATTCTTGCACATAGGGGCAGTATTATAGTAGTTATATTCTTGCACATAGGGGCAGTATTATAGTAGTTATATTCTTGTACATAGGAGCAGTATTATTGTAGTTATATTCTTGTACATAGGAGCAGTATTATAGTAGTTATATTCTTGTACATAGGGGCAGTATTATAGTTATATTCTTGTATATAGGGGGAGTTTTATAGTGGTTATATTCTTGTATATAGGGGCATTATTATAGTAGTTATATTCTTGTATATGGGGCAGTATTATATTATGTACCGTATATGATGTTTTTGGCACAGGGTGATTTGCATTCATGTCAGTCGCTTTTCTCTCCTTGTAAAGTTTGCTATGTAAGATTCACAAACTGTGTGAGGTTTTCATTAAGGAGAAGAGAAGAAATCAGACGCCCACATACATTACTGACGCTTATGTAATATGTGTCATGTGCAGCGCTGGCTCTCTATGCACGTGGCTAAATCTCTGAAAAAGTCAGGCCATTGATGGAGAGACTGCACACCAGGTCCACCCCTAACCACCTTAAGCAGTCCCATGTATATCTGCCTATCTCTATGAAAACATGTTTGTGTAACAGTTCTGTTGCCCATGGCAACCATTCAGATTTCATCTGTTGTTTTGGAATCTTGTATAAGGTAAACGATGGTTCTGTTGCCGTGGGCGACACACACTTTACCGTCACCTCCACACTCTGTACATGACCCTGCTGTGTGTACATGATTCTGTAGTTTTCCTCCGGGCAGACTTATTATTCCAGCCTACATGTTAATTAGGTGATTAATCAGCAGTGCCAGACTATCCGTGACCTTCTATGCGCACCTGTAGCGTGCAGCGTCCCCACAGGCGGTTTTTATGTATTGCAATCAATTATAATGTAAAGTTTATGTGTGGATTTTTTCTTTTGGCTGCTTTTTTTTCTTCACACCCACTGATAAGCAATGACGGCCTAAACTAAGGATAATATAGAAAGGGTTTTTCAGTAAACACATGATGTGAAAACAGATTATACTCCATGTTGGATAATATTGCCCTATTAAAATGTGTTAATATTACATTAAACCAGAAAAACTAATCAAAAGTGTAAATAGATCATAATCCCCACTCCCAAAATACCAGCTCCTAATATGCCTAAGAGAATTACTGTGAGCGCGCAGTATAGGAGGAGAACATGCTATGGCATTTGTCATTTATAGTAATAGTTTGGCGAGGGCGCTTCAGTCCTGTATAGCGATGCAATATATGGTCATTTCCGCCGAATTTCATGCAGCAGAACAAAGCTTTTTATCATATCGATTATTATTTTGGCAGACCCCAGGGTCCCTCTTGCGGTGAGATGCTGTCGTATCCGCCGATATTAATTAAAGCTGTCACCGTTATAATATTTCGCGCTTCCAAGTCTGATTTTATGTGCCAATCTGCTTAATATTGGACATTGCAGGCGGCCATTGCGTGATCTAAAAATATTCCCAAAATTCTCCTCTGAAAATCGTGAGAGTTTTTCGTGCCGTTAAAGTACATTATCGCCCCATAAGGGTATTCTCATCATAGGAGTTTAGGACACATCCACATGATATATCTGGTGCTTCACCTATCTCCGACCTCCCTCCTATTGGCAGAAGATGGTCCCCTGAATGAGTTTCCGCCAGATGAGGTGTCTGGCAACAGAGACTAAGTGACTAGGTCCGCGGCTCTATCCTGGGCCACCTAGGACTGCCCCGACCTGATGTAGAAAATCCCACCTACCTGGCCTGCCTACGTTTTGGGCATGGTTTATACAATGATCGGCCAACTCTGTTCATCACCAAATTTGCCAGGACTGTGCCTGATATATCGGAACAGGTCCAGCAGATTGAAATGATCATGAGATCTGATGGTTATATTTCCAAGTGGGACCATAAAAAAAAAAGTGAAATAACAAGAAATTAAAATTACTTTTATTCTGCCATAATAGTAAAAAGGACCGGTCACCAGATTAAATGTAGCCAGTTTTTGCTCTTATTTTGTTTCTGTTTCTCCCCTGAATATTTATTTTTTTGTATTTTTTTATATCCAACATACAGTTCCACAGATATGAGTCTTTTAAATTTATTTTTATAGTTTTTTGTTGTGAATGTGTTAGAAATGAATTCTGATCAATTGTTCTTGTCTCAACTGTGGTTCCTGGTTCACTTGGAAGCTTGCTGAGTCTTGCCTGCATCTTCTGCTATCAGATAAGATATTTTCTGCTTTTATTTTTGTGCTTGCTTTTTGCATTGTTCCCTGCACTTCTGTGGAGGTCAGCCAGGTCCCCTCCGGGGGCTTGTGCTCCTCTCAGTTTATCTGAGCCACTGTTATTTGTTCATTTGCCTTTTCCAGTTTTTTCAGTGGCTGCGGCTTAGTTTTGTGACACCAGAGAACTAATTTAGGTGGTAGAGGTTGTGTGATCTCAGATGTTTTTGCAATTAGTAGAGTTGCTATTTTTTAGGGTTTTTTGGATTGCAGTAAGTGTCCTTCCTATCCTTTTCTGTCCAGGTAGTTTGGGCCCCAACGTTTGCTCATACTATTTTCTGTCTGTGTCTGTATTTCCTCTTGTCTAACCGCCATTATATGTTTGGGGGCTTCCTATGTTCTTTGGGGATCTGCTCCGGGGCAGATAGCTTTCCTCTTTCTATATTTAGGTGTAGTTAACCTCTCAGGCTGTGACGAGGCGTCTAGGACCAACTGAGGAACGCTCCACGGCTGCCTTTAGTTGTGGTGGTTAGTCAGGGTACTGCAATCCAGTAGATTCCAACCTCTCTGGTGTATTGCCGTTTTTGCCTGCTCTCCTCAGCTACCAAATCAAAACAGTATCACCGGCCAAACTGAAAATTATATGGTACTCAACAGAAGGGAAAAATAGTAAAAGGAAAAAGAAAAAAGGAAGTTGTCAGAAATTTTTTTTTTTCTCTGTTTTTTTTCCCTCTTTTTCTCTGGGTGCTGAGGAGGATTTTTTTTTCTCTCAATGGAGTTTGCACAGTTGTCTGGCCGTGTGGATCAGCTTGCCACTGAAGTTCGGAGTATTGCTACCTATCTTGCTAGGTTGCCAGTTGTGGAACCTAGGATCCCCATGCCAGATTCAAATTGTCATCTCTCTCCTGCGCGGCGATCCTCAGGATTGGGCTTTTTCCCTGACACCTGGGGACCCTGTTTTGAGTAATGTTGATGCATTTTTTCTGGCTCTGGGGTTATTGTATGATGAACCTAATGTCACTGATCAAGCTGAAAAAACCTTGTTGGCATTAAATCAGGGGCTTGAGGACGCTGAGTTGTACTGCCAGAGGTTGCGAAAGTGGGCAGTCCTGACCAAATGGAATGACGATGCTTTGGCAGCCCTTTTTCGGAAGGGTCTGTCAGAGAATGTAAAAGATGTTATGGTGGGTTTCCCTGCTCCCTCTGGTCTCAATGATTCTATGTCATTAGCGATTCAAATTGACAGACATTTGCGTGAGCATAGAAGTATGCGTGGAATAGTGTTGCCTTGTGAACCAGCTTCTGAGTCCATGCAGTGTGATAGAGTGGCTTCTGGGGCACAGCGTCATGAGTTTCGAAAATGCAATGGGTTATGTTTCTACTGTGGTGACGCCTCTCATGCTATTTTAGTCTGCCCTAAGCGGGGAAGACGTTTTGCACGCTCAGTTGTCTTGGGTAGTGTTCAGACTAAATTTATGTTGACTGTTACCCTGATTTGCTCCCTGTCCACATTTTCTGCTCAGGCTTTTGTTGATTCGGGAGCAGCTATTAACCTGATGGATTTTGATTTTGCTAAACGTTGTGGGTTTCCCTTGATACCCCTACGGAAGTCTATTCCCCTACTGGGGATTGATTCTACCCCTTTGGCTGAGAATAAACCCCAGTTCTCTACTCAGGTGATAATGAGGGTTGAACCTGATCATCAGGAGAGTTGCAAATTTTTGGTGCTGTATAATCTGCATGACATTATTGTACTGGGTTTCCCTTGGTTACAGTCTCATAATCCTGTTTTGGATTGGAAATCTGTGTCTGTGACCAGTTGGGGCTGCCAATGTGTTAATGCCAACACTCCTGTTTTTTCTGCCTCTCCCCAGGCTCAGGATGTTCCTGACTTTTTGACTGATTTTTCTGATGTGTTTAGCGAAAGTAAATCTGCATCCTTGCCCCCCCATAGGAGCTATGACTGCGCTATTGAATTAGTGCCTGGTAGTAAATTCCCTAAAGGTCGCCTTTTTAACTTGTCTGTACCTGAACATGACGCTATGCGGTCTTATATCAAGGAGTCATTGGAGAAGGGTCATATCAGACCATCCTCTTCACCCTTGGGTGCCGGTTTTTTCTTTGTGGCCAAAAAGGATGGTTCATTAAGGCTGTGTATTGATTATCGTCTCTTGAACAATATCACTGTGAAATATCAATATCCGTTACCCTTGATTTCTGACCTGTTTTCCAGGGTGAAAAGTGCTACTTGGTTTACCAAGCTTGACCTCAGGGGGGCGTATAACCTTATTCGCATTAAGCACGGGGATGAATGGAAGACGGCAGTTTAATACCCCAGAGGGGCATTTTGAGTACCTAGTGATGCCCTTTGGGCTCACTAATGCTCCTTCCGTCTTCCAGTCCTTCATGAATGACATTTTCAGGGATTTTGTGGATAAATTTCTGATTGTTTATTTGGATGATATCTTGCTTTTTTCCAATGACTGGGACTCTCATGTGAAACATGTTCGGACTGTGTTCCAGATTTTGAGAGAGAATGCTCTGTATGTGAAGGGATCAAAGTGTCTTTTTGGCGTACAGTGATCTCATTTCTGGGATTCATTTTGTCTCCGTCTGTTAGTGAAATGGACCCGGTCAAGGTTCAGGCCATCTGTGATTGGGTCCAACCTATTTCATTAAAGGTTCTTCAGAGATTCTTGGGTTTTGCCAATTTTTATCGTAAATTTATTGGCAATTTCTCTGTTATTGTTAAACCATTGACTGATTTGACCAAAAAGGGTTCTGATGTGGTGAATTGGCCTCCTGAGGCAGTCTCTGCGTTTCAGGAACTTAAGCGGAGATTCACTTCTGCTCCTGTTCTACGGCAGCCTGATGTTTCTCTGCCATTTCAGGTGGAGATTGATGCCTCTGAAATTGGGGCAGGTGCCATTTTGTCCCAAAGAGATCCAGAGACCTCTAAAAGTAACCCTTGTGCCTTTTTCTCTTGAAAATTTTCTCAAACTGAACGTAATTATGACGTGGGTAATCGGGAGTTATTGGCCATGAAGTGGGCTTTTGAAGAGTGGAGACATTGGCTGGAGGGAGCCAAACATCAGGTGGTGGTCCTCACGGACCATAAGAATCTGGTTTATCTGGAATCAGCCAAGCGACTTAATCCTAGACAGGCCAGGTGGGCCTTATTTTTCACACGTTTTAATTTTGTGGTTTCCTTTCTTCCTGGCACTAAGAATGTTAAGGCGGATGCCCTCTCGAGGAGTTTCCTTGCGGACTCTCCTGAGTTATCTGATCCTGCTGTTATTTTAAAAGAGGGTGTAGTTCTTTCCGCCATCTTGCCCAATTTGAGACTGGCTCTGGAGGGGTGTCAGGAGGATAAACCCGAGCGCTGCCCTATTGGGAAATTGTTTGTCCCAGACCGGTGGAAAAAGAGTGTGATGTCTGAGATTCATTGTTCCGCGTTGGCCGGTCATCCCGGAATTTTTGGTACCAGAGACTTGGTTAGTCGGTCCTTTTGGTGGCCTACTTTGTCTCGTGACGTCAGGGAATTTGTGCAGTCCTGCGGGACTTGCTCTCGCTCCAAGCCTTGCTCTCGCTCTAGTGGTTTGTTGATGCCATTGCCTGTGCCCAAGAGACCATGGACCCATATCTCTATGGATTTCATTTCCGACCTCCCTATTTCTCAGAGAATGACCGTTATTTGGGTGATTTGTGATAGGTTTTCCAAAATGATACATCTTGTGCCATTACCTAAGTTGCCTTCCTCCTCCGAATTGGTGCCTTTGTTCCTTCAGCACGTGGTTCGGTTACACGGCATTCCTGAGAACATTGTGTCTGACAGAGGAGTCCAGTTTGTTTCCAGATTTTGGAGGACTTTTTGTTCTAAACTTGGTGTTCAATTGTCTTTCTCCTTGTCTTTTCATCCTCAGACCAATGGACAAACTGAGAGAACAAACCAGACATTGGAGACTTTTCTGAGATGCTTTGTGTCTGCTGATCAAGATGACTGGGTCTCTTTTTTGCCTTTGGCTGAGTTTGCTCTTAATAATAGGGCTAGCTCTGCCACTTTGATGTCTCAGTTTTTCTGCAATTTTGGGTTTCACCCTCGATTTTCTTCGGGACAGACGGAGGCTTCTGTCTGTCCAGGTGTTGACTCTGTTGTGGAGCGTATGCAGCAGATTTGGGACCAGGTAGTGGAGAGGTTGTCCCTCTCTCAGGAGAGGGCCCAGCGGTTTGCCAACCGGCATAGGACTGATGGTCCTTGGTTTGAAGTGGGGTACTTGGTCTGGTTGTCCTCAAGAAATATCCCTATGAGAGTTGCATCTCCTAAGTTTAAGCCTAGGTTCATTGGACCTTATAAGATCTTGGAGATTCTTAATCCTGTTTCCTTTCGTTTACTTTTTCCAGGGACATTTAAGATCCATAACGTGTTCCACAAGTCCTTATTGAAGAGGTTTGTCGAGCCAGTGGTTCCTATGGCTGCGCCTCCTGACCCTGTTTTGGTTGAGGGCAATCTGGAGTATGTGGTTGAGAAAATATTGGATTCTCGTTTTTCTAGACGGAAACTCCAGTATTTGGTTAAGTGGAGAGGGTATGGTCAGGAGGACAATTCTTGGGTGTTTGCTTCAGACATCCATGCTAGGAGACTGATCCGTGCGTATCAAAGAGCTCATCCTGACCGACCTGGTTGCCCAAATGAGGGTTCGGTGACCCCTCCTCAAGGGGGGGGTACTGTTGTGAATGTGTTAGAAATGAATTCTGAGCAGAAGCTCCCTCTGGTGGTTACAAACAGTACTGAACCATTCAATGAGGATTGGCCATCAGGAGTTACAGACTGGTCTTATATAAGGGAGGTTCCCTCCCATCATGGTTGCTAGTGATCAATTGTTCTTGTCTCAACTGTGGTTCCTGGTTCACTTGGAAGCTTGCTGAGTCTTGCCTGCATCTTCTGCTATCAGATAAGATATTTTCTGCTTTTATTTTTGTGATTGCTTTTTGCATTGTTCCCTGCACTTCTGTGGAGGTCAGCCAGGTCCCCTCCGGGGGCTTGTGCTCCTCTCAGTTTATCTGAGCCACTGTTATTTGTTCATTTGCCTTTTCCAGTTTTTTTCAGTGGCTGCGGCTTAGTTTTGTGACACCAGAGAACTAATTTAGGCTGTAGAGGTCGTGTGATCTCAGGTGTTTTTGCAATTAGTAGAGTTGGTATTTTTTAGGGTTTTTTGGATTGCAGTAAGTGTCCTTCCTATCCTTTTCTGTCCAGGTAGTTTGGGCCCCAACGTTTGCTCATACTATTTTCTGTCTGTGTCTGTATTTCCTCTTGTCTAACCGCCATTACATGTTTGGGGGCTTCCTATGTTCTTTGGGGTTCTGCTCCGGGGCAGATAGCTTTCCTCTTTCTATCTTTAGATGTAGTTAACCTCTCAGGCTGTGACGAGGCGTCTAGGACCAACTTAGGAACGCTTCACGGCTGCCTTTAGTTGTGGTGGTTAGTCAGGGTACTGCAATCCAGTAGATTCCAACCTCTCTGGTGTATTGCCGTTTTGCCTGCTCTCCTCAGCTACCAAATCATAACAGTTTTTACTAAGGAGGTGTGGCTAACTTGGTCATAACGAATAGCAGACTAAAGACACGCCACCTGAGCATCCTGCGAGCCACGCCTCCTTGTAAAGACTAAAAATTAGGACTAAATATAAAAGCCTATATCTCTCGAACCGTATGGCGGATTTTAAAAATAAAAAAATTGGAATACTTAGTGGAGCAGCGGCAATAAATCACTGTCACTTTTTGACTTGGTGACAAATCCTCTTTAAGGCATAAAAATGTATTCAAATTTGATATCACCATAACCGAACTGATAAACAGAATGAGAATTAAAATGCCATTTATAAACACCCACCTCCAAAAAGAAAGCTAATAAATTATTTTCAGTACATTTAATACACTGGAAAATTGTGTCAATAATATATACAGCCATGGCCAAAAGTGTTGACACTTTTGCAATTACACATTTTTTGTTATACACATTTATTTTCTTTGTGTGTATTGGAACAACAACAAAAAAAAAAACTGAGAAAGGCAAATTGGACAATTTCACGCAAAACCCCAAAAATGGAACGGACAAAAATGTTGGCATCCTCAACTTAATATTTGTTTGCGCCCTTTGGATTAAACAACTGCAATCAGTCACTTCCTATAACCATCAACAAGCTTCTTAACCTCTCATCTGGAATTTTGGACCACTCTTCCTTTGCAAACTGCTTCAAGACTCTCATAATTCGCCTTCTCCCAACAGCAATTTAAAGATCTCTCCACAGGTGATCAATGGGATTTAGATCTGGACTCATTGCTGATCATCTAAGAACTCTCCAGCACTTTCTTTCCGTCCATTTCTGGGTGCTTCTTGAAATATGTTTGGGGTCATTGTCCTGTTGGAAGACCCCTGACCTAGGACACAAACCCAGCTTTCTTACACTGGGCACTATATTGCAACCTAAAATCCTTTGGTAATCTTCAGACTTCATGATGCATTGCACACAGTCAAGGCACGCAGTGCCAGAGGCAGCAAAACAACTCCAAACATTTTTGAACCTCCACCATATTTGACTGTAGGTACTGTGTTCTTTTCTTTGTAGGCCTTATTCTGTTTTTTTGATAAACAGTAGAATGATGTGCTTTAACAAAAAGCTCTATCTTGGTCTCATCTGTCCACAAGACGCTTTCCCAGTCTAGCTTTTTTATGCTTATCCACCATTCAGACTATCCTGCTTTGCAACCTTTCATCAATTTTTCTCTGTCATCCACGTCCACAGAGATAAGCTACAGTGCATGGGTTGTAAACTTCTAGATTATGTTGTAGACAAAGTAACATCAAGTCCTCAGACAGTTCACTTTTCCTCTTTCTGTTCTCCATGCTTAAGGCACTGTCACACTTAGCGATCGCACCAGCGATCACGACAACGACACGATCTGGCGAGATCGCTGGTGCAATCGCTAAATGATCGCTAGTTAGCTTCCAAACACAAAGATCTCTTCAGATCAGCGATCTGTATAACGACCTCTGCAGTCGTTGGGAAAACCTAGTCCCGCCTGCGACGCTGGTAAAGTCGTTCATAAAGGGTGTCACACTCAGCGATTCAGGCTCACTAGCGGGACACCAATGACATCGCAGCGGGGGCCACATCGCCGCTACATGTCACACACAGCTGCGTCGCTAACGAGATCGCTGCTGCATCATAAAATCGCTGACGCTTTAGCGATCTCGTTAGCAATCTCGCTTAGTGTGACAGTACCTTTAGTCACACACAGACACACAATGCAAAGATTAAGTCAACTTCTTCCCTTTCTATCTGGCTTCAGGTGTGATTTCATATTGCCCACTCCTTTTACTTGCAACAGGTGAATCTGAACGAGCATCACATGCTTGAAACAAAGTTGTTTACCCACAATTTTGAAAAGATGCCAACAATTCTGTCCAGACCATTTTTTTTTGGTTTTGTGTGTAATTATGTCCAATTTACCTTTTTTTCTCAGTTTTTTTGTGTTGTTCCAAAACATACAAGGGAAATAAACCTGTGTATAACAAAACATGTGTGATTGCAATAATTTTCTGGGAGAAATACTTCATTCTCTGGAACAATTTCAAGGGTGCCAACACTTTCTGCCTTGACTGTATATAACCCGTCCCTCTCAAAACAATGAGAAACAAGAATGGTTGAAAAACGAACCAGGTGCCAGAACAAAAAACATACTGCTTTCTAAAGACTAAAATATTTTCAGTTTTGGCTGTTTCGGGGGAGGGTGAGCAAGAACTCGGCTTTCTCAGGTTCCTGAAAGGCAAAGTTGTTTTATGCGTTGCGCCATCTGTTTTTTCCCTAGGTGGTCTTCAAATTAGAAGTATAGGAAAGCTGGGTAGTGGTGATATTTCCTATCTTTACTCGTCAGGATATAGTTTTTCCTCTTTAGAAGCTTTGTGTGCAGAGTTTTATCACATCAAGGTCTGTGGTAGCGGCTGTCACCTCGTGTCTCGTCGCTCAGCGCTCTCCCTATGAATAATATATATTCAGCGTCTTCTCCCGGGGTCTCCTCTTTTGAAAATTTGCTTTTACAGAAGCAACTCCTTTGGGGGTCTCCACAGCGTCTTACTGTAAACATCATACTCCACCTTAAATAACCCTCAGAATCTTTGTGACGGCCATGTTGGCTGCTTCTTGGGTTGTCACTTAGATTCCTTAGAAGACCACACCACTAATATGACTTTTAATGGTACCGTCAGTGCTCCCTCGCTACCGCGTAACGTGTATGGTCAGATCTTCTTAAATCAACAGTACAAGCAAATATAAGAAACATTATAATATATCTTAGTAGAAAAATCTGCTTCTTCCTCCACTTATAAGCCACTTCTCCCTCGTGCCTCCTGATCTTATTCACTCAGAAAAAAAGCTCAAATCCATTTTAGTCAAAGCAAAATAATCTGCCTACTCAGATTACTATTACCTAATGACTTCTAGGAAGGAGGAGGAAAGAAACACAGAACTTCCATGGAGGCATTTTAGTAAGTGATGTATTTCACTTCAGAGCTGGATTCACAGCAACACTGCTCAGGCTTCTGTGTAATAATCTCCATTCTTCTGCTTTCCAGTAGGTGTTTTCTCTTACCTCCCAGGACTGAATTCACAGCTACACTGCTGTGTAATTTCTTCTATGTTGCTGTTTTCTAGTAAGTTTTTTTTTATCTGATCCCAGAGCTGGATTCACATCTACCTTGACCAGTACTGCTTTATAATGACCCTCATGCTGCTGCTGGTTTTGAACATGTGCTACATAAAGACAGGAGAGCAGGAGCCCATTACATTTGTGTAACGGATATATCAGAGCAGCTAGTGTATATCCACTTTAGATGAGACTAGGAAAAGAGGGTGGGAGATGGTTATCGCTCGTCCTGAGTCCTTAACTGAATATCTACCTAGTTCTGCAGTTGTACAGTCTGTGGTCATTCTTTGCAGCATACGTAGAGGCAGGTACCGTACAGGAGGCTGGGAAAGCTGGGTGATCACACCTGTGAGGACTGTATTGGCTCCTCTGGTTCCTACATTGGTTGTCGCTATGTTTTTTTTTAGGAAACAGGTGATGGGATATTTACCGTTATTTATTATTATCTGGTGATTTTTAGTGGTCTCGCTGACTCCCTGACCTCACACTAGTGGCTAAGGATGACGTCTTTGTCTTCGCTCTGCGCACTTGGTATAACACTTGTTTCTTCCCGTGTTGAGGATGTGTGAAGAAATCCTAATTTGTTTAGAAGAATGTGATTCTTTTTTCTTGCCTGCGAGCAAAGTAACTGTCGGAACAATAACTCCCACTTGCCGTACGGCTGAGGAATGAGTCAGAGGTAACACGTCGCCTCCCCCCAGGTGGGAAGGTGACATTAGAAGGACCCTGCACCAGCAGCCGCGTGACTGTGTGCATTACTCCTCATCGGGAGCAGACGCTGTATACTGTATACACTGGCACCAGGCGTCAGCGGTCAGTTTGACATTGATAATTGGTAGCTGGAGGGATTTTTGGATGCATTTGCCCAGGACACATTTGCATTTCACAGTTGGCACTGGCAGATCTTCATACTGTCCAAGAATGGTCACCGCGAGTAACAGCGCTCCAGGCCTCTCACACCATGCATGTAGAAAAGCCGCCACCATCCCCCACACCAAGGAGGAGCTGCTATTGGTGCACATTTAGGATGCCCTGTCCTTATGCTCTGTAACTCGCCATCCACTGTTTTGTATCGATTGGTCACTTCCTCCTCATCAGCATTATGCCAGCACAATAGGGTAAGGAATAAGATAAAGACCGGCCCTACGTCATATAGACACAAAGCCCCGCCCCCACTTCCTGTAGAGAGAGAAAGACCCACCCCCACTTCCTGTGGAGAGAGAAAGACCCACCCCCACTTCCTGTAGTGAGCTAAAGACCCGCCCTCACTTCTTGTAGAGACAAAGACCCACCCCCATTTCCTGTAGTGAGATAAAGACCCACCCTCACTTCCTGTAGAGACAAAGACCCACCCTCACTTCCTGTAGTGAGATAAAGACCCACCCCCACTTCCTGTAGAGACAAAGACCCACCCTCACTTCCTGTAGTGAGATAAAGACCCACCCCCACTTCCTGTAGTGAGATAAAGACCCACCCTCCTTCCTGTAGAGACATAGACCTACCCTCACTTCCTGTAGTGAGATAAAGACCCGCCCCACTTCCTGCAGTGAGACAAAGACCTGTCCCTACTTCCTGTTGTGAGACAAAGCCACACCCCCACTTCCTGTAGTGAGATATAGACCCGCCCTCACTTCCTGTAGTGACACAAAGACCCCCCTCCACTTCCTGTAGTGAGATAAAGACCCGCCCCCACTTCCTGTAGTGAGATAAAGACCCGCCCTCACTTCCTGTAGTGAGATAGAGACCTAACCCCACTAACTGTAGTGCGACAAAGACCCGCCCTCACTTCCTGTAGTGAAACAAAGACCTGCCCCACTTCCTGTAGTGAGATAAAGACCGGCCCCCACTTCATATAGAGACAAAGACCCGCCCCCTCTTGTAGTGAGACAAAGACCCGCCCTCACTTCCTGTAGTGAAACAAAGACCCGCCCCCACTTCCTGTAGTGAGATAAAGACCCGCCCCCACTTCATATAGAGACAAAGACCCGCCCCCTCTTCTTGTAGTGAGACAAAGACCCGCCCCCACTTCCTGTTGTGATAAAGACCTGCCTCCACTTCATATAGAGACAAAGACCCGCCCCTATTCTTCTAGTGATACAAAGACCCGCCCCCTATTCTTGTAGTGAGACAAAGACCCGCCCTCACTGTTTTCATTATTTTGCACATTGTCACAGTTGGTATACTCAATTACTCTCAATTGATTTTTTTTATATCGGTTTTCTTGATTTCTTGATCTTTGGTGACCAACTTGATTGAGAAGGTATTCGGGCATATTTAGGGTCAGCCGTCGGTGAGCGGGGGCACCGAGTTCGTCATTTGAATAGGGTGCCAACCTCCACTAGTAGGCAGGTGTAAGATTGGGATAGATCAAGGACAAGTACAGTCTTTATTTCAATATCCCTGTATATACTGTATATTCCTTCAGACCCTCCCTTATGAGTGGGATTGTTTCAGTAGTAGGGCTATTACCATATTGTTACTTCAGCTCTGGTTTTTTGTATCCTTTCTTAATGCAGATTGATTTAAAGTTGTTTTTAGGGTTCTATGATATATTTGATAGGATTTCCCTATTCATTAGAGATTATAGATTGTTAATTGGCTCATCTTGCATATAAGACAATTGGCTGCAGCAGGAGCCTCCCCCCTTTCCTCCGTCTGCAATAGGACAAAAATATTGGAAAATTCCCATCCCCTCAGTATTTCCTCAGCTGAAGATGGAATTAATCAGCGGGAGATTAACCCCTGTTTTCTCTGGAGGATTGCTACATTTTTTATGTCAGGATCTTTCAGTCCTGACAAAATCTGAGTGTCGGGATCCTCTCCTTTTTTCCAGTCCCCCACACCCTTGTCCATTGCGATGAAACTTCCGATCCTGCACTCAGAAAAGAACAGCACTTGATTTGCGGAAAATCCACAGTGGCAAAATCTGCTCTGCATTCGCCTGTGACCCTTCCACTCATTTCACAACTTGCATCACTGCAACTAAAATCCGCAGTAAAATTATTATTTCTATAGCACCATTGAGTCCATGGTGCTGCACTTGAGAAGGGGTTACATACAGATTACAGATATCACTTACAGTAAACTAACAATCACAGACTGGTACAGAGGGGAGAGGACCCGGCCCTTCCGGGCTTACATTCTACAGGATGGTGGGGAAGAAGACAGTAGGTCGGGGGTTGCGGCAGTTCCGGTGTTGGTTGAGGCGATATCTCCGGTAGTGGTGAGGAGGTAGCGGGGTCATTGCAGGCTGTAAGCTTTCCTGAAGAGATGGGTTTTCAGTTTCCGTCTGAAGGATCCGAATGTAGTTGATAGTTGGACGTGTTGGAGCAAAGAATTCCAGAGGATGGGGGATATTGTTAGAATCTATTTAGTTTGACCATCCGCCATCTTGTTGTGGTTTCAGGCTGCTGGTCTTTTTCCCCTGGTGCTGGGCTTGTCGTTGGTCAGGTGATTGTATCACCCTTTATTACCCTGCACCTGTCTCCCAGTCCTTGCTGGACATCAGTGTTAATCCGCTTGAGTTCTGGCTAGGAGCTTTGATAGCTTTGTGCTATACTTTGTGCAGTTCTGGGAACTCTAGTTCTGCTTGCTTAGTCTTTTTGTTTTTTCCTTTTGTTTCTGCAGCTTCCTCTATTTCCCTGCTAGGAGGTTACCAGTGTTTTGTTCCCAGTCCCTAGATCTTTCAGGGATTCCCTTCCCCCCCACCTTCAGGTCTTCGCTCGAGTCTAGACTAAGAAACGTCAGTGGGTCTGTTCTCAAGGAATAGGTCACCCGCCCCATCGTAGGGATTGAGTCTAGTCCTAGTGCAGGGTCAGCTTCTCTCCCCCTGCTCTTTTCCTTAGTTGCAGACCCGTAACAGATATTCGGGAGAAGTCTTGGAGGCGGTTGGTGAGGAGCGAATAAGTGTGGAGGGGAGAAGGAGGTCTTGAGAAGACCAGAGATTACGTGAGGGAAGATATCGGGAGATTAGTTCAGAGATATATGGAGGAGACAGGTTATAGATGGTCTTGTAGGTCAGTATTAGTAATTTGAACTGGATACGCTGAGGGAATGGGAGCCAGTGAAGAGAGTTGCAGAGGGGAGAAACAGAGGAGTAGCGAGGAGAGAGATGAATTAGTCGGGCAGTAGAGTTAAGGATGGACTGGAGAGGTGAGAGAGTGTTAGCAGGGAGTCCACAGAAAAGGATGTTGCAGTAGTCGAGGCGGAGCATGCACAATCATTTTAGTAGATTGAGGGTTGGAGAAAGGACGGATTCTGGAAATATTTTTGAGCTGGAGGCGACAGGAGGTGGAAAGAGCTTTGATGTGCGATTTGAAGGACAGGGCAGAGTCAAGGGTTACTCCGAGGCAGTGGACTTCCGGTATGGGGAAAGCGTGATGTCATTAATTGTGATAAATAGGTCAGGTAAGGAAGATCTGTGAGATGGGGGAAAGGTGATGAGCTCAGATTTGTCCACATTGAGTTTGAGGAAGCGGGAGGAGAAGAAGGAGGATATGGCTGATAGACACTCCGGGATTCTGGACAGCAGACAGGTGATGTCTGTCCCAGAGAGGTAGATCTGAGTGTCATCAGCATAAAGGTGGTACTGGAATCCGTGGGACTTTATGAGTTGCCCAGGCCAAGTGTATAGATTGAGAAGAGTAGGGGTCCTAGAACAGAACCTTGGGGGACTCCAGCAGAGAGAGGGTGGGACGAGGAGGTAGTGTGGGAGTGGGAAACGCTGAATGTGCGGTTGGAAAGGTATGAGGAGATCCAGGATAGGGTGAGGTTTTTGATGCCAAAGGAGGAAAGGATCTCTAGTAGGAGGCAGTGGTTAATTGTGTCAAAAGCAGAGGACAGGTCAAGAAGCAGGAGTATAGAGTATTGTCCGTTCACTTTGGCTGTAAGTGGGTCATTAGTAATTTTGGTCAGGGCTGTCTCAGTGGAATGATGGGGGCGGAAACCAGATTGTAGATTGTCAAAGAGCAAGTTAGAAGAGAGGTGGGAGGAAAGTTCAGCGTGGACGTGCTGCTCCAGGAGTTGGGAAGCGAATGGGAGCAGCGATATGGGGTGATAGCTGGACATAGCGGTTGGGTCCAGGGTTGACTTTTTAAGGATAGGCGTGATTGTGTCATGTTTGAAAGCAGGAGGGAAGGTACCGGAAGTTAGTGATAGGTTGAAGAGCTGAGTTAGGGATGGGATAAGAGTGGTGGTGAGGTTGGGGAGGAGGTGGGATGGGGTCGAGTGCACACGTGGTGAGGTGCGATTTGGAGAAGAGACAATTAAGCTCCCCTTCGGTGATGTTGGAGAGGGAGGTTATGGGGTTGGGGATTGGTCTGGTATACAATGAAGACTTGCCTTGTTTGGTCGATCTTATTTTTGAAGTGTGTGGCACAGTCCTCAGCAGAGATGAGGGAGGTCGGAGGGGGCAGTGAAAAGGGAGGAGGGAGGTAAAAGTTTTGAATAAGTGTTTGGGGTTGTAGGATAGGGAAGATACGAGGGTTGTGAAGTTGCCTGTTTAGCAGAGGTGAGGGCAGATTTGAAAGTGAAGTTGCCTGTTTGAATGCAGTGAAGTCGTCCTGCGAGTTTGTTTTCTTCTAACGCCGCTCTGCATCCTGGACACTTACCGGAGCTTTTTAGTGGTGTTATTGTGCCAGGGTTGTCTAAAATCCACAGCCTATATTGACAGGAGATTTCAAATCCCCGGCTGCGTATTTTCTTGGCGGCACTTGGGTGAAAACTTTGGAAATCTTATCTTACCATGCCGCAACTGTAACACGGCAGAAATCCAGATATAGTGTGTGATATTTCTCAAAAAAGCCCCATGCTTGCCCGACACTTGACATTTTTCTGTCCTCCATAACTTACATCGGGGCTTTACTTATTGGCATCATTGCCGCAAAATCCCTTTTGTACCGTCTTGTGTCACCTCCAGGATTCTACCTCATTGGCTACTTTGCTTTTTTCTGAAAACAGCACCACTCCCGTCCTCAGGTTGTGTGTGGTACTGCAACTGATACCAAATGATAGAACCTCCAGTATATTTATTTCCGCTCCGTCTTTCCAGCTTGATCCCTTCCCCCGCACAGATCCTGCTTTGCTTGTATCTGGGCAACTACAATGAACATTCTGATTTTTTTTTGACAAGCTGCAGAGTGAAAAAAAAAAGCTCCAAGCAGAAACCAACGGCAGAGACATCGGAGACGTTCCCTGTCATCTGGAGGATCTCAGCACCCTGTCCTCTCATCAGTCGGTGCCATTCTGATCCACTTCCCATCGTTCACCCCAGTACGCACCATTTCACATCCCCGTGGTACTGGGATCACAGAACGCCCCATCTGGTTATCTCCTGGGGAGTGCGGCCAAGTCTAGGAAAGGTCGGTGACAAACCAGTGAGACCGCCATGGCACGTATCACACAGCCTCCTCCGGACGCCAACCTTCTCTGACAGCACCAGAATGATCTGAGCTACGGCATGGTTGGCACTATAAAGCTTGGCACTGTGGTTGGATGTGTGGCTAATGGACGGTATGTTTCATGAGTCATCAGGGTCACAGTATTCATATGAGCACTGGCTGGCACCAATATGGAGCACTACTCATAGGGGCGCTCTGGCTGACACTATTATGGAGCATGCTGACTGGCAATACTCGTAACACTCGGGCTGGTACCCTTTGTAGGAGCATGGGGGGCTGGCAATATTTACAGGGAAACAGGCTGGCACTATTTAAAGGAGCATTTTGGTAAGCCCTATAGGAGTACTCTGACTGGCACTACCTAGGAGACATTTGGCTGTCATTATTCACAGGCACATTTTAGCTGGCCCTATTTTCATAGCGGCGCTCTGACTGGCTCTGCTCATAGGGGCGCTGTGACCGGCATTGCTCATAGGAGCGCTCTGACTGGCACTACTCATGGGGGCGCTGTGACTGGCATTGCTCATAGGGGCGCTCTGACTGGCACTACTCATAGGGGCGCTCTGACTGGCACTACTCATAGGAGCGCTCTGACTGGCACTACTCATAGGGGCGCTCTGACTGGCACTACTCATAGGAGCGCTCTGACTGGCACTACTCATAGGAGCGCTCTGACTGGCACTACTCATAGGAGCACTCTGACTGGCACTACTCATAGGGGCGCTGTGACTGGCACTACTCATAGGAGCACTCTGACTGGCACTACTCATAGGGGCGCTGTGACTGGCACTACTCATAGGAGCTCTCTGACTGGCACTACTCACAGGGGCACTCTGGCTGGCACTACTCATAGGGCACTCTGGCTGGCACTACTCATAGGGGCACTCTGGCTGGCACTACTCATCGGAGCACTCTGGCTGGCTGTAGTCATTGGAGAGCTCTGACTGGCATACTCATAGGGGCACTCTCGCTGGCACTACTCATAGGGGCAGTCTGGCTGGAACTACTCATAAGGGCGCTGTGACTGGCACTACTCATAGGGGTGCTCTGGCTGGCTGTACTCATAGGGACACTCTGGCTGGCACTATTCAGGGGCGCTCTGGCTGGCATTATTCATAGGGGCGCTCTGACTGGAACTACTCAAAGGGGCGCTCTAGGTGGCACCACTCATAGGGGCGCTTTGGCTGGCACTGCTCATAGGGGCACTCTGACTGGCACAACTCATACATAGTAACGTTCTGGCTGGCACTACTCATAGGATTGCTCTGACTGGCACTAATAGGGGCGTTCTGGCTGGCACTGCTCATAGGGGCGCTCTGTCTGGCACTACTCATAGGGGCGCTCTGACTGGCACTACTTATAGGAGCGTTCTGACTGGCACTGCTCATAGGGGCGCTCTGACTGGTACTAGTTATGTTGACTTTCTGGATCACACTATTCATAAGGACACTACTGTTGTCACTATTCATAGGAGCACTCTGATTATCTGTGCTCATAGGGACGCTCTGAGTGGCACTACTCATAGGAGAGCTCTAACTGGCACTTCTCATAGCGGCGCTCTGACTGGCACTGCTCATAGGAGCACTCTGATGGCACTACTCATAGGGGCGCTCTGACTGGAACTACTCATAGGGGCGCTCTGACTGGCACTACTCATAGGGGCGCTCTGACTGGCACTGCTCATAGGGGCGCTCTGACTGGCACTACTCATAGGGGCACTCTGACTGGCACTGCTCATAGGGGCGCTCTGACTGGCACTGCTCATAGGGGCGCTCTGACTGGCACTGCTCATAGGGGCGCTCTGACTGGCACTGCTCATAGGGGCGCTCTGACTGGCACTACTCATAGGGGCGCTCTGACTGGCACTGCTCATAGGGGTGCTCTGACTGGCACTACTCATAGGGGCGCTCTGACCGGCACTGCTCATAGGGGTGCTCTGACTGGCACTACTTATGTTGACTCTCTGGATCACACTATTCATAAGGACACTACTGTTGGCACTATTCATGTTAGTATGGCAGCGCTGGTGCCTTTCATGGAGGCACAGTCTCTGGTATTATTCATGGAGACTAGATAGTCTGGCCTGGTATCTGTATAGTGGGGGATCTGGTTTGGGGTCTGTATACAGAGAAGTCTGGACTGAGGTCTATTTATGAAGGGGAGGATCATTATGGGAGGGCTATGTCTATACTTACAGGGTCTGGATAAATGGATGGGCTACGGTTTCTATTTAGGGGTCTGGTCTTGGGTTTGTGTTTATTTAGGGCTCCTGGTCTGCGATTATTTATGACCATGGAATCGGCAGGGGCAAAACATCCATTTTATAGTCCTTTATTTTACATTAATTTTCCGCACTGTGTACAGGAGATCACATAGGCAAACATGGGACTAAGTGTTCATTGACAGCAAGCAGAAAACTTGAAGATGGCGACAAACTGAACAACAAAGTCTATTAGAAACTGCCAAACATTTCACTATAGGATGATCGAGCCCCACGGGGGCATTAACACCAGATGTTTTGGCCGCAATCCCCCTGGGAATTCGTGGTAACCCCCGTACATATTTACGCAGTTTTCAGCAACCTCATGGTCCTACGAGAACACAGATTTTAGTAATCTGATTCCAGGTCGTGTTGTATCTACCGTAATCCAGGAGGAAGGCCGTGCTGGATCAGTGAGGAAAACTGGCAAGATGCTCCTGTCATTTATGGATTGGGGAAAAGTGGAATCAAAATCTGGAGTCATTGGAGATGATGAGAAAGGAGTCCAGTGACGACGTGCTTTACATCGCTCCGGCAGACACCTGGCATTGTGCAGATGCTCCACCATGGAGACCTGTATCGTGAAGCTGCAGGCGCACAGTTCTGGTCACCTCCAGGGCCGGCGGCAGCGGCGGCCTCGGTTGGCAGTCACATTACATGACCATTTTACCACTGTAGTTCTGTGCCCTTACAGGGAAGGTTGGCATTAATGGGATCGACCGATGCCTGGAAATCCGTTTCTAGGGTTACAAAGCGCCCAGCACTTATGAATTCCTGAGAAATGCCAGCCCAAGCCTTGGCTAAAGCCGCACAATTAATGAGTCCTTTGTTTAGTGAGGTGCCGTGCCAGCCGCTCATTAATTTATGCACACACACAATTATCAGGCTCGTCTCTGAGAGCGGCGGAATACAGACTAAACATTGTACCACCGCGACACGAAAGCCAAAGGGCGGCCATATTTATACCTGTGAGGGGAGGGAGACACCTTGCTGAATGTATAGGCCACGACCTAAGACTAGTCAGTCGTGGCTAGTGCATCTCTAGGAAACAGTGCCAGCCATATTGCAGCCTACGAGAAAGCCAACCACAGTGGCCCCCTAGGAGTGCCATCCACAGTACCCCCATAGGAGTGTCAGCCATAGTGGCCCCATAGGAGTGCCAGCCATATTGCAGCCTACGAGAAAGCCAGCCACAGTGGCCCCCTAGGAGTGCCAGCCACAGTACCCCCATAGGAGTGCCAGCCACAGTGGCCCCATAGGAGTGCCAGCCACAGTGGCCCCATAGGAGTGCCAGCCACAGTGGCCCCATAGGAGTGCCAGCCACAGTACCCCATAGGAGTGCCAGCCACAGTGGCCCCATAGGAGTGCCAGCCACAGTGGCCCCATAGGAGTGCCAGCCACAGTACCCCCATAGGAGTGCCAGCCACAGTGGCCCCATAGGAGTGCCAGCCACAGTGGCCCCATAGGAGTGCCAGCCACAGTGGCCCCATAGGAGTGCCAGCCACAGTGCCCCCATAGGAGTGCCAGCCACAGTGCCCCCATAGGAGTGCCAGCCACAGTGCCCCCATAGGAGTGCCAGCAACAGTACCCCCATAGGAGTGCCAGCCACAGTGGCCCCATAGGAGTGCCAGCCACAGTGCCCCCATAGGAGTGCCAGCCACAGTGGCCCCATAGGAGTGCCAGCCACAGTACCCCCATAGGAGTGCCAGCCACAGTGGCCCCATAGGAGTGCCAGCCACAGTACCCCATAGGAGTGCCAGCCACAGTGCCCCCATAGGAGTGCCAGCCACAGTACCCCCATAGGAGTGCCAGCCACAGTGGCCCCATAGGAGTGCCAGCCACAGTGCCCCCATAGGAGTGCCAGCCACAGTGGCCCCATAGGAGTGCCAGCCACAGTACCCCCATAGGAGTGCCATCCACAGTGGCCCCATAGGAGTGCCAGCCACAGTGCCCCCATAGGAGCGCCAGCCACAGTGCCCCCATAGGAGTGCCAGCCACAGTACCCCCATAGGAGTGCCAGCCACAGTGGCCCCATAGGAGTGCCAGCCACAGTGCCCCCATAGGAGTGCCAGCCACAGTACCCCCATAGGAGTGCCAGCCACAGTGGCCCCCATAGGAGTGCCAGCCACAGTGCCCCATAGGAGTGCCAGCCACAGTGGCCGCATAGGAGTGCCAGCCACAGTACCCCCATAGGAGTGCCAGCCACAGTGGCCCCAGAGCAGTGCCAGCCACAGTACCCCCATAGGAGTGCCAGCCACAGTACCCCCATAGGAGTGCCAGCCACAGTGGCCCCATAGGAGTGCCAGCCACAGTGCTCCCATAGGAGTGCCAGCCACAGTGGCCCCAGAGCAGTGCCAGCCACAGTACCCCCATAGGAGTGCCAGCCACAGTGGCCCCAGAGCAGTGCCAGCCACAGTACCCCCATAGGAGTGCCAGCCACAGTACCCCCATAGGAGAGCCAGCCACAGTGGCCCCCATAGGAGTGCCAGCCACAGTACCCCCATAGGAGTGCCAGCCACAGTGGCCCCATAGGAGTGCCAGCCACAGTACCCCATAGGAGTGCCAGCCACTGTGGCCCCATAGGAGTGTCAGCCACTGTGGCCCCATAGGAGTGCCAGCCACTGTGGCCCCATAGCAGTGCCAGCCACAGCCTCTGACAGCTCCAAAATGAGTATTGTGCCACAGGACCCGCTGTTACAATGGCCACTATATGACAGCTACACTGTACCCTGTATTAATGACAGCCGCTAACACTGTTAATGCCACTCACAGTGCCCCATACATTATAAGAGGCGTACTCAGTGCCCACTATAGTAATGCCAGCCATTTTGAACACTATGTTAGTGTCACTTACTGTGCTCTCTATATTATCAGCATCTGCGGCCCCTTTACCACTGTGAGCCTCCTGGGCCCCTATACTAGTGCCAGCTACAGTGCCCCTATTTCAGTGCCATCCACATCCTCCCCCATGTTATTGCCAGCCATACTGAACACTGTTACTGCCCCTTCTAGTGATCCCTATTTTGGTGCCATTCACACGGCCCACCATATTAGAGCAAGCTACAGTGCCGCCTATGTAAGGAGCAGCCACAGTGCCAACTATATAAATGCCCGCCACACTGGCCACTGAAATATTACCGGGCACATTGAACCCTGTAATAATGCCAGCCATATCAAACACTATGTGCCACTTACAGAGCCCCCCAGATTAGTGCAAACGTCTGCTCCTCCTCTATAAGTGGCAGCCATATTGATCACTGTGTTAGTGCCACTTACGATGCCCCCTATATTAGTGGCAGCCACACTGGCAGATTAGCAGATGCTGACTTGCTGTCAGTGAATGGAAACTTTCTCGCTCATACCCAGAAGCTGAAACCTCTACAGATGTAAAAGGTCTCACAGCTGAGAGTTTGTTACATTTGCATCCAGTCTAGACAATGCTGGACCCAGACTGATACATTGTAACAAACGATCAGGAGACGTCGTCATGTTGTTTTCATCTTGTAACCAGATTCACCGGTGTGTGCCACGGCTACCGCCGCTGCCGAGCCGGAGCAGAGCGATTACACGGGATGAACGGTGAATAGGTGAAGTCACGACCATGGAGGGGCACAACGTACCATCAATACCCGAGACCCTCTATGTATGAACTGGGTCCAAGGGTCACCGTGTCCTCAAGAGAGAAATGTATCAATATCTAATCTATACTCCCTCCATGTGCACAGGGCACAGTCATGGGGAACAGAAAAGACCCTTCCCCAAACTGTTCCCATAAAGGTGGAAGCTACAATTCTCCACAATGTCATAAGATTTCCCATCACTGGAACTAAGAGGCCGCCCCTGATAACAGCCCCATAGCATCATCCTCCTCCACCATCTGTACGGGGGGCACAATGCAGTCAGGGGGTAACGTCCTCCTGCAATCACCAAACCCAGACTCCTCCATCAGAGAAGTGCGATCCATCACTGCACTGGGTAGAAGCCAAGGGTCACACAACGATGTGCCCACCCCGACGCGCGTTTTGGGCGTGACGGGACTAGATGTTATACACCAGGGGCGAGAGGACGCATGTTATACACTGGGGTGGAGTGGTCTCATGTTGCACACGGGGGGGAAATGGGGCCAGATGCTGTATACCAGGGGCATGGGGCCAGATGTTATACACAGGGGGGAAGAGGCTGGTTGTTATACACCGGGGTGAGGGGCCTGATGATACACACCGGGGGTGACGGTGCTGGATGTTATACACCAGGGGTAACGGGGCCGAACGTTATACACCGAGGGTGACGGGGCTGGATGTTTTACACCAGGGGTAACGGGGCCGAACGTTATACACCGGGGTGAGGGGCCGGATGATACAGACCGGGGGTGACGGTGCTGGATGTTATGCACCAGGGGTAACGGGGCTGGATGCTTTACATCGGGGGGTGATGAGGCCGGATGTTATACACCACGGATGATGGGGCAGGATGTTACACAACAGGGGTGACGGGGCCGAACGTTATACACCGAGGGTGACTTGGCTGGATGTTATACACGGGGGGTGACGGGGCCGGATATTATACACCAGGGGTGACGGGGTCGGATGTTATATATCGGGGGTGACGGCGTCATATGTTATACACCGGAGTGATGGGGCCGGATGTTTTACACAGGGGTGATGGGACCGGATATTTTACATCGGGGGGGTGATGGGGCAGGATGTTAGACACAGGGGTGATGGGACCGGATATTTTACATCGGGGGGTGATGGGGCCGGATGTTATACACAGGGGGTGATGGGACCGGATATTTTACATCGGGGGGTGATGTGGCCGGATGTTATAAACCGGGGGTTATGGGGCCGGATGTTATAAACCGGGGGTTATGGGGCCGGATGTTTTACATCGGGGGGTGATGTGGCGGATGTTAGACACAAGGGGTGACGGGGCCGGATGTTAGACACAAGGGGTGACGGGGCCGGATGTTTTACATTGGGGGTGATGGGGCCGGATGTTATACACCATGGGTGACGGGGCCAGATGTTTTACATCCGGGGTGATGAGGCCGGATGTTATTAACCAGGGGGTAATGGGGCCGGATGTTATTAACCAGGGGGTAATGGGGCCGGATGTTATTAACCAGGGGGTAATGGGACCAGACATTGTACATCAGGGTTAATGGGACTGAATAAGAAACTGTAATTCGATGATTTTGGTCGTCCGTCCCCGTTCTTTTCTCCATACTGTCTGTCCTTTATTGGGGTTTATGGTGTCTGTAGTGACGGTTATTTCGGCGGTCACCCAGCTTTCCCACATACAGACCAACCTGTGTACTGACCGGTCTCCTACGTTTTGCGCTCGGTGACCTTGCAGCCGCTGGGACTAGACCTTTGCACGGAGCGACGTTCCGTGTGTAAATCATTGTCCCCGAGGGCAATCAATACAGGAGAGACAGGAACACGGCTATGAGAAATAATCTGCCTCATGATTGCTGCACCGAGCCGCTCCAGTGATTGTGGAGATCAGCGCGAATAGGCAGAGCTGATTATACCAGCTGTGAAAGGAAATCAGAATTCTGATTGCAGCTTTGGAGGTGACTAGAGTATAAGCCTGATGCATTTAGCAAAATGCATTTTTCCCTGTTAACAATAAACTGCCCGAATTATAAGGAAATCAGCCTTTCACAGAGTTTTCTGTTTGTGGACAGGACACATACAGAATTATGGATACAGCTTTAGATGTGACTACAGATCTCGTAATTTATGGTCTGTAAGAATTCTGAATGCAGCTCCAGATGTGACTAGAGATAAAACATAATGTACATATGCTAGCACAATCATTAGACCTTAGTTCAGAACGGACTCAGAATGCAGCTTTGGATGTGACTACAGTACAAAATATTTTGTATCTGAGCTCTCAGGGAACAGAAAATCAGCAGAATTATCAATGCAGCTCTGGATCTGACTTTAGTTATAGGATGTGAAGTTACAATGCTCTGCTCTTTGACGACAGCCCAGTGCAGCTTTGGATGTGACTAGAGTATAAGGCATGATTACTAAAACTATTAACAACCCACTGCAGACCAGAATGCAGCTCTAGATGTGAGTAGAGATATAACAATGATTTCACAAAGTTCTTTTTAGGATCAGCAAATCAACATAGCGCAGCTTTGGTTGTGACTATAGTGTAAGACATGCTATAGCTAGGATTACACAATGCTTTACTGTTTAGGAGTGGCAAGTCAACATAATGCAGCTTTGGTTGTGAGTAGAGTATAAGATGATGTAAATTAGCTCATACAATGCACTACTGTCTGATGTCAGCAAACTAACAGAATGCAGCTCTGGATGTGACCAGAGTATAAGGCTTGATCTAACAACGATCTACAGCAGACCAACAGAATGCAGCTCTAGATGTGACTAGAGATCTAACAAGGATCACACAATGATCTGCAATTTAGGAGCAGCAAAACATCATGATGCAGCCCTGGATGTGACTAGAGTATAAGACTTGTATTTAGGTGCTAACAACGCTGTGCTGTTTAGTCGCAACCAAAGCTGCACTGCTTGTTTACAGCTACAAAATACATACTCCATTCACATCCAGAGCTGCATTTTGTTGGGTTGCTGTTACCAAATAGTACTGTATTGTATGAGCTAATTTACATTATGTCTTATACTCTAGTCACAACGAAAGCTGCGTTTTGTAAAGTGCTAAGGAATATGTTGGCTCTATATTAATAACATTATTATTTTCATGGTTTGCTGATACCAGAATTTAAGACGTGATGTAACTTTAGCTGCCACAACGCGTTGCTCTTTGGAAGCAGCAAACTTAACAGAATGCAGCTTTAGATGCGACTAGAGTATAAGATTTGATGTAACAAGGATTGCACAGCGCTCTTCTGTTTGGTAGCTGCAAACCAGCAGAATGCAGCTTAGGTTGTGACTAGAGTATAAATGAATAATGCTCTGCTGTATACAAGCTGCAAAGCAGTAGAATGCAGCTTTGGCTGTAACTAGCGTAAAAATGCCCAATGCTCTGCTATTTTGGAGCCCAGGTAAAACTGAATTGTAAGCTCTTCGGCCAAGACTCGGGTGTGAGGCTAAATACATTCATACAAATGGCGGCAAATCTAATGACAAGAGTGTAATGTTCTCTGACGAGGCCATCGAGCGATTGTCTGGTAATTACGGGAGGGGACGTCCGAGGGAGCCGCTGGGTTTCTTTTTTTTTTATTGTCTTGCGGGCAGTGGAATTATGTCTTTCCCTGACGTGCGGGCACCGGCGGCGGCTCGGAAGGACAGACCCCGCTTATCACTCCCGCCTGCCGTGCCACTACGCGGTACTATGAGAATAGCTCTGGGGCGCCATCACTAACCCCGCACATAACGACATTACTCCGGGTAAATACTGCAGCTGTCAAAGGGATTTCTCAATTTAAGAAATCATTAACCGAGGCCGGAGAGCTGAGCAATGGCGTCTCCAATCTAGTGCCACCTAATTCTGGGGGTCACTCATCTTTCCTGGGCTCCTGAATGGCAAATAACACTCACTCTGCAATGATACCCAGCTTTCCGAGAAGCAGAATAGTTAGTGAAATGGAAGGACATAGGGTGACAACCACTAAAATCATTACTGTGTCATTATAAAGGGTTGTCACACAGCTTTCCTGGACCCCTCAATGTCAAATAAGCTTTTTAAAATCTTTTTTCCTCCATCCTTTTGCTCCTCGGAAAAGTTGGGTGACGAGATATTTCCACACCATCTTTACAGCTTTTCTCAGATTCAGTTCTCCTCAGAGCTGCAATATAAGATGGGACAATCCGTCTCAAAAGGCTGAAAATCCGCAACAGAAGGCCTCTGTCAATATGGCAGCCACTATAAGGACTCATCTCACCCAGCTTTCCTGACCTCCTGAATGGAAAAATCTGTCAAAGTGACAGATAGCCCCTTACAACATCCATATACCCAGCTTTCCTGAATGGGAATTTCGGGCCTAGTCAGGCAGTAAAGCCTTGATTTGACATGCAATCTCTTAAGACTGAGTGATATCCCCGTGAGAACCGTTGTAGCGGCCATTTTGTTTGTCACCGTGATATCCCATAGGAATAAGAGCCTGAGGATGTGAATGTGCCGAGAATTTGTAATGTATTTTTACATAACATCATTCCTTATAGACTGTACAGTGTTTCCTAAAGGGGTTCTCCATGTTTACAAAAATCTGATTATTATGGTGGAAAGTAACGAAAATGTCCAGCTCTATTTATCTCTACCGGACCCCATCTACGTCCTGAATCAAGTTTCAATCCCCCCTAATCTGTGTCAGACTGGTTGCTAAGGACATCTCGCTTGGCAACGGCATATAATATAAACCCTCTTGTTGTTAGGCAGTTTATCCCTAGCAACCGGACTGTCCAACTTGTCCCAGAGGTACAGATATAGCAGATCTGAGTTTGTTATATGGTTTATCTCATCGTAGAGTGAATTTACATATAATTAGCGAAAAACAAATCTATGTTAGCTCTGCTACATCTGTACATGAAGAAGTGGGGAGGAGAGAAAGTAAACAACCAAAAAGTCCCATAAGATGCAAGAAAAGAGGGAAGATGGGGCGACCTAAGTACCAAAGATGCATATGTTTATATTCCCTAATCTGAGCAACCAAATCCTCCTTTTCCTGGGTGGCACAATTCAGGGATGTCATTACACAGGACAGAGAACAGTGGGGCAAGGAACCCATGGCTACAGGATGCAGGTGTAACGGTGCCTGCCATAACTCAAAGGTCCAGGGTATGTATACCTCTCCAGTAAAGCCACTGCTATTTTTTTTTTCATTTCTTAGTCATTTTTTTTTTGCGCACCTATGTATTTTGTTCCCTTGCCAGGAGCTCTCTGGTCAAAACTTTTCCGGTCTGTTTTCTGCCCTTAAAAAGGACCTGTCAACAGATCTACATGGTCAAATTTTAGTTCTTGTTTTATTCCCACTCCTCCCCTCAGTATTTTTTGCTAATTATTATGGTTTTACCAAGAGATTGTGATTCACAGGATCCTCAGGGGCGTGTCTTTAGGTTGCTTTGCATAATTAACCTGCGAGCCACGCCCCTTGGTAAAGACCATAAAAGGTAACACTTAATATAAAGGCTCGTATCTCTGAAACCGTATGGCAGATTTAAAAAAACAAACAAAAACAGAATATTCAGGGAACCTGCAGGAATAAAATAAAAGCAAAAACTGGCCACTTTTGACCTGGTGCCAGGTCCTCTTTAAAAGGGGTTGTCCCATGTGAAATATGTCGCAAATGTCAAGATTATGTAATTTTCGGGACTCCCATAAAATGATGAGAGTGACTGCTTCTCCATTGAAGACTGTGCAGCGGGCCCCGATTTTCAAGATTGATGCAGGATCCTGGACTTTTACAGCATGTCCATACTTATTGTCAACTGTCTGAAAATTTGCCAGTCTTGTCGTGAAAATTTGAATTGCAATTCTGGCAAATTTGTAGGTGTCCTGCGTCAAAAAGAGTTGTGGTTTGCATAAATTGGGCATGGTCCTGGGCCTTATGAGGTTGTGGGTTACGTATACTCCATATCCATAGACTAAATACCGTATGTCATCGCTGGAGACCATGATGTAGGGATCGCTCTCAGAAAGCCATTGTGAGGAACTATGGAGCTGTCGCCTGGTCGCAGAGTCACCCAGGCTTCTTGGTGATGCACATCCCTACTCGCCTCTCATTTTACTCTGATTTCTATGGAGTGCCTGATCTGTGGCCATCCAGGAACCATTACCGATGCTTTACCTATAAATTAATAGCAGGTTGGTAGCGTCGCCGAGGTGGGGCGGAACCGTCCCTTTAATTTCGTAGTATTGAAGGCGCATACACACATTAACCTTGTAGCCGCGGGGCATTGTTATATTAATGATAGCTCCGGCTGCTCCGTAGCAAGCAGCGGGAAGTGATCTACTAATATCACGCACATGGAAGGAGCCCAGGTGTTGTAAGCGGCTTTGTTACACAAACTACGCCGCCTCGTCATCTAGTGTTCGCGCCAACAAGGCGGCAGATGTGGAGCGCGCGTCTCCGGAACAATTATTTCAGTTCATTTTGTAAAGTGTTCACAGTCCCACTGTGCAGATTTTCAGCATTAAACGGATCTCAGAGCGGTATTATAGAATACAAGAAAAATAAAGCTTTATTAAAAGGCTTATTGGAGCAGAGAGATTATAACATTGGCGGCGGGATGAGGCCGGGCCGGCTGCGGAAAGATCTGCCTCTGAGATTCGACTTGTACATGCTGCTTGACAGCCTGTCAGGTTTGGCGACTGAGATTATTATTGCCTGATCCCTCACTAGTGTCATTATATGATGATAATAAATTGTAATTTGCTGTGAAAAAAAATCTTTAAAGAGCCAGTAATTGTAAAATAAATGTAGATGAGTATACTCCCATTCCGGTGTATCAGCTAATATACCATACAGTGTATCACACAATATACCATCCGGTGTATCACACAATATACCATCCCGGTGTATCAGCTAATATACCATACAGTGTATCACACAATATACCATCCGGTGTATCACACAATATACCATCCGGTGTATCACAAATATACCATCGGTGTATCACACAATATACCATCCGGTGTATCACACAATATACCATCCGGTGTATCACACAATATACCATCCGGTGTATCACACAATATACCATCCGTGTATCACACAATATACCATCCGGTGTATCACACAATATACCATCCGGTGTATCAACAATATACCATCCGATGTATCACACAATATACCATCCAGTGTATCACACAATATACCATACAGTGTATCACACAACATACCATCCGGTATCACGCAATATACCATCCGGTGTATCACGCAATATACCATCCGGTGTATCACACAATATACCATCCGGTGTATCACACAATATACCATCCGGTGTATCAGCTAATATACCATCCGATGTATCACACAATATACCATCCGGTGTATCACACAATATACCATCCCGATGTATCACCAATATACCATCCGGTATCACACAATATACCATCCGGTGTATCACACAATATACCATCCGGTGTATCACACAATATACCATCCGGTGTATCACACAATATACCATCCGGTGTATCACACAATATACCATCCCGGTGTATCAGCTAATATACCATCCGGTGTATCACACAATATACCATCCGGTGTATCACACAATATACCATCCCGGTGTATCAGCTAATATACCATCCGGTGTATCACACAATATACCATCCGGTGTATCACACAATATACCATCCGGTGTATCACACAATATACCATACGGTGTATCACACAATATACCATCCGATGTATCACACAATATACCATCCGGTGTATCACACAATATACCATCCGGTGTATCACACAATATACCATCCGGTGTATCACACAATATACCATCCCGATGTATCAACAATATACCATCCGTGTATCACACAATATACCATACAGTGTATCACACAATATACCATCCCGGTATCACGCAATATACCATCCGGTGTATCACGCAATATACCATCCGGTGTATCACACAATATACCATCCGGTGTATCACCAATATACCATCCCGGTGTATCAGCTAATATACCATCCGATGTATCACACAATATACCATCCGGTGTATCACACAATATACTATCCGATGTATCACGCAATATACCATCCCGGTATCACACAATATACCATCCGGTGTATCACACAATATACCATCCGGTGTATCACACAATATACCATCCGGTGTATCACACAATATACCATCCGGTGTATCACACAATATACCATCCCGATGTATCACACAATATACCATCCGGTGTATCACACAATATACCATCCGGTGTATCACACAATATACCATCCCGGTGTATCAGCTAATATACCATCCGATGTATCACACAATATACCATCCGGTGTATCACACAATATACCATCCCGATGTATCACGCAATATACCATCCCGGTATCACACAATATACCATCCGATGTATCACACAATATACCATCCGGTGTATCACACCAATATACCATCCGGTGTATCACACAATATACCATCCCGATGTATCACACAATATACCATCCGGTGTATCACACAATATACCATCCCGATGTATCACACAATATACCATCCGGTGTATCACACAATATACCATCCAGTGTATCACACAATATACCATCCGGTGTATCACACAATATACCATCCCGATGTATCACGCAATATACCATCCGGTGTATCACACAATATACCATCCGGTGTATCACGCAATATACCATCCGGTGTATCACACAATATACCATCCGATGTATCACACAATATACCATCCGGTGTATCACACAATATACCATCCAGTGTATCACACAATATACCATCCGATGTATCACACAATATACCATCCGGTGTATCACGCAATATACCATCCGGTGTATCACACAATATACCATCCTGATGTATCACACAATATACCATCCGGTGTATCACAATATACCATCCCGATGTATCACACAATATACCATCCGGTGTATCACACAATATACCATCCCGATGTATCACGCAATATACCATCCGGTGTATCACGCAATATACCATCCGGTGTATCACACAATATACCATCCGATGTATCAGCTAATATACCATCCGATGTATCACACAATATACCATACAGTGTATCACACAATATACCATCCCGGTGTATCAGCTAATATACCATCCAGTGTATCACACAATATACCATCCGATGTATCACACAATATACCATACAGTGTATCACACAATATACCATTCGGTGTATCACACAATATACCATCCCGGTGTATCAGCTAATATACCATCCAGTGTATCACACAATATACCATCCGGTGTATCACACAATATACCATCCGGTGTATCACACAATATACCATACAGTGTATCACACAATATACCATCCGGTGTATCACACAATATCCAT